>CM035790.1:10810085-10947585 GCA_020466265.1 Siphamia tubifer
CTTCCTTTTTTTTTAAACACTTGACCATAATCTGCTATAATATAATAGAAGAGCAGCAGTAACAGCGCTAACATTAGCTTTACATGCTAATCTCTTAAATGAATGAACTTCAACTTTGTCTTCATCCAGTACCTTTTTCTTCTTCCGTTTCATTTTGGTGAAGTTCTGTTTTGTGAATTTGCAGCGTTTCTCTCTTACAGTTGTTTTGGGAGTTTGCGTGTTTTGGTATTTGCAGCATTTTTCCTTCGCATTTGTTTTGAGGGTTTGTACGTTTTTGCTTCTGCTTTGTTTCTGTTATTGCAGAATGTTTCTCTTGCAGGACACGTGTTGCATTTTTTATGTGTTTGTGTTTTTGGTTGTGCATCTTTCTTGTGTTTGCAGCGTTTCATAGATGCGGTGAATTTGCCCTCGTCGGCCACCGTAGGAGTGCCCTTGAGCAAGACACTGAACCCTGACTTAGTCTTCCACTGTGTTGTACCTGAACGAGTTAATTGAACGATCGTTCGCGAACTATATCATATTTTTGACGAACGTGAACGACTCGTTCATTTTTGCGAAATGAACGGGAAGTTGTGAACGCGGTTATTCTGGCATTTATTGAACTGTGCTCTTATTTAGTTCACATTTCGTCCTTATCATGTTGTAATTGTTGAGTCCTATAAGGAATAAAATGGGATCAAAACACAGCATTATCATAGATGTCATTTTTGTATTATTCTGAACAAATGTTGGAAACATAATGTTGTGGAATAGCCAATGAGAAGCGTTTTGGGCGGGGCAGAGAGAGAGAGAGAGAGAGAGAGAGAGAGAGAGAGAGAGAGAGAGAGAGAGAGAGAGAGAGAGAGGGGTGCAGAGAGTTTTTGGGAGTGGAGAAAAAGAGTTAAATGTACAAAGTGTGACCAGAGCAGGTGTTGTCCCGTTCTTGGAAATAAACATTGAAAACGAAGCTCACTGAAACTGATCCTTGTGTTCTATAAACCTGCAGAAGGAAGTTAACCCTGGGAGGAGGACGGCATTTCCCCTGATTTCCTGACTACAGGATAACGTCAGGAACGGTTAATAATAAGTTTACAATAATAACACAAAAAAAAGAATGAAAAAGTTCATTTTAGGATCCATGAACTTCTAGTTCATAATTTGGAAGAATGAACGATGAACTGAACTAATTCATATTGAGTAACTTGAACTGAACTTTGAACTAGTTCCTAATTAAGGTGAACTTTCCCAACACTGGTGTACATGTAGGACTGACAGAACCTTAGAAACCTACTGGTGTATGAGTGTGTGGGTGAATGTGAGGATAGATAGATAGATAGATAGATAGATAGATAGATAGATAGATAGATAGATAGATAGATAGATAGATAGATAGATAGATAGATAGATAGATAGATAGATAGATAGATAGATAGATAGATAGATAGATAGATAGATAGATAGATAGATAGATAGATAGATAGATAGATAGATAGATAGATAGATAGATAGATAGATAGATAGACCAGGGGATCTCAGTGACAGTCGGTTTGATGACACCATGTGGGGAAACTAACATCAGTCTGGCTCATCATTCTGTCATGTTAGTTGTATAAACACAGTCAGCAGAATGTGAGCCACATATTTTTTCCCTGGTGATTCCCACACTTTTTGATGTGAGTGAGCTCAGGGGTCGGTGAGGACAGACCACCAGGTTTCTCTAAACTGTTAAAAACTCAACTGTAACATGGTTTGCTGTGACTGGAACACCACATACTCACTAAGAAAATGTTTCCAAACAGCTGCAAGACATTGAGAAAAAAAAAACCAAAAGTACAAATATTTCCTGTTATTTCCACCAATAGTCTAACGTAGGATTCGCTTCTTAAGTAGAAGTAGAAGTAGAACGCTTCAGTGTCAAACATTGTGTGAGTGCTGCTGCTGCTGCTGCTGCTGCTGCTGCTGCTGCTGCTGCTGCTGCTGCTGCTGCTGCTGCTGCTGCTGCTGCTGCTGCTGCTGCTGCTGCTGCTGTGACCTTTGAGGATCATAGTGGTTTATTTCCTGACATCTGAAGAGGCAAGTGTCTACGTCACATGCTGGTCTCTGTTATGAGCAGAGCAGGCCCTCAGACCAACTGGTCCCTGAGGTCATGACCTCTGAGCACACAAGTGTGTATTTAAAGGTCACGCTACTACACTGAGGACCCAGTCCCCCCAGCATGGGGCCCCTTTGTGACTCAACACCCTTCTGACAGAGAAGGCACATATGCACACACTTGTCCACAAAAGGGTTAAGGTTATTTTATTTTAGTACTTTACAGCTACAATTTCAATATTTTAATTAAAAAATGTTACAAAAAATAATGACTAGACCATTGTTCTGCTATTCTGTATAGATTTCATTTAATCATCTGTCAATGACATGTAATCGCCTTTAAAGGGAAATTGTAAGCAAATGATAAAACCTCATGATAGGTGTCAATCATCTAATGTTAGAGGGTTATACCTAATAAGATTAATACATCAATTGTTTTGGCAACACAGTTTATTACCATATGCTGTTGCTGTAATTGCTCATGCTAACCTAATGCTATTGTAATTTACTCATTTACTATTTAATAAGGTAAATCATCTAATATTAAGTTAATGTTATTTTTGGATACACACCATTAGTGTGATGGTATTTGATCAGAAATGTAATGAAATGGTGTGAATGTACATCACTGAATTTAATATGAATAAAACAGATGAACACATTAATACAAATCATTACAGTAGTGATGAAAACAACACCTCACATCAACCTAAACTAGAGTAAATAATTCAACAGTATTTGTGTTGAAAGAGCATTTTTTGCTCAGTTGTATAAAAGCAGAAATAACAAAGCATGAGTCGTGAACAGTTTAGTTTCTCTAAAGTCTAAATGAGAATGAATTCTTTCTTTTGTCTCCTTTAGCTTTAGCTACATTAGACCATGCTGTGCCAAATGAGAGGAGATAACACTATTGTACTATTCACTGCATAGGTTATGAAATCAAATAGCATGACAGACACATTATTTATTTAATGCCATAATTGGCCAAAACTTATTCATTCAATTTCCACATGTTTAACTGATAACTATTAAATACAGTGGGAGATGAAATATAACCACATCAAACTGGAAATACATGTAACTATGGATTTAAAAGACTTGTACATTTTAAGTAGTTGTCCACAAATTATGTGTTGCTTTATGCTTATTTTGTTTAGATAAATTTTCACACACAAAGTTAGAATACAATATTCTTCCCATTTCTCTTGATTCTTAATAGATTAAGTACATATGGAACTCAGTATGTACTGTAATAGTTACACCAGGTCAGAGGTGATTACACTGCACAACAACATTTTATTAACAATTTTTTTTACAGTTAATAAAACATATACCTTTATACCTAAATTCAAACCTATATTTGGTGTGGTTTTAGTAAATTCTGCTATATAGAATTCACATTTGATCTGTTTTAAGATTGAACATGTGGATTTTTTGTAAAAACAACAACAAAAAAACAGTTTAGTTTTCACAATTATATAATATTACTAAAATACAATCTAGAATACATTAGCAAAAACTAGTGAAAACAAAACAGAATCCAATATTAGTTGATACATATTTCATTTTGTAGGATCCTCTATGGTTGGAAGTCTTTGAATCACACACAAGGCTCCAGCAGTAGTGCTAGTGTAGGCTGTTTTTTTTTCAACCTATATTTAAGCAGGAAATATCTCATTGAGATTAAAAACCTATTTTACAAGGGAGTCCTGGCCAAGATAGACAGCAGCAATTCAACACATAGTTACAGGAACACACTTTAAAAACATACAACACACACATATTCGACAATAAACAGTTGATAAAAATCACATTTACAAGCAGATTAAGAAAAGCAAGTGCACGTTATGGAACTGGCTGCAAGAACTCTCAGTTTGGACTTAAAAGTCTTTAAAGAAATCAACTCAGCTTCCAGTCTTTCTGTAACTGAGTGAATGCATGAGGTTCAGAACAATTAAAGCATCTAGTAAGACTTTTGAAAATAGCAAAGGAGGGACATAATTATATGTTTTATTCAACTTATTCCAACTGTTGGGACACCTGGACATGATTGTAAATTGTTGTTGGTTTAATTTCACATTAATTAGCCTTAGGTAATGACTTTGTTGCCTGTGGTGGTGGACAGACAGACAGACAGACAGACAGACAGACAGACAGACATCTATCTGTCTGTCTGTTCTGTTTGCATGGGCAAATGGGACAGACAGTAAAAAGCAATCATTTGTATGGAGGGAGTACATTTCAGAATTTGTCTTTTCAGTTAATGTAAATGTTCTGCACTTATATAGTTCTTTTCCACCTTCATGGTGCTCAAAGTGTTTTACATTAACCTCACATTCACACACACACACACACACACACACTCATACACCAGTAGGTTTCTAAGGTTCTGTCAGTCCTACTGGGAGACTAAGTCAGGGTTCAGTGTTAATTAGAGGAATTAACAGTAATACTTTATAATACCTACACACAATGTATTAACCATTTATTACCCATTTATAAATGGGTTGTTCATTATGTATTAACCATTTGTTACCTATTTGTTAATGTCTTGTAAAGGTTCATACTAGTGTAAATGTAAAATTTGATTATTTTTAACCAACAGGTGCAGTGTTTACAACTGTTTATTTGTTTACATGTAAAGCAGATATACAAACACTGCACCTGTTGGTTAAAAATAATCAAATTTTACATTTATCTTTAGAAAACACTAGTATGAACCTTTACAAGACATTAACAAATAGGTCATAAATGGTTAATACATAATGAACAACCCATTTATAAATGGGTAATAAATGTTTAATACATAGTCAATTGTGTGTAGGTATTATAAAGTGTTACCGAATTAACAAATTTGGAATTAAAATCAGAATAAACCAGTGACTTTATTCGGAATCAAGCTTAATTCGGAATGATGATTTTCAACTTTAATTAGGTGTTTACATGGCCATCTTAAAACAATATTCGGAATTAAACAGGAATAAGAAGTGTAAAAGTGTAAACAGGGTCATAATCTTGTTAATTTTCACTAGTAAAAATAAGTAAATAGATAAACTGTGATAATTCTAATGGTTTCATACATGCATATGCTGAAGTTTCACACAGTAACACACTCACTTCTGCCTCTCGGTCGACTGATCCCGACACCTTCAGCTGTGATGCTCAACACATTCCACAGCTGAATCCTATTGGACAAGTGCAGCGCTGACAGGGACATTCCTTCACTAGCATTCCATCAGACCCCCCCACCCCCCACCACCACCACCACCTGGGTCTCTTTTTCAGCTTCCACATGTTGTTGAGTCCTGAACTCTGCCACCTCTTTGACATCTTCACACAGCCGCAGAACATCCAGTAAACCACAGGTAGTGACTGAACTGCTTTACACAGAATATGGTTGTGGTTAAAATCCTTACATGGCCTCACCACTGCTTTCTCAAAGCTAATGTCTTCAGCTTGTATTATTGTTGGAATATAATCATTTGCTTTGGAAATGCCTGAGGATGATAGATGACAGTTTGTTTCCAGTTTTTCCTCGGGTAAATTCATGCACAGGCATATGTGCTGCTGTATTTAAACTATCTCGTATCACGGCAGAAGGTGCATGCATTACGGACCGGCCCATTTGACTGCATCTGTTGTTGAACCTCATGGCTTCTTGTTGAAAGATTGACGTTTATAACTGTGCAAGAGGAAACAGTTTGTCTGGAAAAGTCCAACAGAAAAAAGTTTGTGGATGGTCTATCTATGTGAAGGACAATATATACAGGATATATGTGCAATGTATTGTAAAACTATGTGCACATGAGAAGCATCTGCAACGTCTAAGTCACACAGAGAAGCCAAAAAATGTTTACATATGAATGAGTTTATTAATATTTAACCCTCCTGTTGTCCTCATATTCTGTATACACTCTCTGTTCTCCAAGAGGAGCCATCTTCACTAAACTACCAATATAAACACCTTATCTGAGTATGAAACACCAACTGTCATTAAAGAAGCAACTTGTCGTTCATTACAAATTGTGTGAATACTTGAGTTTTTCCTCTTTACCTGCAGAAAGACTGTGTAGTCAAGACACCACTTATTGATATTTGGGGGATATTTGTCATCTACAGTACATTTATGTTCTCTGAGAATCCACAAAAGGTTAATATTGTTCCATTTGGGTCAGAGCAAAGGGTCCATTTGGGTCAGATTAAAGGGTTAATATTGTTCCATTTGGGTCAGATCAAAGGGCCCATTTGGGTCAGATTAAAGTGTTTACATGTACTGACATAACTCAATTTGACTGTCGGGTCATTTTGACTCTTTGTACCTTTTTTGTACAGAAATGTATTGAAATGTGCATAAAGGCAATAATTAACTTTTTGTAAAGTTGGCATCAATCAAGTAAAATGTATCAAATTTGAGGTTGAAGATTTTTTTATTTATTTTTTTATCACAGTGGCGGGTCATTTTGACCCGAGGAAAACAGGAGGGTTAACTAGGTTCCCAGGGTTGTTAGTGACCCGTTCAGACATTAGATTCAGTAAATGAATGAAAGTGGATGAAGCTAACACGGTGCCACCCATAGCTATGATGCCAGGAATTTGTATTTTGATTAAAAACATGTTGGCTGTTTGGAGCCAAAAGAGGTGGAGCTACAGGAGAGTGAGGTGCAAGGTGATATGGATGGGATTATGCAAAACACATACTGACACAAATAAATTAATTCTTCAAACATTTGCGAAACAAAGTCATCAACTTATCAACAGCTTGGAATGAAAATATTAACCCAAGCTTTGGATGCTGTCACATGTCACATGATCTGTCAATCATAGCCTGACACGGCAGACAACAAAGCCTTCTATTCACCATAAAATCATATTAATGCAGCAATTAAAAAAAAATTAACTCTGTATGACTGACCTGGTTTCAGAGAAAAGTTCAACACAAGTACATGTAAACCAAGGTTATTAGACTTTAAGAGTCACGTGTAAACGTTTATTCACCATTTGACAGGATGTTTATTCATCTGGATATTTCAAATTATGCCTTTTTTGTTTATAGAATGGAATATTTTCCAATTTAAATATGTTATTGTACATATACAGCAGATTTGAAAACATAATATAAATCTTATTTTTTGTTGCAGGTTGTTACCCACGGCAACTGAGCTGAAGCAGAGACGAGGATTTTCTTCGGTAGCGATGAATACCCCAAAGAAAAGGCGACATCAGGGGTGTCAAACATGCGGCCTAATTCCGGCTCCCAAAAGGGTACAGTCCGGCCCCTGGGATAACTTTGTGAAATTTAAAAATGATAGTGACTATACTGATAATTTAATTTTAGGTTCCATATACAGATCAAAATAGGTCAGATCAGTAAAACACTATCATAATAATAAGCTATAAATACTCACAACTCCACTTTTTGCTCTTTGTTAATTTAAACATTTTCATGCAATTTTACTGTATTTACAATAAAACAAACTATCATTTCACCAAAAACATGAATTACCTGAAGAAATATGAAGTTTTTGAACTATCTGAAGTGTAAGTTTAACAATGTTCTGTCACTAATAAATAATCTGAACATTATAATTGACGTGTAAATGATAAACTGTGACATAATCTTGTTAAAATTGCATTTTGTTTTCTGAAGAAATGTTGGTTTATTCATGTTATTCGCATTGTTTTAAAGGACAGTTGGTAGACCTGAACATTTTCGTCACATAATTTAACTTTTTTCTTGCTCTAAAACATAGAGGAAAGTTTGCAGTTGGTATTATTTATATTTTATGTTATTATTTTAGTAGTTAGGCCCAATTCAGATCAAATTTGGTTTAATGTGGCCCCTGAACTAAAACGAGTTTTAAATTACATTATTCGTCTGCCTTTGAACCTCTATGCCACAGGTGTCAAACATAAGGCCAGGGGGCCAAATGTGGCCCTCCAAAGGGTCTGATCTGGCCCCTGGGATGAATGTGTGAAATGTAAAAATCACACTGAAAATAATTAGTTCAGATCAATTCAATCTAAAGTGGGTGAGATGAGTAAAATACTGTCATAATAACCTAGAAATAATGGAAACCAACCTTAAACTAATTTAACTTTTTGTTTTGGCCCACTTTATACCATATTAGGCTGAACGTGGCCCCTGAACATGAATTTGACACCCCTGCTCTATGCCCTCAATGGACATTTGTTAAAAATAATTTGGTAATCATTTTGGCTGTGGTGTAGCATATTGGTGATAAGCTTTCTGTTTAATCACAAAATACAAACCTGTTATTCTTACATATCTTCTAAAGACTGATGCAGCAATCAATGGAAAAATGATTGAATTTATTGGAATACAGTAAAAATGTAAAATTCTACTAGTACTCTACGTGTTGGGGGGTGTCACACGGAACAAATGATTAGATGTTGGTGATGATCTGGAAGAGATCCTGGATTCTGGATCACTTTGAAATCTTACATTTCTAACTGATCCAGAATCCTTCATCCCTTCCTGAACACCACCTAAATGTAATAATTCTCACATCTCCCCATTACCAACCTATCCTGTAAATTTCATCAACATCCAGCACCGGCATCGGCTCAGGGTGGACCAGGAATGGTCAGCAGGAAGGTGGCTCATGGCTCCGGTCCGGCTGTGAAGTTTTGACCCCCCCTCTGCCCAGACTTCACTGCATGTGAGGTTCCTCTTTCGGGCATTTTGTGTTTACGCCGTCAGAAAGACTCATAGACCACAAGCAAATCACACGCAGCACGTATCCAACAGCAGCACGTGACCGATTTACAACTTAAAACACTCATAAATATTGTGTTTTACATCTGATTGCCTTAAGGCCTTATGATATCTTCCACACTGTGCACTTGAACATATGGAAGTGATGATCACCACTTTCATTGAATTTGGAGTGTTTCAGTCAACGTTGTTACACCTGTGATGTTACCGGTCAAAAGTAACCGCCATAGGAAATGAATGGGTATCCAGATTATACTCATCCATCACACACACACACGCACACACACACAGACTGAAAAGTATCTTTTGTGGGTACACATCTCTTTCCTGCGCTTATGTGTCTGTCCTCCCACATGAACCACCTTCCTGATGAAACAATGTATCATATTTTCACTCAGACTAAACAGGTGTTTGTTATGTGAACCCAGTTCTTTCCTGTGCTTTTGTGCCTACCCCGACCACGTGAACCACCAATCCAGACCAATCAATGTATCATATCTTCACACAGACCCCCAAAATATAGCTTGATGTTTGCCTTGCACTCCTTTTACTCTGAGCACAATGAGTAGGCGACTGACCAAGCGGTTGACTGTCAGAGAAGCTCTGGACCAGATTTAAGAACAAGATGAAGAGGACACTGATGTTGAACCAGAGATAGAGGAGGATGTCTCGGAAGTGGAAGACAACACGGATTTTGATCCAGACTTTAAGGAGACTGACCAGTCAACAGATGGAGAGGGAGAGGCACCTGAAGAACAGGCACCTGAGGAGACATTGCAGTCCAAGAGTGGAGACTGTCTCTGGTCTTCATCCCCCCAGGACAGAGGAAGTAGAGCAAGAGTGGAAAACATCATAAAGATGACACCAGAGCCAACACGGTATGTAACATCTGATGTGAATGACGTCAAGTCCAGCTTTTACCAGAGTCCATTAAAGGAATGATACTGGAGATGACAAACCTGGAGGGGAGGCGTGTGTTTGGGGACACCTGGAGAGAATTGGACCTGCTAGACCTCCAAGCCTACATGGGTCTGTTGATCCTAGCAGGAGTATATGACTCAATGAGGCTACAAAAAGTCTGTGGGATGCAGAGTTTGCCAGGCCTATATATTCCGGCCAACTATGTCATTACAACAGTTTCATGTCCTTTCAAGAATGATTTGATTTGATAACAGACCTGTCTGCTGGTGAAATGACAAACTGGCCGCCATCAGGAACGTTTGGGACATGCTTGTATGCATGTGAATTCATGTACATGAGTGGCATTTGACACTCATGTACATGAATTCACATGCATACAAGCACACACACACACACACACACACACACACACACACACACACACACACACACACACACAACTTCATGTTGAGGAGTTTGGTCTCTGTTTTTCCATTTCTTTTTTACATACATTTTGGAATACATTTTTAGTGCATTTTTTCATTGCAGTTATTCATGTTGTCCATGTTAACCACTACTCTGAGACATTATTCACAGTTAAAAAGTGTTAAATAAAAATTTGGTGGTGATTAATGTTTTTTGTATTAATTTAACAGCAGTTAAAACAGACCAGTCAAATTTGACCAGGAACACTAAAGTAAGGGGTGGGGGATGAACACGACAGGAGGGCTCTGTTTTTTCTTAAACAAACCTTTGTGCAGCAGTGGTTTAGGAGCTTGTGATGAAGCAGCCGGTTGTCAGGGCGGGGGGTCCGTGGTGGGCTTTGAGTAGAGGATGGAGGTGGACTCTCCAGGTCTGTTGGAGCCAGTGACACAGAAGCTGGAGTTTGATGAACATTCTGTTTTCTCTGTTTATTTGAAAAAAGAAAATCAGCTATGTATTGTTGTCTTGTTCATTTCTGTAGAAGCAGCAGTGGTTTGGCAGGTGCAGCTTTAACTGAGGACACTCACGGATGATGTAATGATGAACAATTTATTTGACAGGTTCACACATTCAAATCAAAATGCAGCGTCTCTGTGACAGTTTTTTTATTGGTAACAGTGAAGGTGTGGTGACTTTGCTGTTAAAAACACAAATACACATTTTTTTTTACTACAGCTTTTAATAAAGTCAGAGCACAAAAGTTACCCAGGCCATGGCCCCCCCTGGGCCCCCCGGGTTCCACGGTGTATGGTATGACAGAGGATATAAACAGGTCATTAATATTAACAAATATTGAAAAGTAAACCTTTGGGTAAACTCTTGAATATCGACCTAACTTTACATTTGTATTTTTGTTTCTTCTAATATGAGCTTCAGTCCCAGGAAAATGTTCCACACAAAGGCTGATGTTAGAAGGTTAACCTGTTTTAAATCTGGTGGGTGACTAACATTTTACTGACAAGTCCCTCAGGTCTTTTCTCCTCTAACACCTGACTGTAAACTGCCATTGTTTTGGTCTGTTTAGACATGTGCAGTTAAAGATGACATTATCAGCCGTGGCAGAAGGAAACCACTCGTTATAGCATGTGAACTTTTACCACAGGTGGTCACAGAGCAGCGTGTTCGCCAGCAAATCATGTGACTTCTGTTTAGAACGTCAGTGCATATGATCAGATACGAGTTATGCACGTTCACCCAGCACCAACTTCCCTTTATCCTTCCTGTGATGATGGTCTTATCTTATGATGGGATATCCAGGTCATCTACCCACTTACATCTGAATACAAGCATGCACACACACACACACACACACACACACACACACACACACATGCTCTAAACACTAAATTCATGGGAATTTCGAAACTCACTCGGCAAGTCAGGTTCAAAACATGTTGATAATTAATGAGTAATTCTGTATAATGTGAAAGTAGCCTTCAGGAGGTAGATCCACCCATCACTCTATAATCTGATTAATACACGGTACAAAGTATATGCAGGTCGAGGCAAGTCCTGCTTGTTGGCATAATTACTTAACATTGTTTACAGGATTCCTCAGAAACTGTCTCATGCTGTGCAATGAAGGATTTATATTTTATAAGCTTTACAGAGGCATGTGCTGTCAGTGTGTATGTGTGTGAGAAAAGCAGTGAACTTGGCTATGGAAATGACCAAAGATATGCCAATTATGAAGAAGCATTTCCCAACGGCTCTGGTGTCCAAACATCTTGTTGCTCTTCCAACTTGCTGTTGAGCCAAAGAAAACAGGAATGAAAAGGAAGAAGGTCTTATCTTTTTGGGCCTTTGCTCTCCAAGCTGTGAAACCATCTGGCAGTCAGACAGATTAGAATTTTTTTTTAAGGATACAACATGATTGTTGTTGGCTTAGCCCCACCGCTCTCATAATATTGTGACAGTTGAGTTAAGAAAGACTGTAAGTGATAGCACGGCATGTAATGTAGGATGAATTCTACTCCTGAAAGAAGAATTAACCTCATTTGACATGATGTTCACGTCATCTTTGTGCTCCATTATATGGAAAATAATTAACAACAATAATTGCAAAATGTACTCTTTAATGTTTTTCCAACACAAATCTGTGTTGTCTGTGTGAGAATTATGAATAAAATACATCCACTCTCCTTTTCTCCTGATCCATTTCTTATTGGAGGAGGATGAAAACGCTCCATTTTGGATTTTCTGAGCTTCGTACATCACATGCACAGATTCATTTGAATACCCCACCCCACCCACCCCACCCACCCCAGCAGCTCAGCTAACCCCACCTACTGGTCCTTATTCTCTATCAGTAGTGGTGCTGTTCATCGTGTGCATTGGGGTCTGAGCCCTGGTCAGTGTGTATGTGTTCAGGTCCACAGTTGGTCTAACCTGGGTTGATGGGCTGGTCCATGGCTGGTCCACTGGCCCAGGTCTAGACGAACCAGACCCTGCTGTAAAACACAACACTTGATCCACTTTGATTCTCTCCAGCTAATTGTATTTCGTCTGTGTCTTTGTCTCTTTTTCTCTGCCTTAACCTTTTTTTCAGGTTCCATTTCTTTCTCTTCTTAGTCTCTGTAATATATAGAAAAGAGGGGTGGAGTCAACTGTGGCTCATTTACATGAAAGCATGAGGCACTAAAAGAATGTTTTGAAAAAGGCTGTTTCTCCAGGTTGAAAAAGCTGCTGTATCTGCATCAATGTAGTATTTTGACCCATATATATATATATATATATATATATATATATATATATATATATATATATATATATATATATATATATATATATATATATCATAAAAAGTCTAGTCAGTGAGACGTATCTGCTGCAGCTTCTCAGTCATATCATCATCTCAGTGTAATTCATGCACATGTAGGTTATTACTTAACAATAGTGAAAGGATGATGTAGTAAAATGGTGCTAACATTAATAGTAACAGCATTTAACAATAGCTGCTGTGACATAGAACACCTCCACCAGCTTCACTAAGCTGTCAGTCTACACTGTAGATTTTGCAGTGTTAATTTGGAGACAATGGGACCAAATACACTCTAGAAGAAGTTAAATAAACTCTCTAAGTGTTGATTTAACACTGCAGAATTTACTGTGTATGATGTTACAATGTAAGTAAGTAAGTAATCTTTATTTGTATAGCGCTTTTCACAGACATGGGTCACACAGCTGCTGCCTGACCCTACTGGGAGCAACTTAGGATTCAGTGTCTTGCTCAAGGACACTTCGACATGTGGACAGCCAGAGCCGGGACGCGAACCGCCAACCCTTTGATCTTCGGACGACCCACTCTACCAGCTGAGTAGTGGCTTCAGTGGTTAAATGTTTGTATATGTTGGATGTATTTAACCCTTTGTCATAATTGAAGCTCTGCAACTGTGTCCAACAGCCCTAGTGTTGTCTTAACTGGTGAAATACAACTATAATCTAGAACAGGGGTGGCACTTAAGTTTCTTATGGGACCAGTTATTAAGGGCTGAATCAATTCACCTGCAGCTCTGTTTAATATGTGTCCATCAGGGGTACGATGTGAACGACCCAAAAGCAGACTCATGGGGTGAAGTGTTAACACTCTTTATTTGTGCACAACTGAGGAAGGTACAAGAGATACAATGACTCATGGGTAACAGCAACACTGTTCAAAACTCACACAGAGGAGTGTAGAAAAAGAAGAGAATTTAAAAAGTGTGAAGTGATGAGGACAGGTGTGTAAGAACCAGGTGAATAGAGTGAGAGGAAAGGTGACAGAGTATGTATGATAGTATCTGTATTAACCCTTGTGCGGTCCTTCGGGTCAAAGAGACCCGGTGGTTCACAAATGTACCTTTTTATACGTACTGTAGGATGCCATTGCTTACTACTGAAAACAGTAATATATCCTTGGGGGGTGGGGTGATGAGTCTATGGAACTGAACTTTGGAATCTGGGTTTTTAAGACCTGATTGTAGGACACAGCCAGTGTGTCTTTTACGAAGGACCGCACAAGGGTTAAAACTGTAAATGAAATAATACGATGATACAATAAATAATGTAGAGCACAAAACACAATTATTTAATGAATATTCAAAAAAAAAAAAAAACCTTTACAAAAATCTGCAAAACCAGCTTCATGTTGCCTTTTTACGTTCCCTCCATATTAACTTTACACAAAAAACCATAACTGCAGCTTTATTTGTTTGGATATCTCAGTTCCTTCTCTGACTGCAGTGGAAAAAATACTTAGAAATCCATGTCTTGCTAAAATCTCTGCATTTTTAATCTTTCTTTTTTGTGTGTATGTTAGCTGACATCTTATGTGTCAAAAGAAAATGCGGAGAAAAAACACATTAATTTGGCAGATTTGCATTGATCTTTAAGTTGACAATCACCTAAGGGTCCACATGTGGCCCCCGAACCTTACTTTGCCCAGGTCTGCTTTAGAGTACCTAGGTACTATTTTATTATTTTTTATTTTATTTCATTTTATTTCATTTTATTTTTTTATTTAATTAATTTAAATTAAAAAAATTATTTACTCGTATGGCGAGTAAATTAAGTAAATTATTAGGACTATTTAAATGTAATTTAATTTAATTTAATTTAATATTATTTAATTTAATTTTATTTAATTTTATTATTTGTCTCCAACTGATAAAAAATTTAATAAAATGAAGAAGTAAATGGTAATGCCCTGCATGTATATAACACTTTTATCCAAAGCACTTTACATTACATTGTCTATATATGTTCAGTCCTGAGATGAACTGCAGACTCATACAGGGTGTACCCCGCCTTCACCCACTGTAGCTGGGTTAGACCCCCAGTGACCCCTGTGACTCTAGTGAGGATAAAGCGGGTTCAGACGAAGAGACGAGGCTTTACATTAACCTCACATTCACCCATTGACACCCATTCACACACCAGTAGGCTGCTGCTGCCAGGCCCAGGTTGTGTTGGTAGACACATGAATCATGGAAACATACTTTATTTCCACGTTTACCAGAAGAACTTGTTCAGCATCGCAATAGACGAGGTTATAAATAAACGTCATGTATAAATGGTAAAAGTTTAAACCCCTTCTGTTGATGTGTATATACCTGATGTAAACTATTTTTGCCGGTTGACTTCACCGTGAGTGGCAGTCAGATGATGGACAGATTTTTCATCTAATCACATGCAAGGATTTTAGATAAGACCCCTCCTTTGAAAATGGATCGCTTGTGGAAGAGTCCCAGATGGTTTTGTGAGATAGTCAGGTTAAAGGAGTCATTCCATGGTTCTTTCATTAATATTACTGTGTTCTCCATTGTTATTGAATACATTGTGTGTTGGTTCTATTAAAAAAAAAACCCTGGCTTTGTTTCCAGCTGTTTTTTCACGGTAGAAAAATGACTTGAGGTCAAACAACAGAGTTTACCGGTACTTCCTCATACATGTCTATGACGACGTCACGAAGCGGCTCTGATTGACTCAGAATGCATGAAGGAACACTCCCCCCTCCCCTCACAGCAAATTTCTAGAGTTGAAAAATCTGGAGTTCAACTAAAAAGAGTGAAAGAGTTGAATTTTTGGAGTTTATTTTTTAATCCTGACTACCATATGTGTTAAGGACTACTACCAGGCAGTGTCATTTTTTGGATCAACTCCAAAAGCAGAGTTATAATAACTCTCCTGTGGAGTCAATGGATGGTCACGCATGTACACTCAGATTGAGTTGATTTTAACTCACGTGGAGTTTATTCCAAAGACCAAAATTTGCTGTGCTCTGGCTATCCATATGTGTTTACCTTTACCCCAGTATCATCCAGCTAGGTTTCATGCCGTTGCTTGTTCTGAAAACATGCAGGGAAAAAAACAAGGCTTTATTTCCACAGAGAGCACATGAACCAGTTTGATCCACCTTTTTTTTCCAGTTTGTGCAGCAGCTACTGTGGCATCGTCTTCTCTTGTAGATGCTAATGCTAATGCTAATGCTACTTCAGATTCGCTGCAATGGAGTGTGACACTAAAGTCCATCTTATGTCAGATGGGCCGTCTTTTTCTGGGTCCCTGGTTCCTCTTGTTGTTTTGTGTGAATGCAGTATGCATCCAGTGGAGGTGATGAACCACTGTCAAAGGAGCATGTGTTGGTAAGTAGGGGTGACCCATCAGATTCCAAAAGGAGAAAAGTGGAAAAGAGGTTTTCAGAGGAATGACACCTTTAAGTAAAAATGTCATGTTAGAGCAATTCATGTGTGTTTTTGTAGATTTGGGTCCTGTGATGACACCAGGAGTGTTCTTTGGTCATGAGCTGAATAGGACTGGGAACCCCTGCTTCAGAGGGTGGGATTCAAACTAACAATGAAAGCAAACAGAGGCTTTCATTTGTGAAGCATGAGACCGTTTTGTGCACTTGCCTGTTTTACATGCTCTCTGCTCTGCCCTTTTAATCCCCTCAGAAAAGAGGATTGAGAATGGCCCCACCACCACACACACACACACACACACACACACACACACACACACACACACACACACACACACACACACACACACACACACACACACACACACACACACACACACACACACGTGTTCACTGCACAATGAAGACATTGAGTGCAGCCATCATCCCCTCACACCCCTGGTCCCCATAAATCTTCCCCCCGTGGTCAGATGAAAATTCCTGCAGACAGTTTGGACCTGGGTCTGGTCTGATCCCATCATGTTAGACTACAGCACTGGCACACACACACACACACACACACACACACACACTAGTTTCCATGTCTCATCAGGAGCATGTTTGTAAAATAGTGTGTGTCCAAAAGAGTGCATTTATATATATATATATATATATATATATATATATATATATATATATATATATTTATATTTATTAAACACATCTTGTTGAAACCTTTCAAAAATACACACTTTTATTTGCACCTGTTTCACCTCATGCTTTATGGGGACTTCCAGGAAAAAAACTAGGTAAAGGCTTTATAGGGGACATCATTTGCATATGACCTGAATTTTGGTCGTCATGGTGTCAGAGGTTCCCATGGTGTGACTGTGTAAACATATAAATGTCCCCATAAAGAAAAGAATAATGATGGTAATAATAAAAAGATTACATTGGGGGAAAAAATGCACAGAGGTTTCAACAATATTTTATATAATCCTTGTGGGGACCTGAATTTATTTATCTATTTATATATTTCAGATCCCCATTAGTTACTGCCTCAGTAGCAACTATTCTTCCTGGGGTCCTACCGTACAAAAGTCATTCAACAAAAACAACTAAAATAATAGTAATAATAATAATAATAATAATAATAATAATAATAATAATAATAATAATAATAATAATAATAATAAAAGTGAATAACAAAATACATCAAAAAATAAAATAAACACCCCCCCAAAAAAACAAAACAATAAATAAGACAAACTTTTCATATAATCCTCATGGGGACCTGAATTTTGGTCCTCATGGTGTCAGAGGTCCCCATGTCATGACTGTGTAAACATATCAACGTCCCCATAAAGATAGAAATACACACCCACAGGTTTTTACACATTTTCACCACTGACCTCATGATGATATCTCTATAAGTTTAAGCTGTAAGACGAAAAAAAAAGAAAAAAAAAGAAAGATAAACGACCATTTTCACAGTTGGACCAAATGTTGACAGTAAAGACGTCAGACAGAACCTGAGTTAAAATAAATCATTGGCACAATGTGTGAAGCTGTCTGACCTGTTCAGATGTTCACAGACTAAAATGGATTTGACCAAAGGTTCTGTCGTCTTCATTTTTACGCCGAGAAAGTTACAAATCAACCCAAGAAACTGTTGTGTTCAAACCAAACCACCATCAGCGTACACACTATTTTAAACATAACTGCATGCAGACGTCGACACACATCACCAAAGAAAATCTGTGCCCCTTTCTACTCCGTGCTCGGTAGTAAAGCCTCAATCACACGATACCAAAATCCCTCACACGCCGCAACATTCTACCAAATTCTTTCTTTTGTGCAACTCGAGCTTTGTGGAAAAAAAAAAAAAAAACACAGAAAATCTCTTTTTTTTTTTTTTTTTTTTTTTTTCCCTCCATCTTTTTAAGCCTCTGACTTTATGAGAAGAGTCATGTGAAAGGGAAGTAAAACAGACTAAAAAGTTCAAATAAACCAAATGTGTTTGAAGTCTGAGTGGCTATAAATCACCTACTGGATGTCAATGCTAAATATTTTCTCCGACCACAGTTCAGTAACATGTTATTGATGCTTCAGTCCCAGTGGTCTATTTAAGGGGTCTGTACTCTGTCTTCTCTCAGTTTTGAAGGATGTGTTGTTAAAATGGTACAAATATAGAGAGGGAGGTTTGAAGGAATGTGTGCGTGTGTCCACAATGACATACATGTGTGCATCTGTACATTGTAACGTTCTCTATGGGTCTATTTGTGCTCCATTAAAGTGTGTCAGTAGAACATGTTTCTAATGTGTCTGATTATGGTTCATCATGTCTTTCTTAAGGGGACAGTAAAAGCTATTAAGACCCCATCTGTTACTATATAAGGAAATACTGGAGAATGGGAAGTGGCAGAGCGCTAATATGTACTCATTACATTAAGGGTCTCAAAGTTATTTTCTTTCACATTCATTTGATTTCCTGTGGCTGGATCAGTACAATTACAGTTAATTTACAACAGGGGTGTCAAACCATTTGAGGTCAAGGGCCAAATTCTACTTAATATGGTAAAGTGAAATAATACAAATAAAAATGATAATATAAACTCCAAAATGTTCTCTATGTTTTTGAGCAAATGATGAAAATGTAAATAAAACAATGAACTGTACCTAAATATAACATGAAAAAATATTAACAACCTGAAAATTCTTAAGAAAAGTAAGTGTAATATTAACAATTTTACATTTAGTTTATCATTTAGACATGTGCATCATAACTTAAAACTTCAACGGGCCCAGTAGTTGTTCATAATTGTAAACAGAACCAACAGAACCTGTGGGTTTGACATGTCATAAACATATTTTGAAAACAGAGATTGTCACGGATCGACTGATATAAACCACTTCCAGATTCATTAACCACGGCAGCTAAAAATTACTCATTTATTCAAACATGTTCAAATGAAATTCAAACAGAAAGTGGCACAACTTACCTTTTATCTCCCATAATTATCCACAGAGGAACAATATTCCAACAAATATGGTCATATTCCAACAAAAAACATCCAAACCAAACATATATAAACCAAATATAACATTCATAAATATCTACAAATGGCTGTTGATTCATATTTTTAGTCTTTTATATGCAATTTATATGTATAATATAGAGTGATTTAAAAAAAAAAAATTAATAAATTTTAATCAATTAAAAAGCAAAAGGTACTCACATTCTGTACTTAAGTAGAAGTACAGCTACTGGTGTGAAAAAATACTCTTGTAAAAGTAGAAGTACTGATTCAACTCCTTTAAGTAAAAAAAAGTAAAAAAAAAAAATTCTCAATTGTAATAAAGTACAAAAGTAAAAAGTAAAACTGCATTTTTTTTTTGCATTGAAAGCAATAATATTTATTTAACCAGGAAAAATCTGAAAAGTTTCTAAAGTATGTAAAATAAAGCATTTAAAAGTGTGTTACTGTGTAGAAAATGTGTTTAATAGGGTTACTGTACTCAGTTTTGTAGGTATGGGCAGGAAATTCATCATCAAGAGATTTAAAAAAATGCATAAAAAGGAAAAATATTGTGAGATAAAATGTTAAAATTGTGAAAGAAAAAGTCAAATTATGAGATAAAAATTCAAAATTGTGAGACAAAAGTCAAAATTAATATTCATATAACTATAATATATAAAGTCACAGTTTCTCTCCTCCACTGAATTTTTTCTCTGGTCACTTATTTTTCATACTGTCACATGTGTTTAGTTTGAAAAAGTAATGAGTCTATTCAGAGAATGTGAGGAGTATAAAGTACAGATATTTATATAAATGTAAAGAGTATAAAGTACAGATATTTATATAAATGTAAAGAGTAAAAGTAAAAGTTTCCAGAAAAATAAATACTCAAGTAAAGTACAGATACCTAAAAAAATCTACTTAAGTACAGTAATGAAGTACTTTTACTTAGCTACTTTCCACCTCTGAATTTAAAGTAACACAAATGTAAGAATAAGTAACAGAAAAAGAGACGGAGAATAAGACCTAATCAAAAAACATGGAGTGACTGAAGCAAACCTTATAATGTCTACCCTTATTACAAATATATTTACATTCAACATGTTTAATATATTACTGGTGTATTTCCAGTTATGCTACTACATTTTATTCAACAAACATCAAAAGGACAAGACAAGGCATGAAATGGATTCATAAGATATAACATGTTGTGTTTGCATAATTATAGTTTAACGAAACAAGATGGACATGTTTCAACAAAATGAGATGAAATAAAGATGAAAGATGAAATAAAAATTGGCATGAGATAAGACAAGTTCAAAACAAACTAAAAACCACAGAATAAAAACGACATAATAAAACGAAACAACCTGGAAAAAAACATGAAAAATTAACAGAGTAAAAAAATATGTGACAAGTTGCAATGAGACAAAAACTATAACTGATGAAAAACACTGTAAAAAATGAAAATACAGATGTAACATGTAAACATGGGACAAAATGAGACTTAAATTGCACAATAAAACTACAGAAGAAATTCAATTAAAACATTACACATAAAATGCTAAAAATACAAAAAAACTAAATTTACATTTATTTGATGAAAATGTTTTTAAAATGTATGAAAAGAAAAAAGACAAGGAAAGAAAAAACTACACTGAAAAAAGTAAATTATTGAATCAACTTAAAAATTCTTCTTCAATAGGTCACACATAAAAACGTCTAGTTGAGTGAATGAAATTAAAATGACCCTAACCCTATGCAATTCAATTTGGTTCACACAACAAAAACATTTTAATGTGTTATTAAATAAAAAGTCAAAATTATGAGATAAAAAGTCAAAATCATGAGATAAAAAGTCAATATTATTAGATAAATGTAAAAATTATAAGATAAGTCACAATCATGAGATAAAAACTAAAAATTATTAGATAAAAAGTCAAAGTTGAAGAAGAATTTCCAAGTTGATTCAATATTTTACTTTATTCAGTGTACAGTATATTCACAATAGTTCCCAATAATAAAAAATTGTTGTAAGTACTTAAAAAAGCAACTGAATACATTTGAGTTATTTATGAAACTTCAAGTATTCACACCTGAATATATTTAATTATTCTGAACGTTGGGGTTTCCAGTGTACATAAACATGTAACAGGACAAAAAGAATAACTTTTTATTCTCTTACATTTTTCCTTCTGTATTTTGAACTTGTACTTGTGCTGACGTAGTGTAAACACATTTTTGTCCATATGGCAGTGAGGTGACTATGATTAAAGGGTGCTACTGCACTGTTCCCCTCAGGCCACTTCACCCTGTTATTTTCCCCCCGTCAGCTCCTGCTCTCATTGGGGAGGGTGGGTCCGTGACCTCCCTCCCACGCAACAACCACGGGAGAGGGAGGCGCCCGTTTCACCCACGCACCAGAGTGCCTCCTAAGTGTCCGTGGAGGAGTGACCGGGTTCACAGCAGGGCCGTCCACTCAGGCCTAAAAACAGCCTCCACTGTCTGTCCTCAGTTACTATGTTTACATGATGTTTTTTTAATTCTGAATTAATTGTTCAGTATATCAATCAATCAATCGATCAAAGTTTATTCATATAGCACTTTATAACAACATAAAAGAAAACCAAAGTGCATTACATCTAAACCAGTAATACAGGATAAAACAACCCAATTAAATATAGTGCTACCCCTACTTATGAAATTATGAGATAGTTGGTTTATCTTGTTTCATTTTGTTATCTTTTACACGGTAGTTGCACTGAAAATTTTACTGACATGCAAATGCTCAGTGACAATAAAGACATCTTGAATCTTGAATCTTGAATCATGAGATAAAAAGTCAAAATAATGAGATAAAAAGTCAAAATAATGAGATAAAAAGTCAAAATAATGAGATAAAAAGTCAAAATAATGAGATAAAAAGTCAAAATTATAAAATAAAAGTTCAAATCATAAGATAAAAAGTCAAAACTATATGATAAAAGGTCAAAATCATAAGATAAAAAGTCAAAATTATAAGATAAAAAGTCCAAATCATGACATAAAAAGTCAAATACTAACATAAAACGTCCAAATTATGAGATCAAAAGTCTTAATTATGAGATAAAACCTCAAAATTATATGATAAAAGGTCAAAATTCTAAGATAAAAAGTCTAAATTGACAACCACAGGAGAGGGAGGCGCCTGTTTCACCCACACACCAGAGTGCCTCCTCAGTGTCCGTGCAGGAGTGACCAGTTCACAGCAGGACCGTCCACTCAGCTTCCACTCTGTCCTCAGTTACTTCCCCAAATACTACCCCTCAACCCCTTTAAAAATGATAAAAATATACACACGTTTGGACTAAAACAGGGCATTAACATCTGACTAAAAGTAAACTGACATGTTGAGACTTTGAGTCAACTAAAATATGACGAACAAAAATAATTTTTGAAAAACTAAAAGTGACTTTGACCAAAAACTAACACTGTTCCAAATCACACACATGTGCACTTCACACACTTCAGTTAAGGGTATAGTAGCAAACGAAGTGCGCCATAAGTACCCGGATGGTGCACTTCTAACTGTTAAAGTTCGAAGTGTGGAGCAATGGACACTTCTCGCACTCATTGGACGTCATTTTTGAGGGGGCCAAAAGAAAGATTGAAAGATTTGAAAACATGGAGACGACGCTGAGAGCGTATTCTCTATGCCTTCTGGAGGAAAGATCTTATAAAAAACAAAAGGAGCAAGACGCCGGAGTCCATTTTTTTTTTCAAAGCTGGTCGTTATTTTGGTGATCGAGATATTTTGACAGCGCGATCGTCATTTCCGGTAAGTGCGGACGAAGAGTGTTTCATTCTGAACCACACTGTTTGTTAAAAATTCGTCCACTGTCCATGTAGAGTGTAGTGTTCATAGTGTATGAAAGGAAGTGAACTATGGGGAGTCCGTGATTTAGAACACAGTGTTAGACTTAAATGAAAAATGGGTAAAAAAAATTAACAATGGAAAGCTGAACCCCAAAGTAAAAGAGGAAGAGGAAGAGGAAGAGGAAGAGGAAAAAACAGTGATTTTATTCAGAATTAAGTTGAATTCAGAATGATCACATTCATTTACATGGTCATTAACTTTTATTTGGAATAAAAAGTGTCATGTAAACGGGGCTATAGAAGCTGTCCTTCATCTGCACCCAAAAGTGACGATGCGGTGACACAAGCGTGGGGTCGAGGCGAAGCTTTCAGGATTTAGTCTCACTTCCTTTAACCTTCCAGACTGAGTGAGATAAATGGAAACAAAGAGGCAGCGGTGACACAAGCAATATGTCATGGGAGCTTTTTTTGGGATTCCTGCTCCTGTTTTGACTTCTTTTCTTTTTTTTTTTCTCTCTCTTCCTTTGCTTCTTTTTCCTGCTGTTTCCCACCCACATCATATAGAAACCCTGAAAGAAAGGCACCACCGTAAAACTAACAAACCAGAGCCTTATTTAGCCAGAGCTTAAGGAAGAGAGTCATGTGAACGAGGGAGAAGGAAAGAAAACAATAATAAAACACCAGCGCCGCACACACACAATGGGAGTCATATGCTGAAAGTTTGCTGTGCAGGATCATTTAGTTTTAAAGAGACTTGAAATAATATTGAATAGTAGAGAGACAGTGGTTAATAACAACACAATGACTGGCAAAAAAAAAACATCTGCAATTCTGTTCAGATTCTTACAGAATGGACAAAAAAAAAAAAATCTCCGTTCTGCCAAAATCTCCAAGTTTCTCTGAGTTCAAGGCGGCATGCGAAAGGTTTTAATGGGCGGAAATATAAACCACAGAGTTAAGACTGGGAGTGGAGAAGAATGACTTTAGACAGAATAAAACAATGCATGTGGCAACAAATGACACTGGTGATCAGGATGACACTGGCTGAACTGGAGATAATCGCTTCCTATTAGGATGAAATTTGTCTATTGTATGTTTTCATGCTTAGGTTGTGTTTTTTTTTTTTGGTTTCTGGTTTCATGATAATTAAAGTCACCGGTTTGAGTAAGTTTGTATGACTTTATAATACAAAAGGATTCACATGAAACTCTGTCACGAACAAGGTTTGGAGAAAAATTACAACATAAAATAACACAAAACATGAAGCAAGACAAAAAATAGCATTAAATAGAAATGACAATAAGAAGGTATAAATGTAAAAGTAGGAGAAAATGAAGATGTAAAAGAATAATTAAGAATTAAGTCATGTGAGAGACAGATATTACATAAAGTATATAATAAAAACAATGAAAATGGAGGAAGCAGTAAATATGCAATAAGACAAAAATGAGGTAAAAAAATATATGTAAAAGACAAACAAACAAAGGAACTAAAAAAATATAAAAGACAAAAACACATGATTAACAGATGTGGAAATATAGTAACTAAGTAGAAGTACTTCCTTTACTGTATTTAAGTACAGTTTTTAGGTATCTGTACTTTACTTGAGTATTTATTTTTCTGGAAACTTAACTTTTATTCCCTAGATTTTTGGATAAATTTCTGTATTTTATTCTCTTTACATTTTCTGAATAGACTCATTACTTTTTCAAATATGATAGTATGAAAAATAAATCAGAAATCATAATTTTAACTTTTTATTTAATAATTATGACTTTTTTCTCATAATTTTGACTTTTTAACCTCACAGTTTAGATATTTTTTGTATCTTATAATTATGCTTTAAAAAAAAATCTCCTTTTTATTACTTTTTAATGTTTCCAAATATCCTGTGTACAAACGGAGTCCCATGACCCAACAAAACATCAGCTACACAGTAAGTCACTTTTAAAGGTTTTATTTTTTAATTTTTCTATTCTATTCTCCTAATTCACCTGGCGGCCATTTTTACAGAGTGGTACGTAAGTTAAATGCAAGTACACAGTTCCATATGTTGTCAATCACTATCTTCAGTGATCGTTTGGGTTACCAACATGACAGCAGTTTGGACCACCAATGTCTCCATCATGCTGGAGTTAACAATCGATATTGTTGAAAAATTGGACGTGTAAGGACTGGAATATTCCCCGGGCTGTCTTGCTGAAAGGCTACGGTCACTGGGTTGAAGGCTACATAAAGTTTAAGTAGGCTAATGGCACCACTAGCATATCATCAGTACTGACAACCATCAACATGCTAACCACAAAATGGAAACATAATCTTGAAAAAGCAAATATAATGTAGTGTTATGTACGTTCATATTTGTTAAGTCTCTCTCTAGTTCCACTCCAAAAGGACACACGGACAACTCTTGATTCCAATTATTGATCAACTTTTTATTTCCCAACTTAAGGTTTTGTTGGCATCATGTTGATCATGTTAAATCATCAGGTTGTAAACCTTCAAAAACACAGAAAACAAATATTAACAATGTAATTTAACAAAATATCTTCAAACAATGTTTTGACTAATAATGAATGTTTTTAAACTTTAACAAATAATGTTAACAAATAATGTTAAACATTCCAATTAATTGTTTTTTAAACAATGTTTTAAACATTCCAATTGTTTTTTAAACATGTTTCTAAACCTTTAAACTCTAAATACGTTTTAAGTAGCTGTTTTTAAACAAATGCATTTTAATTAGCTGTTTTTAAACAAATACATTTGTCAATAATTAATTTAGTAATTATATTAAATGAATTAACCATTTTAAATGATTTAACCATTTTAAATGAATTAAACAATTAAATCTATCAAATGGAATAAGCATTTTAAATGAATCGAACAATTTAATGCCATCAAATGGAATAAAGAAAATAACGAAAATGGCTACGAGCTTGTAGATCAGCTCTTTTTCTAGAGTTATTTTAAACCATTAACATTTCAAATGCATTTAGCAAGAGTTTAACAACCATAAATGTATCCTTTTTAACTTTGTGTTAACCTTTAGTCATTTAAACTTAACTTAAGCTTTTAACATTTTAGCTTTTAACTTGTGCTTTTAACTTTTTAAACAGTAAGTCAGTGCTCAAAACATTGTTGCAATGTGGTTGATCCATTTGAAATGTAACAATTAAACAAACAAATTAAAACAAACAAATTAAGAAGCATTGCAGATATAAATTAAGCATTCCAACTTAAGCATTTCAGCCGGCATATAAATGAAGAACATATTTACCGACCATTGGTGCATTTGGAGTAAACTCCTGAGTAGAGCTTGCTGCTGCTTGCTGTTCTTCCTTGCAGTTTGTTGCATGAAGGACTGAGAGCCTCCATTACTTTTCAGGTGCTCTTAATGAACAATCAGCGGCCATTTTGCTGGTGCATTCTGGGAATTGTAGTTTTCACTGGAACTCCATTCCTCAGTTTTAACTTTACAATATTTTCATATTTTCATATTTCATCGTCGCATTAAGTTGATTAGATGACTGTTAGCGCTATTTATCATTGATGCTAGTCTGGTAAGCTAAGCTCAATCTGTTAGTTAATGCATTTCAGTGGACATAATTATCATTATCTTACTGTGAAATATGGACCAGGATCCTTCTTTATGTTTTTTATCCATTCAGGCTGAAGTGCCTTATCTTTGGGGAAATGATGGAAGGTATGTTCACGGCATGATTTTTTTCCTCTTTGATGATTTACATTTCAGGACACAGCAGTGAGGTGCTATTGCTGTCAGAAAAGTGTTGTCTGTAGCAACAAGTGTAGTGTTTCCCTCAACGTCTTTTGAATGTTCTGGGTGAATAAGGTCCATAGTTATCTGAATAAATATGAATATGTTACATTAACAGACCAGGCACCTTCTCAGTTTGTTGTTTATGCGTCATGTAACTGAATGTGTTACATTATTCAGCCTGTTGTTCTCTGTTCTATTTTTATTTTAAATTTCTTTTCCAGATGACATATCTGTTCTTGGTGTTAGATTTTTTAAGTGCAGCTTTTTAGTGCAACATATATATGTTGTTTCCTTCTTTATTATGCTTTTTTTTTTCTTTTTTTTTTCTACTGTAAACGATGTAAAGCATGTGTAACATAAGGGTTTGTTGATGCACTATGGGTGCACTATTTATAAAAGACAACTGCAGGACAGAGACAGATTTCTTCAGAACAGAGCTTTAGTTGGCACACATGTCCAGGCCTGGACTGGCACGCAGTAGAACCGGGACTTTTCCCGCTGGCCTGCCTGCTCGATGGCCTGTCTGGCCTGACTCCTGCCTCCAATTAGTTTGCTTATAAACAATAATAACGCGCTCAGAGCTCCGCGGAGTCATAGTGGTAGTGATTGGTAGCATTTTTTTTTTTTTTTTTTTTAAAGAAACACATTGTGATTGCAGTTTTTCCACTACATTCAGCCATGGCTCATGGCTCATGGCTCATGGTTGGTAGGGAGGGTCGTCCATTTACCAAAGGGTTGGCGGTTTGATTCCCGCTCTGTCCTAGTCAGTCTGTTGTGTCCTTGGGCAAGACACTTCACCCTCCTTGCCTCCAGTGCTACTCACATTGGTGTCAGTCTGCACCAGGGCAACTGTGACTACATATGTAGTTTACCACCACCAGAGCGTGCATGTGAGAGTGAATGAATAATGGAACACTAATGTGAAGCGCTTTGGGTGCCTTGAAAAGCGCTATATAAATCTAATCCATTATTATTATTATTATTCATTTAGTAGCGGCGGACCCCGTGTCTTCAGATTTCTATACATTTTATGTTTGTTGTAATTCATCACCACGTCGAAAACAAAAGTAGCCCAAACTACATAGAATTATCTTGAATCATATACTCTTTGCCTTGGAAGTGATGGATCAGCTGATCAGACAGTTGGAGGAGGAGTGTATCTGTGTGATTCAGGCAATGAAAAGATCAACTCATCACGGTAGTTTGAGATAACTGATCATTTTTAAAAGTTAATTAGATATTTGTCAAACATTGACAGCCAGCTAATGTTACCTAACATAACAGTTAATTGTGCGAGGTGCCAACTAAGCTAAGTTGTAATATAGCATTATGCTAATATCTACACGAGCTAATTCTAACTCCAGATGAGTTTATGGAAGTATTTCTCAAAAACGATAAAAACATTGATGAGGATGAGCCTCCACAGGTATCATTAACCTTTTACTAAGTCATAGATTATCATCAGTTATGTTCACATTTGGAATGGAAAGAAAATGAAGGTCAGTCAAGGAGGAGGAGGTGAAATGTCAGAAATTAACTGAGTTGTTTATTAAACCCAGCAGCAGGCAGAGCTGTACTGATGCTAACGCTACTGTTAGCTCTGGGTTTATATTGTGCTTTTATTGTTACTTTTTTTTGGTTGCTATTTAGCATGATTTCAATTTATGTTTAGTTTGGCTAAAATGTGTCACCGGGTGACTTTTGTAGGAAGTGTTTTTTTTTTTATTATTGATTCCATATTTTGATCACAGCAGGGCTTTAGGACTTTATTTTATGTTATTTTCATTATAACTGCATTAATGATAATTGTATAGTTGTATGATTGTGTGTGTGTGTGTGTGTGTGTGTGTGTGTGTGAACAGTTGAACTGTTTCTCACTAAAGGTTAGTGTGAGTTGATCCACCTTGTCTGTTTTATTTGATCAATATTACAGTATGTTGGGAAACTGGAAACACAATAGTATATATGACCATATATTAATAAATGTAATGTTAATTTTAATGCATACAGTATTTTAATTCATATGGGTAAAACTCCACAGGTGGGCTGCAGTTATAGGATAGGCTGTTGACCTTTGCACTTTAACATTGAATATTAGTGTTTATTATCTATAGTAAGATGGCATCTGAAAAGTTTGCTAACAAAATAATGCAAACAAGTTCTTAATAATACATTATTATATAATAATACATATAATTTAAGTAACTTTAGACAAAAGTAAATATGGTGAGAGCAGAGAGAGGATGTGAGAACAGTACTGTACTGAGCTGTTGTCATACATTAGTTTAATACTGTTAGTGTTGTGTCACAGCCAGTGTAATAGTATTGCTTTAACTGCTATAAGAAAATTACCCCCCCACCCCACACCCACATAAAGGTGTGGTTTTTGGAGGTTTTTTTTTTTCTGCCTCCATGGTGGTAGAATTGGCCTGGATGCTGTGGGATATTCCTGGCCTGAAATCCTGATCCAGTCCGGCCCTGCACATGTCACTAACGTTTCAACACTTCCTGACAATAACCACTCACATGACTCAACCAGCCAATCAGGAGCCAGCAGCGCCTAGATCAGCAAATGTGATCCAGAACGGCAGATTGAACAGATAATACAAACTACACACGTATAAGAAAAATGTATTTCGTATTGTATGTACAATCAGTTTATCTGTACTTTTGTAATTTTATAATTTGGTGCAATCAAATCTTAATGTATTTCTTATTTCACCCTTGTCTTAAAATTGTATTTTAATTTTTAATCAATGTGAAGCACTTTGGGATACAGTTTTTGTATGACAGGTGCTATATAAATAAAGTTTATTATTATTATTATTATTATTATTATTATTATTATTATTATTATTATTATTATTATTATTATTATTATTATTATTATTATTATAACAAATTACAATAATTAAATATATAAATCATAATTATGTAAACATAAATGTAAACAGTCTATTGGGTGAACAAATATATGAATCAATCTATTTTTAACAAATGCATGAACCCTTTTAACTCATGAGTCTTTCACATGATGTAAGAAGATGACAACACAATTAACAGAAGAAAAGACAAAAGTTAAAAAAATTTAATCAATGCATAAATCAAGTAAAAGACAAAGCAACATAGATGAGAAAAATGAGTAAATGAAACTGATGTGATAATTATATAAAAGAAACTAAATGACATGAAAAGACCTAAGAAGATGAAAACAGTATTATATTGTGTGACTGTTACTTCCTGTTTGTTTGAAGGAATTGTTTTATGTCATCTTATTTCCTCGATCAACATCCTGACATTTATCCAACAAATATAAATCAATATAAATGTAATTGGAGTTAAAGTATGTTTGAAGGAGACATTATATTTACCTTGTGGGATTGAGCTGTAAAGGTTTGGAAAACACTGACATGAAGGTTATAAAATGTGCTTAGTAAATCAGAATGTTTCTGCTGCCAACGCTGGGTTGAGGTTTTGAAGGTTTCCATTTGGTGCTAAAGAATGGATCCGCCCCCTTTAGTCAGATTACATGGTAAATGTCAGGGTTTTTACCTGCGGTGACGAAAGCGTCACCACAGTTAAAAAAAAAAAAACCAAGAAAATAAAGATTAAAAATTAATTCAATGGTTTATTTAGATCATTTGTAGGTGTTGTTTGTACTGTAACGACTTTCTTTGTTCTCCTGAGATGTTTTAGTACGTGTGAAATTTCAGTTTCATGGTGACAAACAGTAGCTTTGGTCATGATTTCAGCAGCACAGCGAATTTTAAAGGGAAGAACAAGACATACGTATTAAATGGTAAATGTTCTGCACTTATATAGTTCTTTTCCACCTTCATGGTGCTCAAACCCATTCACACACCAGTAGGTTCCTAAGGTCAAAGGTCAGTCCTACTGGGAGACTAAGTTAGGGTTCAGTGTCTTGCCCAAGGACACTTTGACATGTGGACAGCCAGAGCTGGGACTCGAACCGCCAACCTCTCGGTCATTGGGCGACCAACTGAACCACAGCTTTGACCTACAGCAGGGGTGTCAAACTGTGGTCCTCGAGGGCCGGGGTTCTGCATGTTTTAGATGTTTCCCTCTTCCATTACACATGGAGGCCATTACATTATTATCAGTCTGATGAGGAGCTGATTATTAACTCTTTATGTGTCAGCACTGATGCATTCTGAATGGATGATTTACTTTAAATATTCAGAAAAATTCAACCATTTTCCTTTTAGTTTTGTGCATGGACAAGGTGCCAAAAAACAAGATTTTTTTTTTTATTTCATTTAAACATTTTTTAAAGGCAAAATTAAAATTGCTGGGACCAAATTTCAATAGTAGTTTTCTTCTTTAGTCATTTTTTTTCAAAATGTTCCACATTATTTGTCATTTTGTAAATATTTTTTAGTTTTTGTCGCTTATTTTGTTTATTTTTCTACATTTTGGTTTTTTTTACTGTAGTATTTTTCTTAGATTTTCTGCCATTTGTGTCAATTATTTTGTTAGTTCTTAGGAGTTAAAGGGTTAAACTGAATCACATGGAAGAGGGAAATATCTAAAACATGCAGGACACCGGCCCTCGAGGACTGGAGTTTGACACCTGTGACCTACATTCACCAAAATTTAATGGTCCGCCAAGGCAGACCCCCCAAGGCAGACCCCCCACCACCACCAAAATGTAGTCTAACCTTAACTCAAAATTATGAGATAAAAGGTTCAATTACAAGATAAAAGGCTAAAATTATGAGATAAAAGGTAAAAAAAAAAAAGCACTCTGAGAGCGCAGAGCTCCATCAAGGTAGACCCCCCCCACCCCCCCACCACCCTGGATCACCACCTAAATCTAATACCATATATACCACTGTACCCTGAAAATATAATAAAAACGCATCCAGAAGTTTTTGAGTTATGTTGTACACAAACCAACAAACAAACACATGCTGGCAAAAACATAACCTCCTAACAGACAGACAGACAGACAGACAGACAGACAGACAGACAGACAGACAGACAGACAGACAGACAGACAGACAGACAGATAGACAGACAGACAGACAGACAAACAAACAAACCGACTCAAACACAATACTAGGGATTTGACTTTTGGTCCAAAACACTATTTGAAATTTGCTGGAAATGATTTAAATCTTATTAAAAAATTGAACATGTCTCAGTCAGAGCATATTTATACAATCAACAGAAGAAAAGAAAGTGGACCAGAAAAAAAAATCAGACATTCATATTAACATTTCTTTCTTGTATCCACTTAGAATGTGGTTTATAATATTTTTTTTTTTTACTTCTGTAATGATTTGCAGGTTTTCACTTCTTCACTGCAGTTGTTCCACAGATTAACTCCTTTAACTCATACAGTGGGTTTTTTTTAGTTGGTACAAACAGGCTGTTTTTATGAAAATACTAATTCCCCTGAGAGTGTGTTCATTTTCCCTCACTTGAAAAAACCATTGGACACTTTGTGGTAACTAATTTTAATTTGCTTTGTGCATTATTTGAATTGTTTTGAGTTTGACCAAATCCTTGAATCTTAATTCCTTTAATTTTATGAAGAGTGGGTTTGTCTAAAATCTTTATTGCCATTATTTTGAAATCTGAATATTGTTTGTGTGTTTGTTTTATATGTGTTCCCCTACACTTCCACACAGTAGGTAATGTATGAGAGAATGAATAATAATAATAATAATAATAATAATAATAATAATAATAATAATAATAATAATAATAATAATAATAATAATAATAATAATAATAATAATAATAATAATAATAATATTAAATTAGAGTGAACAGTAGATATTAAATATATTGAGCTGCTGTATGTTTGTGGTCCATATCTTTGGGTGTTGTTGTCCTCCTACTACAACTGCTTCAATTCTGTCGCTTTTATTTCGTTATTTTTCTTCTTCTATGGCACCAACTGGAAGCATACTAATGTAAAAGGCCATGTAGCGCCACCTAATGTCTGGGCATCTATCCCATAACCTCACACAATCATTTTAATTTCTCATGTGCATATAAAGTCAGATTTCTGGGAAACTCTAGTTAAGTCCTTAATCAGACTAAATCAATAATTCTAGTTTCTAAGTGTAAACGCACCGACGCTGTTTCTAAACTGTTCGTGGGAACAAGACGAAACAGACTGACAAGGGAAATAAAAATGATTGTGCTTTTTCCTTTCAGACAGACACGTTCTTTGTATTTGTTTCATCTTTCTCAGACAAAAGCAGCTGGCAATGCAAATAAAGAGGTAGAAAAAAACAGAATACACACACACACACACACACACACACACACGCACACACACACACACGCGCTGGTACATACATAAAAGGCAAAAGCAGACTGGGGTGTGCGTCCTGCCACCCTCACATACTAACCACAGTCAGAGGACATGCTGCCTGTCTTGTTGAGATGAGAACTGTGGCTGAAAGTTGATCTGTGACTAAAGCTGAAACAATAATCTGGGTCAAACCACACCCCCATGCTGCATGTGCCCCCTTGCTTCTGCAAAATTATACCAGCCTTTTGGGCTGTGTGGTATTTTAATCAAGATTTCAGATCAAATTATTTTTTTCTTTCGGTTTTTCTTAAGTTTAATTTTATTTATTATTATCACAGACTATGGATGGTCATGATAACATTAATATAAAGATGATACTAGAGCATCGACGTCACAATGTAAGTGTGAGCAATAGTCACATGACAGCTCCTGTTAATGTAGGAGATAAATGAGATCAATATTTTTTTTTATCTAATTTCAATAGAACCTGACACACACTGAACACATCACAATTATTCTGAACCAGTTTGGAGTGAGTCACTGGTAACAAGACTGAAAAAATGAACAACCAACAAGAGAAAGAAACCAAAACCAACAAGAGAATATGACCCAAAAATAAAGCTCAATGACAGAAAGAAAAGCAACATCAGTTATGTAGAATTATTTATTTTTCTATTTATTCATTTTTATTTGTAATTTATTAAATTTTGTCATTATTTATCTTTTTTTTAAATTAATTTTTATTTCATTTAATTAAAAAATAAGTATTTAAAATGTATTTATTTATTTTTTTTATTTATAGAACAGCAGGTAATCACACAACATAATATCAAAAAGCAATTTTTGATCCACTGCAATTCATACATTTTGTTAGTTTTGTAATTATCTACATACTGGGAGAGAAAACATGTGTACAAGATGAGAAATAAAATAAATCCAGTGAGAAGGATTTAGATTAGGTTAAAAACCATAACAAATACAGAAACAATTTGAATAAGGTACATTTTTATTTTTTAATAGAACATTTTTTCTTTAATTATTCATTTTCTTTAATTATTTCGACTACAAAAAGGATGATACTGAAACGTAGATTTGTTGTTGACCACTTATTTGTTTGACCACACAGCTGTTATATACTCCTGAGGATTTTCTCATATCGCAATATATATGTGACAGGGTTAAAAAAAAAATTACAATTTCAGTTTTTTCTAATACAGTGCAACTCTACATGACAGAAATGTCAGAGAATGTCTTCACATATTATATGTATATTTATCTCCTTGTTCCTCCATGAATGTGCATCAATCAGGTCCAGTTTACTTAACAGTGTAATCTCTGTATTTACCAAAGTGGGAGTGTGGTTCCATGACCTGCTTAATGCTCAGGTTAATTCAGACATAACACAGAGGATGTGATAGAGCGGAGACACAGCTTGTTTGCAGTTGCTGGACTTATCTTATCAGGAATCACATGTTCTGTTTAGCATCTCCTTCAACACAAGCAGAGAACCAGGTTATTCAATATATTTGGGAACACTAAAGCCCTGCAGTGGCTTTTGAGTTTAGTGAACCTGTCAAAAATTAATCTTTACATTCCGTGTTTAATATGTAAGATGCATGTGGACTGAACATTTGGTGTTTGTTTCTAATTTAATGACTTTCATGCCCCTACATCCACTGTAACGACCTGCACATGGATTTCTATAGAGATCATTTGTATGGTATAAGATAGTTGTCAACATACTGGATACCTGTGTGTAATTGTCAACAATTACAAATACGACTTAAAAAATGACAAGACTTCCCACAAGTGACATAACTGTCAAAATACGTCACCACCGCATCCACATTCATTACTTGTTGAGAAAAGAAACATCGATCGAGATCAAGACTGTGTATAAGTTTCTACTTTAAAGGGTAATCCCAACTCACCCAACTTTTTATGGCTTTGGCCAGTGCGGTATCTTCAGCGCATACACAGTCTTGATCTCGATCGATGATTCTTTTCTCAACAAGTAATGCCTGTGGATGCGGTGGTGACGTATTTTGACAGTTATGTCACTTGTGGGAAGTCTTGTCATTTTTTAAGTCGTACTTGTATTTTTTTTAAGTCATACTTGGAATTTTTTTAAGTCATACTTGTCATTTTTTAAATCGTACTTGTAACGTTTGAAGTCGTACTTGGAAGTTTCGAAGTCGTACTAGTAATTGTTGACAATTACGCACAGGTATCCAATATGTGGACACGAACATATTGACAGCTATCTTACACCATACATTTGAATTTTCCAGAAAAGTTCATAGGCTTATACTTCATTCCTCATTTGTTTTTTAGATAAACTAAAAATAAACAGACAAACAGACTCTAAAACAATGCCCCTCTCCCTGGTTGGGGTAACAATACTCTGCCTCTCCTTCAGGGGGTGGGGTAAAGATGCATACTGTCAAATATATCATTGCACAGCTGGTTTTTACAAACTTATAACAACCCATAAACCAGTCAGGACACTGCGCTCTTCTAATCACACCTCTTTGGTTGTCCCCTAATTTAAATATAAAAAATGTGGTGATCGTTCATTTGTAGTTTTTGGTCCAAGGCTGTGGAACCTGTTCCATTCCAGCATAACTACAATGTTGAGGCTAAGTCACGTCCTTCTACTTCTGGTCCATAGGTGCTTAGCTCGCAAAAAATATTGAATGGGAGTGAATGGAGCGAGTCAAACTAAATTGTGATTCCATTTGACAAGTGTTCTGAAATTCACATATGATAGCGGTTAATAAGAAATATTTGATGTGGCATAGGCGAATCTGTGTATCATTCGTTTATTCGTTTTTCAAAATGAAACAAAAAATAAGACAATGAAAAAACAAGTGGTTTCTTTATTATTTGTTTCCAAAACCAAAACAACGGATGTTGGGAATTAATATATATATATCCATATGTATGACATATCATTTGTGAGAAGAAAGGTCACATTGCCCTTCTGTGTGTCAAAGCTATCAGGGTTGTAAGATAAGTGAAGAGTGAATGTTATGTTGTTATGACTATATGAGGAGACAGCACTAATCCATGACGTCAAAGGACGTCAGGGAAACTGGTTAGAGCAGGTTTAGGGTGAGGAACGAGTATCTGAAAATGGACTATAAAGGACTGTATATGTCAGAATAAACTGAGCCTTTTTCTACTCAACTTCCGGTGTCGACATCTTTGATCCATGATGAAAATCCACAACATTTGGCGCCTAACGTGAGGCATTCGATAAGGCAGTTCGTGACCGCTGGGCAGTGGCTGATACACCGTGACCACAGGTACCAGGTAAGAACCTTTGAATCTTACTACAAGGTCATGCTGCTCAGACACTGCCCGGTGGTCCGAATAACACCTTCGAATGAATGAATATTTGTAAATAACACTGAATTTGGGAGGAAAGGGTCCACTCACCAACCGGTAAAAATAAGAGAAGAGCTCTTCTGTTTTACTTCTTGGTGATTACTAAATTTGACCCGGGTCAGAAGGAGTGATTGGCTAAAGTAGTGTGTAGGGTATATGAGGGTTTTGAGAATGTGTGTGAGAGGGCTGTGAAGGTGGAGAGAGAGACCCGTGCTGCGGGTCAGAAGGAGTGATTGGCTAAGGTAATGTATGTGATTTATGAAGGTTTTGAGAGTGCGTGTGTGTGAGAAAGCGGTGAAGACGGAGTGGGAGACCTGTGCTGCAGGTTAGAATCTGTGGTTGGCTAAAGTAATGTATGTGATTTATGAAGGTTTTGAGATTGATGTCTCCAATACTAAAGATTGACCAAGCAGAGTAGGCTAAGACAATAAGCAAGGTACCATATTATTCTTACACATATACTAATATTGATTGAAGTAATAAGAAAATATTAACAATAAAAGAACAGTAAAGATGGAGTGAAAGCAGAAATTCTAATGAGGCTTATTTAAAAGTCTCTACCTAATACATAAACATTGTAGAAATTCTATAATTAATGAAGATTAGAATAACATATGTATAAAATAAAGATAAAAGACGAATAAAAATAGTTATATAAACAATTATGCAAAAAAAATCCAAAACAAAACAAAACATGCACAACATGCATTAACTTAATTGATATCCTTAAATATTTTGAAGGAAATATCTGTGCTATTTCAAAGAAACATGTGAAATTTGGCTTTATAATGAAACTGAGCTGTTAATGTCACACATGAGGCAAATAAATATGTTGATTTGAGTATTGTATCTATGAACCATAGCATTAGTAGTAAAATATTAAAAGAATTGCTCAGATAATGTATGCTGATTAGACTAAATATTTCTATATCAGAAAATACAAATTTGGATATTAATTTGAAAAACATTAAGTCCATTTAGTTTGAGAAATAAATTAGCAGAGGAGGTTCATTCTTTAGAGCGGTAGAATGGATTTAAGGACAGTTTGAAGTCATATAAGTTAGATATAGGAGGTAAGATGGACTCAACAAAAAGACGACAAGATTTTGACGACTGCATGACCAAAATGACTATTTTTATTTTTTATTTTTAAAGTGTCCAGTGGACTTAAAGACGGCGATAATGACAAAGGACATTAGATATAGTAGTTAAAGAATAAATAAATAAATAAATAAAAGCATTAGACATTGGGTGCAGAAACATCCTATAAGTATAAGTACTCTTACAGACTATGCAAATCATGCCGTGCATGATGACAAAGTGACGGAATAATGATAAGAAAGGCCATTAGAACAGCAGACAATATACATATGGAGACAGAGGGAGAGTGAGAGGAAGAAAACAAGATTAAGAGGAAGAAGTAGGAATAGAAATTTCCAAAAATGAGGGACAAAGCAAAGTAGAAGAAAGATTATGGATGTCGATAAATACAACAAGAAGGGCTTTTTATCATATTTTAATGAACTACATAAGACTTTAACAACAACAACAAAGAAAATGTAGAGATTCTAATGTGTAATAAATAAATATATAAATATACCATCTGATAAAAGTAGAAGTACTGATTCAACAAATTCAGTGATGAAGTTTTCTTTATTTTGTTTTTGTTTGTTTTGTTTGTTTTTTTTTGTTTGTTTTTTTGTTTTGTTTTTTTTGTTTTTTTACAAAAGAGTGTTTAAATGTTTTGCTTTGAGCTATTCATTGACCAATTTGAATTCTGAATTCAAGAATATACATGGACATTGATAGAAATTTAGATTGTGTGTTGTTGAAGGGAAATAATGCCATGATGTGAGTTCAATTAAGAAGGTGCGGAGACACCTTGATGTGAGTTCAATTAAGAAGGTGCGGAGACACCTTGATGTGAGTTCAATTAAGAAGGTGCGGAGACGCCTTGATGTGAGTTCAATTAAGAAGGTGCGGAGACGCCTTGATGTGAGTTCAATTAAGAAGGTGCGGAGACGCCTTGATGTGAGTTCAATTAAGAAGGTGCGGAGACACCTTGATGTGAGTTCAATTAAGAAGGTGCGGAGACGCCTTGATGTGAGTTCAATTAAGAAGGTGCGGAGACGCCTTGATGTGAGTTAATTAAGAAGGTGCGGAGACGCCTTGATGTGAGTTAATTAAGAAGGTGCGGAGACACCTTGATGTGAGTTCAATTAAGAAGGTGCGGAGACGCCTTGATGTGAGTTCAATTAAGAAGGTGCGGAGACACCTTGATGTGAGTTCAATTAAGAAGGTGCGGAGACGCCTTGATGTGAGTTAATTAAGAAGGTGCGGAGACGCCTTGATGTGAGTTAATTAAGAAGGTGCGGAGACGCCTTGATGTGAGTTAATTAAGAAGGTGCGGAGACGCCTTGATGTGAGTTCAATTAAAAAGGTGCGGAGACGCCTTGATGTGAGTTCAATTAAGAAGGTGCGGAGACACCTTGATGTGAGTTCAATTAAGAAGGTGCGGAGACGCCTTGATGTGAGTTAATTAAGAAGGTGCGGAGACGCCTTGATGTGAGTTAATTAAGAAGGTGCGGAGACGCCTTGATGTGAGTTAATTAAGAAGGTGCGGAGACGCCTTGATGTGAGTTCAATTAAAAAGGTGCGGAGACGCCTTGATGTGAGTTCAATTAAGAAGGTGCGGAGACGCCTTGATGTGAGTTCAATTAAGAAGGTGCGGAGACACCTTGATGTGAGTTCAATTAAGAAGGTGCGGAGACACCTTGATGTGAGTTCAATTAAGAAGGTGCGGAGACGCCTTGATGTGAGTTCAATTAAGAAGGTGCGGAGACACCTTGATGTGAGTTCAATTAAGAAGGTGCGGAGACACCTTGATGTGAGTTCAATTAAGAAGGTGCGGAGACACCTTGATGTGAGTTAATTAAGAAGGTGCGGAGACGCCTTGATGTGAGTTCAATTAAAAAGGTGCGGAGACGCCTTGATGTGAGTTCAATTAAGAAGGTGCGGAGACGCCTGTCTGTGAGTCAATTAATAGGTATAACGAGATACCTGAGTTGTCATAAGGTGTGGGATACACCTGTGATGAGAAATTTGGTTAATAGGTATAACGAGATACCTGAGTTACAGAGATATGACAGAGACAGTTAGAGAACAATACATTTGAGAAGAAATTGTTGTGTGTGTATGTATGTATATGTATGTGTGTGTATATGTATATGTATATATATGTATATATATATATGTATGTGTATGTATGTATATGTATGTATATGGCATAAGTATTAAAAAGATATCTGTTCCTAGGAACAAGTGTGTGATTGAGTGGTTGAAGGTGCACCTATTTGTCTGTGTTTATATATGTGCTTGTATGTTCGTATGTCTATAAATCTATGTCTGCATGTCTATATGTTCAAATTGTTCTTTTCTCTGAGGCATGAGAATGGGTGTGAAGAACTGATTAGAAGTCCGGAGAAGAGGGCTTGTAATACTGTTTTGATAACATACTTGTGTGTGTGCTTGTGAGTGAGCAAGAGAGAGAGAGGGTGTGATGAGCGGATTAGAAGTCCGGACAAGGGGGGCTTGCAATTCGTTATTTTCAGGTTTAGCGTGTGTTTTGGGTCACAGAGGACACGAAATCGGTGAAAACTGTGGAATTACGTGTTACATTTAAACAGTTTGCTGTGTTCTTTTGTCCAAGAAATAAATAAATAAAATAAAAGGGGATTTGTTTTGCACCTATGGCCATAGGAGCAACGATGTGTGCTGAGAATGGTTTAAGTCTGTAGGGTCTAATTAAAGTTAAAACATATAAACAGAAAAACAGCTAAAAAGGAAGTTATAATATGAAGGACCTTAAATTTATAAACCAAAAGTAAAAATGTCTAAACCAGTAATCAGTCCAATAATGGTTCTAGGGGTAAGGCACTTAGAAAAGAAAAAAGACATTAAAATTTCAGGTAAATGGCACAAACGGACCAGAAATCTACAGCCATGCTGGCCAGCAGAGGAGTCATTTGACGTAAGTTTATGTGAAATTATGATACAACGCATCAAAAATTACAAAACTAGAGACAAAAGCAAAAAACGACAGAAAAAGAGAGAGACTGAATTGGGTTTGATGGAACTTTTTAAATCTGAAGGAGGAGCTTATAGAGATAATATAAGAACATTAAAGACAAAAGCAAAAAACAACAAATAAAATAACTATTGGTCCCTTTGCATAGTTTAAAAGTGACTTTCTGACATCTGTAGTGAACACAAAGGTGTCTATTAGAGGTCAAATTCAAAAGAATTAAAATATATAAACAGAAATATAATTAAAAAGGAAAGTTAGAATATACAGAATCTTGAAATTATTAAGAGAGGAGCTGATTAGGACTCAGATGGAGTCAAAGAAAGAATCAAAAATAGATTTAAAGAAATAAATAATAATTTCACATTTCTAAAAAGCTAAAGCAATTCAAAATTTCAAATAGAATAAATAATAATAATTTTATATTTCAAGAACAACAAAAGACACTAATGTTGGTTGATACTGGAGCAACTGACACATGTGTTTGGGTGAAGTTATTCGGTGTCTGTGTGTGTCCTTCTACTTTGTTGTGTTTTGTGGAATGATAACAAAAGTGTCTGTGAGAGGAGCAGAGGAGAGGTTAGCTTAAGGTTAGCGAGAGAAGCTAAACAAAAAAGAGTGGGATCCCAGGTGTGTGACGGATGGAGGACTGAAGTTGGGGAATGATCAACCTACGGACCAAAGAGGTCGTATCCCTGTTGGTAAAAACAAAAACCAAAGGACAGGGACCAACAACGGCCTCTGTTCCACACCACTGAGATCTACATCTGAAGGGGAACCATGATCACACTCTGTGTGAGAGTTTTAATGTGGGGTTAAAAGGGTTCTTGGTCTGAAGCTCACATCACCTACACTACTGTATGTGCACAATACAGTAGGGTAACATTTAAATTCATAATTAGACTAAATTGGGTCCTACTGTGGGCTAATACATAAGTGGGTGGTTTCTCACATTCTTCATCAAGGGTGGAAAATCGAGTCTGGGAAAAATGTCCCAATTGATGTGAGTAATCGACCAAGTAAGGGTGACCTTTGGAGAGGTTCAGATTTTAAAAGATAGGTTTAAAATATGGGAAAGATTTTCAATTCACTGATTAAAACAAAGTGGGATTTCCCAAAATGTGAACTATAAAAATTAAATGAAATAAAAATGTGGAAAAATCAAATGAAAACTCATGAGTAAACTCATGACAGTGTGAATCTTGTAGTTGGTCAGATGTGACGAAGACTGATTAAAGTCTTTATCGGAAGGAATTACTGATTTTGCGCGGTGACGTACGGTGAATCACGGTGATAAACGGTTGCGTCATTTTTATCTTAAGATTATTTTGACCCAGATCGACGTGTCTGGAAGAGGAATGTTCCACCATGGAACATGAATAGATAATAACTAATAGGCGGTTTAGCAAATGCATGTCCTTGGTTTATTTAATATAACTTTAGCTGCATTAACAGAAGTCTCTCTCTCTATAAGATTCACATGTATGAATAATAAACACATTAAATGTCTTAATGGGTGTGAGTGTGTTACATATGATCAAATGATCAAAAATGATGAAGTGAAAACTAAATGTTGGGAAACTGTAAGGCTTGAAGATAAGATGGGTAAATGGAAAAATAGAATAATAAAATAATAAGGTGACTTTGAGTTGAACATTGGAATAAACAGAGATAAGAGACAGAAATGTTCAAAACTTTGTTTAAAACTATGGCTAATGCAGAAAGTTTGTTTCTTCTCACACACAGGAAAATGCATCTAGTGCGTCACCTTTGCTCCAAAAACCCCCTCCCCTATCTGTCTAAAGTTCACAGCTCTGAGGTGTCTTCCAGCTCCAGTGCAGTTCCTTCCTGAAAGATGAAAGGCCACACCCACCAAGTGTCCGTCACAACAGAGGGCCCTGCAAACGCTCTCCCTCCCCCTCTGTAGTATTGAAACCCAAGATAAAAGCAGCTGGGGTGAGAATGTGACTGATTACAAATGTGTGAAAGACTGTTGTATGTGAATGTCCACCAGACTGTGAAGGTAAACACATGGAAGACCTCGCATGTCCCATGGTGAAAACTTTGGTCGGGATGGTCCAAGTCTGATGCATCAACACAAGAAAACGTCGAGACAAAGGAGACCAATGGACAGAAGGAGCAGAGAAATGGACAGAGACAATGAAACCCAGGAAGTGACCAGTGTCAGCAACAGCCTGGAGCTGCAGATGATGATTCCTGAAGCAACTAGACTGTGAGGCACATGCAGCCACACCCCCTCCCCCTCCCCTTTTGGAGCAGAGGCTTACACATGCTTACTAACATATCTTATGTATTGCAACGGCACATCCGCTGTCTGTACTGACGTCACACACCTTCGCCAAAGACACATTAGCATGTTTTACAGCTGCTAAAAACATCTGTAGTTTAATGACATAATGACACTAGTTCTTCATGACACATTCAGGAACTGTGTATTTGGTTTTATCAAAAGTAGCAGAGTTTATCTCAGGAAAACTGAGATAAACTCTCCCTTTTCTTTAAGGAAAAAAAAAAAATATAAAATAAAATAATTTTAAAATAGAAAGGATGTTAATCATTTAAAGGTTATTTCATTAATCCATTCTTATGTTCATTGTCTGATACTTTTACTTTTATTTTGGTTTCAAACAGCATGTCATACCTTTTAAATCTCCTGGACAGAGATTTATTGGTTACCCTCAGAATAGAATAAGAATAGAATGCCTTCATTATAAAGAATAGAATGCCTTTATTATAATGCTGATGCAACATGAAATGTCTAAATCTCCATGCATGCATTAAAATCTGAATCTTAGGTGGACACACATAAGCAGAAGTGTTGTCAGAAAAAAGAAAAAAAGAGACGAAATCTTAGATTATATGTCACTAAACTGCATTACATTGCACCCAATGTTTGTTTTGAATAGAATAATAGAATAGAATATTTCCGAATGGAAGGGGGATGGTTGACTTCCCTGGATCCAACCAACCCACCTTATATGGTCTGGTATTAGATTTACCACATGGTTCATTATCTATAATTTAGGGAAAAGTTGGTCCATTGGTTTTGCTGGACGATCAATGTTGTCAATGTCTAATGGGTAACGTATGACCATGGGGGACAACACCCATGTACTTTGGGCTAATTACATGGTTTCTAATTATTTATTAAGTATTAATGGTTGCATTAAACCAAAATGACTTTTCTGGGAATCAAGATAAGGGTTGGTAAAAATACTAATTAAATTATATCTCAAACAGAGAGAGAGAGAGAGAGAGAGAGAGAGAACTAAAAACAAAACAAAGCAAAACAAAACGGGAAAAAACAAACAAACAAAAAAAAAAAAAAAAACAAAAAAACAAAAACACAACAACAGTCAGTTATGACTGTAAAGTGATTTTTGTAGAATGCAACCATTTGATTTGGTCAGTAGAAATTTATCAGTGTTATGCCTCAGATCCATCTGTTACACACAAAATCCAACATGTTTGATTTTAATCTTAAACTGGTCTGAGCTGAACGTAAATACTATATAGATCTATTTTACAGAAAACAGGATATATCATCTAGTCCACAGTGAAACTTGTCATTGATGTTATGACAGTAGATTTGAACTCCTTCCTTTGTGCTGGAGTCAGTGTGTTTGTTTAACCAGTTATTTTCTATAGAGGAAAGGGGATCCCCTGACAATTATCATAGGGTATTGTTTTTTGTTTGTTTTTGTGTATTTGTTTGTTTGTTTTGTGAGTGCTCTCTTGTGTTGTGCCATGGCTGTATGTGAGAAGGCTGTCACATGTGTGTGTGTTGTGTGAGTACCGGTATGTGTGTGTGTGGTTATCATTACTTAACATAAGGGGGCGTGTCCTGGGTTAAGTGTTCTATTTATGAAGTATAGTTTATGCTTAAGATTTAAGCTTTTGGTCCCAGGGTGAGAAGTGTTTATGAAGCTAAAGTAAATACTGGATAGAACAGATACAGTGAAGGAACACATTAGTCGAAAGCAGAGGTGTCAAACATGCGGCCCGGGGGCCATACCCGGCCCGCCTAGTGGTTCAATCCGGCCCTTTGGATGAATTTATGAAATGCAAAAATACACTAAGGTTTAAATCATTTTAGTTAATGGTTCACATTTTTACTAGTTCGGCCCACTTCAGATCAAATTTAGCTGAATGTGCCCCCTGTACTGAAATGAGTTTGACACCCCTGGTCTAAAGTGTCTTTTGAAAGTTATGGACACTGTCTTGGTATTTTCTGACGGTTAGATTTGTGGGTTGTGGATTAGTTATAATCTAACACTTTCGTGGTAACCCCCCCCCTACAGATTTCCAGGTCTGAGCAGATGCTGGGTGGACAAGGACACCACCCCTCCTTCAGAACTCACTTGTCTCTGTGTTTCCTCCCAACCTTAAGTAGATATCTCAACAGGAACCATGGCCCAAGTCCAGACACAGGTTCCTGGTGTTCTCTTCAGTCTGGGGACTGTATCCCAGAACGACACTGCAGACAGAAAGCATTGGAAGCAGCCAAGGACCTGTCCAGGTTCTCCTGACGATGCACACGGTGGTCAAGTGGTAGAACCAGCCACAGGAGTCAGTACTGGAAAGGGTCTGGAGAGGACCACCAGCCAACCGGAAGGAAAAGGACATGGACGTCCTAACAGGGGACGAGTGGATAAGTGACAGGACAAGCCACCATCTGGCGTTGGAGACACCAGGAGGACGACGTCATCCTTTGGCACTGCACACATATACACTAACAAGGCACACTGGCGGTGATAGCAAACCCAGTGACGTCTCATACATGTTGTCCTTTGCCTGGTCGCTGGCAAGTGACTGAAGACCCCCCCTGGCCCATCATTTACACTGATTTGAAAATGGTCAGCACCACGGCCATAAACAGAGGAGACTGTACCTGATGGTCATCGTCTCAGTTGAGACCATCTGGTCTGAGAAAGGACATGAAGTTGTCCCCTTTTCAATGGACGCCATCACATCACTCTGGGATGGACAGTATTAAGGAGATGAGAAATGATTCACTATCACCATTACACTGATAATGCACGGTGGAAGAAGACGTGTGATTGGACACCAAGAAGAACGGACCTACTATTGACGGACATAGGCGGAGCTTATGACACAAATGTTGATTCATATGTGAGATGTTTAAGGTGTTTAATTGTGTTAATTAATCAAAGGGGGGAATGGGATGGACATGTTACTTTGACCTGACTTTACTTCATAGAAATAGCCGTAGTCATTAACTGAGTATAGATATTGACATGAGGAAAAGGCTTCTGGTATACTCGTACTAGGTACGAACATTTAAAAAACTGTGGCTTCAGAGTTATATTATTTTAGTTAATTTAATGACAGTGTTGCCAGATTGGGTTGAAGTCATTTCCACCCGAGCGCGTTCCTGAAACTCACCCACTTCAGAAAAATACGCTCAACAACATCTTCAAATGAAAACTTTTAAAATTGAATAAACATGCATTCAAATGAAATGACAGTAGACTATCGAACGTATAAGAACTAATGGAATATTCTACTTTATCTTAGACAGTGCCAGGGGAAACGTTAAAATAAAGGTCACTTATTCTCAGGTTTAAGTGTTGAAACCACTGGCTCATAACAATTAAAATAAGAGAAAAAAAAAAAAAACCTAGACATTATATGGAACAAATTAAAAGACATGGATGAATAAGAGGTTAAAACTGACCATGAGGTTAGTTTACACATAAATAAGATACATAGTTTATAATAAGAGAAAGAAGCAGGAAGGAGACTCCCAATACCTGGACAACACACACACACACACACACAGACACACACATCACCATTACACACATAAGAATCACTCTTGCACATAAGAAGATCATTATTACACATGTGTTGATGTGACATTACAATGTCATGTTGCTATAACAATTGAATAATTTAATGCAATTAAAATTAAAGGGAAAGGGAAGGTTATATGAGCATAATATGAGGAAGTGAAATATACTGAATTTGTTTTGTTTAAATCATAAAATAATAGTTTGTAGTGCTGTTTTCATAATGCTGAAATGTTAGCAAAAACAGCTCAAATGTTTCTATACCGGCCCAAACTGGTAACACTGCCAATGATAAGGAGTTCTGATTTGTGTGTTTTGAGAGGCAAAAACAAGGTCAATCAAATGTTGTTAACTCTCTAACCCTAACCCATGAAGACATTAATGCCCTAAGGTTAGAAGGATCTGCTAAAGAAGGAAATAATAATGTAATAATGTTATCATCTCTGAGGTAAACCTTAGAACACTAACCAATGGTAAATAGTTGATGTTGAAACTAGAACGGTACATGGACTGTACGTATATAGCACATATTATACATTCACCCATTCATACACCAGTAGACAGCTGTAGCCGTACACAGGCGCTTACTGACCCTATGAGGACTAACTTAGTGTTCAGTGCCCAATGACACTTTAACATGTGAACTGCTGACCCTTTGCTCTTTGGACGTAGCACTCTACCAACGGAACCATAGCCGCCCAGAACAGGCGATAGTTTAACCAAAATGAGGAGTGTAGCAGTGAGTGATTATTTATTTTATAGTTTAAGCCAAAACTGATAACTGTAGACAGGTGAAACTGATGTTGACAAACATAAGGACGTTAACTTTAGCTCAACACGGACATGGACTACTGGACTGGACTGTTTATATTCTTCAATATTTATTTTGGGTATGATTCAAAGTTATTCATACATATTCATGTCTATTCACAACAAGATTGTTCATTATTTCATTGTTCATCCGCTAATCAATGGGTATACTGTCTCTGTTGTTATGATTGTTCTCCATCCTAAATGACAATGTTGTGATTTTCTTTTGTAGAATAGGTAATCAGTAATCATATTAATCCATATTCAATCAATAATCATAGTAATCCACATTTCATGTATTCACTTTGCAATATGATAATTCATAATCAATATCTGAAATTAATTTAAATGAGGTGGTTTATACACAAATTTCAAATTAAGTGTTGTATTTTACTATTTGCTATTTACTTACTATTTACTATATTATATTAATTGGAATCAATAGTGTCTATAAATTACATAAGATCCTATATTACTCAATATTTAATCAACATGAAATCAACAGTTAGATAAATTATTCACAGCTCAGTTTTAATCCATCTCGGTTGACATCCCTTCAATGCAAGCCACTGGTGATCGCTCCAAATATAAAGATGTGCAGAAGGCTCAAACTCTGATTGGGGGTCGTAAGGGACTTTTCCTGTTAATAACCATCTGACAGGTTTTTCACCCTTACTTGCATTGAACTGGTAAATGAAGTTGATAATTGATAATTATCAAAGGGGGGAATGTTGGGAATTAATATATATATATCCATATGTATGACATATCATTTGTGAGAAGAAAGGTCACATTGCCCTTCTGTGTGTCAAAGCTATCAGGGTTGTAAGATAAGTGAAGAGTGAATGTTATGTTGTTATGACTATATGAGGAGACAGCACTAATCCATGACGTCAAAGGACGTCAGGGAAACTGGTTAGAGCAGGTTTAGGGTGAGGAACGAGTATCTGAAAATGGACTATAAAGGACTGTATATGTCAGAATAAACTGAGCCTTTTTCTACTCAACTTCCGGTGTCGACATCTTTGATCCATGATGAAAATCCACAACACGGATAACGATCAGTTTTTTTTCATTTTTCGTTTTTGTGTTTAAATGAATAATGGAGAAAACAGATAACGGCTGTTTCCTGTTTTATCCAATTTTGATCTGAAGCAAGTTGAGTGAAGCAGAAATTAATCTTAACAACCAAAGGAAACATGTCCACCGGACTTGAAGATCATCGCGGTATAATTAAACAACTGTTTGACGATGGAAAAACACATACTGAGGTTTCTAACATGTTAACACAGTTACGTATTCACAGATCCTCGGAAATGTCGCTGAGAAGATTCTGTGCTCAACACAAACTCAGTGTAAATGATATATGTCAGATACAGAACTGGAAACTGTTATCCTGTCATTAATACATAAGGTAAGTACAAGTTATACACATATGTAAGATTATAAAAAGAACAAACCTGGAATATGACACTAATTTTCTCCATGGTCATATCTTCAGGTCTTAGGGTGACCCTCTTAGTTTCCCCAAAATAGGACATAGGTTTCTATCTTTGTCACTGCGGGTCAAAGGTTATTTCTGGTTTATTCAACTGGCTCCAGGTCAAAATTGGATAAAACAGGAAACGGCCGTTATCTGTTTTCTCCATAAATCATTTAAACACAAAAATGAAAAAAAAAAAAACGGATCGTTATCCATTTTTTCATTTTGGTTTTGGAAACAAGTAATGAAGAAACATGTCGGGTTTTTTTTCATTGTCTTATTTTTGGTTTTATTTTGAAAAATGAATGAATGAATGATACACAGATTTAGACAGACCAACTGTTTTTGATGTGAAACAAATGTGGTGTTAGGTTTTATGTGGGTTTATAAAAGACTACAATGTGTGGAGTATGTGACGTCACACTCATAATATGAATTTAACATCCCATTGTTAATCCATACAGTCATATGGGTTCACCCTTTGCAGCTACAATAGCTTCAACTCTTCTGGGAAGGTTTTCCACAAGGTTTAGGAGTGTGTTTATGGGACCATTCCTCCCACAAGCATTAGTCAGATCACACACTGACGTTGGACCGAAGGCCTGGCTCTCAGTGTGTGCTCTAATTCATCCTAAAAGTGTTCTGTGGAGGTGAGGTCAGGACTGTGATCAGGACAGTTCTAACTCTCTCACCTACGTCTTTATGGACCTTACTTTATGTTCTATAGTTCCTACTAACTGGGCACACACACACACACACACACACACACACACACACACACACACACACACACACACACACACACACACACATATGGTATATATATATATATATATATATATATATATATATATATATATATATATATATATATATATACAAAAATGAATGTATATTTTAAACCCATCTTCAAACCTTTGAAAAATACATGTTTCATTTTACATCTGTTTATCCCATGCTTTATGGGGACGTCTGGAAAAAAATTAATTAATGTATTTATAGGGCCACATCATTTCTATTCTACTAGTGGGGACCTTTATTTCATATTATTTCAGATCCCCATTAGTTACTATTCTTCCTGGGGTCCTACTGTACAAAACTCATTTAACAACAACTGAAAGAATAATAATAATAATAATAATAATAATAATAATAATAATAATAATAATAATAATAATAATAATAATAATAATAATAATAATAATAATAATAATAATAATAATAATAATAATAATAATAATAATAATAATAATAAAAGTTAATAACAAAATACATAAAAAATAAAAGCATTTTTTTTCTACAATAAACAAAAACAATAAATAAGACTAACTTTTTATATAACCCTTGTGGGGACCTGAATTTTGGTTCCCTAAGTCCACGGTTCTCAAACTGGGGTCCGCGGACCCCTAGGGGGACGTGGCGCATGTCCAGGGGGTACGCGAAATTATTCACGCTTTTGTTTTTGTGTTTTTGTTTTTTTATGTTTTATTTTGAAATGCGGAAGTTTTATTTTGTAGCGAGCGGGCGGAAGTAACAGCGCTGTTTGACGCCAGCTTGACTAAATTGAGACGGAGCGAGTCACAGGCTATTTTTAGCCACCCTGCAGCGAACATGGATCGATTTTTCAGTCCGCCAAGTTCCTCAAGAAGTGGTAAAAGAAATGAAAATGAAAATGAAAATGACAAAAACAAACGCCCTAACCCTAAAAAGAGAAAGTACATTGATAGTTATATTGAGTTTGGCTTCATTGAGAACAATGATGGGAGACCAAAATTCCACCAGAAGTCTCTGTCTGTCTGTCTGTCACACACACACACACACACACACACACACACACACGGTTTTGTGTCTTTTGTTGCGTTTATTATTTTAAAATTATTTAAAATTGTTGTTTCTGAAGTGCTCATTTATATTATAATACCTGAAAATGTCGCTGGTTTGCACAAAAGAACTATTAAAAAAGGTTATCATTGTTTCATAATAATCATTGCTGAAGTAGTTTTTTATCATTTTCAGTATCGCGAGGATAAATGGTAAATGGACTGCATTTATATAGCGCTTTTCCACCTTCATGGTGCTCAAAGCGCTTTACATTAGCCTCTCATTCACCCATTCACACATACACTCATACACCAGTAGTTTCTAAGGTCTACGGTAAGTCCTACTGGGGGCCTAAGTCAGGGTTCAGTGTCTTGCCCAAGGACACTTCGACATGTGGACAGCCAGAGCCAGGACGCGAACCGCCAACCTCTCGGTCATTGGGCGACCCACTCTACCAACTGAACCACAGCCCTAGGATGAGGGGGGACATGGAAAAATTTCACCCCTCCAAGGGGGACCTGGGCCAAAAAAGTTTGAGAACCCCTGCCCTAAGTGTCAGAGGTCCCCATGGTGTGACTGTGTAAACATATCAATGTCCCCATAAAGATAGGAATACACACACACACACACACACACACACACACAGACTCAGACTTCAGGAATGTGAGCGCCTGCAGGCAAACACCCAAACATACGTATATTATAAAGAAGAACAGTAGTTAAAATAACAAACCCTTACTACTGCTGCTTGTTATGTAAGACAAAATGATGTATTTCCACAACATATTTTTAACTTGATATTTACAGGAGATGAGGTTGGGACAATAACCACTGGCAGTAAAAGACATGCTGAGAGATGTCAAGGACATGTAGTGATTTTCCAAGAACAAGGTCAGAAGTGGAGCAGCAGCAGGGACTGACACATAGATAGATGGAGTAAGTGAAAGTACACAGTCACAGAAAAGCCCTGCTCTCCTGTTCTGTCTCCACGGTGATAAAGAGTTTCATAGTCCTGGCCCGTTGCCTATCCAAACACCCCCGTCTGTGTCTTTCCCTGACCCCAAAGCCCCCCCCACCTACCCTCACCCACCACCCCCAGACGTCACCAAAGGCCACAGCTGCATCCCGACTCTGAGGAGGAGAGTGTGTAGAGGCTAAAGGTGGGGGCGATGCACTGTGGACCGGACTGATTCCCATCACTCTGGAGGATGTTGCAGAACGCCGAGGAGCTAGTTTTGCCTCCTATTTGCAGAGTTTCAGTCCCGTCACCCTATGGCCCTTTCTTTCTGCAGAAGGAGGAGGGGGACTTGAAGGTTGGATTGAGTTTATATCTAGAGCTGGAACGTCAGCTTTCCTCTGGGACAATGTCAGGATATGAGTGTTTGATGACAAGCTGCGATAAGGGAATGTGTGTGTGTGTGTGTGTGTGTGTGTGTGTGTGGATAAAAGGGCAGGCGTTTATTTTTTTTCACTCCCATTTTCTAAACCCTTTTACCTCACTTTACTTTAAGACAGGGGTCTGAAACATGCAGCCCACCAACAGTTCCAATGTGGCCCCTGAGGTAAAAGAGCATAATAATCTATTACATTTATCCATATGTTCTTGTCAGTTTTTTCTCTGTTTATAAATGATAACAACTTCACATTTTTGTCATTCTTCAACAGCAAAAAACTAGAAAAGTACCCTGAGAGTGTAGACCTCCACCAAGGTAGGGTTAGGGTTACAAAAGTACAACTTCTCAATTGTAATAAAGTACAAAATTTAAAAGTAAAACTGTAATTTTTGTCATGAACGTAATAATACTTCAGAAAAGTTTCAAAAGTATCTAAAATAAAACCTGTAAAAGTGAGTTATTGTGTAGATAATGTGTTTGATCAAGTCACAGTTACTCAGTTTGGTGGATATGGGCAGAACATTTAGGAAAAATGGGAGAAGAAAAGTGACAATTGAGAAAAAAGTCATGAGATAAAAATAAAAGTTATGAATATGAGATAAAAATTTATAATTTTGAGAGAAAAAGTCAAAGTTCAGATAAAATGTAAAAACTGTGAAATAAAAAGTCTAAAGTATGAGATAAAAAGTTTAAATTGTGAGATAGAAAGTCTAAATTGTGAGATAAAAAGTCTAAATTGTGAGATAAAAAGTCTAAATTGTGAGATAAAAAGTTTAAATTGTGAGATAAAAAGTCTAAATTGTGAGATAAAAAGTCTAAATTATGAGATAAAAAGTTTAAATTGTGAGATAAAAAGTCTAAATTGTGAGATAAAAAGTCTAAATTATGAGATAAAAAGTTTAAATTGTGAGATAAAAAGTCTAAATTGTGAGATAAAAAGTCTAAATTATGAGATAAAAAGTTTAAATTGTGAGATAAAAAGTCTAAATTGTGAGATAAAAAGTCTAAATTATGAGATAAAAAGTTTAAATTGTGAGATAAAAAGTTTAAATTGGGAGATAAAAAGTTTAAATTGTGAGATAAAAAGTTTAAATTGTGAGATAAAAAGTCTAAATTATGAGACAACAGTCATGTAACTCTAATATATAAAGTCACAACTCCTCTCCACTGATTTTCCCTCTGAAGCAACTTATTTTTTCATACTGTCACATCTGTTTAATTTGAAAAAGTAATAAGTTTATTCTGAGAATGTAAAGAGTATAAAGTACAGATATTTATGTAAAAATGTAGGGAGTAAAAGTAAAAAGTTAAATATTCAAGTAAAGTACAGATACTTAAAAAAATCTACCGAAGTACAGTAACAAAGTACTTTTACTGAGTTACTTCCCACCTCTGGTAACTTCACACAAATAAATAGAACCAGTCATGCTTCTACTATGTCTTCCCCTCACTGACTTTTTGTTTTCTGTATAAATATATATATACTGTATATATATCAAAAATCAAACCATGAACAACTTTACATGTGTGATACCAGACCTGACATTATTATGAAACCAGTTCATATCCACTGTATGTATTAATATAAACCATCGTTTCAAGCTGTTTTTGTTTTTTCTTTTCATTTTCAGCTGCCAAATCCTGTGCGTTCATATCAACTTCAGCTAAAAACTCAGCCATATTTGGTTACTAAAGGAATCATTTTGCTGTCACATGTTTAGTCAGATGTGATAATATTGAACTTGGCGGGTATTCCCTTAAATTATGAAGTTTATTATTAACACTGTCTGTTCTGTGACTTTTGTTTCATTCTTCAGAACTTTGGGTCAAGTCATTTTAATGTGTACTTGGTCTACCTTCCATGTACTTATTGTCTACCTTTACATTTTAATATTGCTTTAATTGCTATTTTATTTATTAGGGCTTGAGTACAGAAAGGACACCTTTAACCCTTTGTTGTTCAGCTCAACAGTTTGGTAGATATACAGTATATAATCCAGGGTTCCCCAATAGAGGACACAGACTGGCCCACACCAACTTGTGAGAAAACTTGAAATATTGTAACGGTGCGACATTAGCGCACCTTCATCTCTGCCCCGCGTGTGTTTTAGTTTTTCTCGTCTTTTTTTTTCTTTCTCTCGTCTATTTTGGAGTGTGTGAAGCGCACTTTATAATCTAAATTTAAGTCCTTTGACACCAAACGTATTGGACAGTCAATGATATATTCAGCTCATGCTAGTATACCACCAAGGAAGAAGATGGTAACCATGACAACGCCTCTGCTATGATCTTTTCTTTTGGACACAAAATCGCAGGAAAGTTAGATTTTTTTTTCCAATTTATTTACTTTTACAGAGTCTATTTTACATAAATAATCCACATCATGTTTCTGAAATACTTTGGTATTCATGTAATATTTTTTTTTAAACACGCTGAACCAAACGGTAGTCAAAGGTCATGAAATGCTAATGCTAATCGCTAACGATAGAAACACAAAGAGTTAATACACCTAATTTGAACCAAGTCACAAATTATGTTGGTAAGATTGATGTTTAAGTTTTATTACTTTAGTTAAATTTAGAGTCAGTTAAATATTGCATAAAACACAATAACTCATTCTTTCCAAAAAATGCAGTTACTGCCTTTTTGCTTTGTAGGGCAGTATACTGGACACACAGCTAAAGGTGAAAAGATAAGTGGTTTCCTCGCTTGCTGACCTCATATTGCTTTTCTGTCACTTACAGTAAAGTTAATAATACTCCGTCTTTTTCTGAAACCAGGCCAATTATTTTAAAGGTGACTTTATCAGAGCTGTATTACGTCATATAAATACACAGTTTCCCAGTTGCTTCAACATAAACTCAAAATAAACTAGTATACTGACTGTTTATGAATCTTCTAAAGACTATCCTTGCTCCAGTTTGACCTTCAGCCACAGATTTACAAACTGTTTATGATGATGTGGTTTCCTCACATGCACCGAAATTCCACAAGTTAAAGCAGTGACACATTTCCATGGGGATTGTGGAAGTTTCGGATCAGCCAATATTTAACAGGTTTATGGAATGTACCTGCCCTATTTCCTGTCCAATCAGAGGAAATGAAGGAGGCTCATCAGCGCTCAGCAAAGCCATGTGTATCCTGAACTGCTGTGAATAATGAGCAAACACACATCCTTCTGTGGGCATTTTTATCTGCTCCCAGAGCCCACATCAAGGCCTTGGACTGTCCGCCAAACAATAGGTTCAGGAATCCCCATTCTGTTCTACAAGAGATCAGGTAGTCATTTAGATAGCTGTATCTGTCGCTCAAGAGACACAAGGCATTTCAGTGCTATCTCTTGTTGAAACAATGCAACATTAAAGGGACCATATCATGCTCATTTTCCACAACTGACCTGTCTGTCTCATGCTTTGGTCAAAATACCACAGTGATGAAGAGATACAGCTGCCTCTTCAAAACACTCGCTTTTACTGCTTCATGCTTTCATGTAAGTGAGCCACAGTTGACTCCGCCCCTCTTTTCTGCTGAGTGTGCAAACAGTGTGAGAACAGCGTCATGCTACCATGGCAACTGCTTAGTGTGCCATGACTCCTGGACGATGATGAGACGACACAGCTGTTGTAAAAACACTGATGATAACCGTCCCGACACATTTGAAGTCGGGACGGTTATCGATAGTCACATGTGGGCAATACATTATCCTGCTTCTTCTACGGGTTATTACTGCTTATTTTGAGCAAAAGACAGACAGTTGAATTTTTCCTTTCAAAATGGCTGAACTATGGTACGGTGAATCTGAAATGACAAAACTCATTGCCATTGGCAGCAGACGTTAATGGCGCAGAGGGCGGTTATGGAAAAAATCTGCCCACAGAACGCTGGGAACATCCATTCGAAGTGAATGGGAGCTGTCGCAACATTCTAGAAGGCCGTAGAATAATTAAATGAATCTATGCATATGATGTAAGAAACATAGAAAATCCAAAAACAAGTGTATTTGTCCTCCTCCAACAAGAAATAGATCTGGAGAAAAGGTGAGTGGATGTTTTTTGTTCATAATTTAAGGGTCTCCTCACACAGACAACACATATTTGTGTTGTAAAGACGTTAAAAGGTGCATTTTGCATGATATGTCCTGTTTAATTAAACTTCAATAGCTTTTTATTATGTAAGACAGACAGAAGAGTGCACACGGCAGTGCAGCTGACATTGACATGTCAAAGGAAAAAGGTAAAATAAAGTTCACAAGAAGATCCAGATTCTTCCATACGGTACAGGTGTCTAAAGACATTAACGTGCAAAGGCAGAAAAACATCTGTTTAAATGAAACACTTGGTGACACAGTGTTTGCCTCAAAGCAGAAGTGTGCACCATGTTTGAAAGTCTCTGTGATGAGCTAAGTTGTTTTAGCATTGTGCTAATAGCACATCAGAAATGTAAATACCCAGAGTGGGGGTGACAGACCCAAGCCATAAAGCTTCAGACCAGCTACTGTGGAGATACTGGACCATGACAGCGACGGCGTGAGATGTTTTAATGTCAACTACAAATGTAAGTAATGGATTTATGTGAATTCCTCAACTAGTGACATGACGTGGTGCTAGCTTCATAATAATAAGAGGTTTATAATAATAATAGACGTAACAGATGTTCTCTCTCTCAGCAGTGTCCGTGTAGGGAGCCATGGACAACAGGATCTGGGGTGACTCGCCTGTGTTCTATGCTGACCTGTGACCCCGGACCTCCTTCCTCGCCTGTCTGATGGATTGACCTGCCCCCCCCCCCCCCCCATCTACAAATGGACGTTCATCTTTAGCCTATTCGTCCATGGGCGTGGATCTGTCCTTCAAGGTGGTTCTTCCCAAGATTTCTTCTTTTTTTCTTTTTTCCCACTGGGTTTCGGAGTTATTTCTTGCTTGGGACCTTTTCTCTTTATCTTTATAAATAAAATTTAACAGAATTGAATAGATGTTCCTCACAGTTTGTCAGACTGGTTTGTTAAGTCATCAGTTTGCTGTATGACTCTGGTTATAATTTAATTTTTATTCTTTTTAAAGTAACCATTTAAATACCATTTAGTAACTGATAACATTTTGAAAGTACCCATTGGGTATTGATATTGAATAAAAACCCTTTCGTCACCAAACCCTGGTCGGATATGTCTAGAATAAAACGAAAATCCAACCAACAGGATGTGATACAGAAAGGTGAAGAGAAACAGAAAGCTCGGCATAATCCTGGAAGGGCAACACGGGTATGATATCAGCGCTAAAATCTTGTGGGTCAGGGGACGCCCACGCCATTCCAGTCTTCCACAGACAGAATGAAACCAGTAACTAATGACTTCCTGTGGAAATCCACTGCAAGAAGTATTACCACTTCCTTTCATTTTCCTTCTCATCTTTCATCTTGTACAGAGAATCCCGGTGGACAAAACCCTAGGTTTCTGGTCTACATAGGTTAAACGCTGCAATTTATAGAAGAAGGCAGCAGAACAAGTAGGCGTGGGTGGGTGGGTGGGGGAGGATAAATGCAGGGTTTTTGTAAAGAATGGCTATTTTGGAAGCATGTTGTGCAGGGTGTGTGATTGTAAGGTCCAGTGCTTTACTATAATCTGGCACAAAGTGAGAAGCTTTGTATGGTTGACCACCTTTTAGAAGGAAACACAGTTAGAGGGAAAGAACAGCATACTTTTTTTTTTTCTCCAAGAGTAGACCTTAACCCTTTGATGTATACTGGTCACTATAGTGGACAGTTCTTCTACAGTTGTTCTCTTATATATTCATGGGTTTTGTTATTTTAGTTCCATATCAGTCAGTTCATATCATTACTGTCACTGGTCTGTTTATAATAAATGATCTGCACTAACATATTTACATGTGAATAAACTACTTGTCTTTATTAGACTGTAATTAACAGTCTTCTTGAACAAAAACTACATTAAAAATGTTTTATTTCATAGTGTTTTATATTGTGTTTTAAATACACACTTTGGTTCAAAGCTTAACACTTTAACTCCTGAGAGTTAAAGTGTTAAGCAATTCCACAGTAAAAAAAAAAAAAAAGTTAAAATAAGCAACAAAATGAACAAAAAAACTGCCAAAGTGATCAGTAAAATGAACAAAAATGAACATTAAACTAACAAAATAATATGTAACATGAACAAAGTAAGGCACTAAGAGAAGACGATTGAAGAAAAGTAATAAAATAAAGAAACAAAACGTTGAAAAAATAAACAAAAATAAGCAACAACATCAACAGAAACTAATAAATATTCAGAAAATAACAAATAATATGAAAAAAAATGCAACAAACAAACAAAAAACAAAAATGAAATAAAAAACAAAAATTAAATAAATGACTAGTGCTGTGATTTGGTTCCAGTAGTTTTAGTTTGGGCATTTTATTTTTCTAAATCCGTTGCTTTTTGACACCTGTACATCAGTTTCATCCACAAAATTTTGAGTAAAATAACAACTTGAATTTTTTAACTAAACCATCCATTCAGAACATGTCAGCGCTGACGCATCAGGGTTTAAAGGGTTAAACACACGTCCAGCTGAGTGGACATTTTTGTAACTCCATAAAAAAAATAGGTTCATTAACAATATTTATTTCAATCACATTGCTTTTTTCATGCCTAAAGAGGAATAAAAACACTTTGGGGGAAATATCTTGACTAAAATTCTCATAATTCCTGCATCAGAGGATTAAAAATATGTATTATTAGAACTTCGATGACATACAGTAAAAGCAGGAAGACGTAGTATGAACCACAGCAGCTCAGAGCATGTAGAAATAACTAAATAAATAAATAATAATAAAGATAGAAATAACATTTGCATTGAAAATGGACAATTAGGAAAATACCTCTATACCACTTAATAAGTTATTCTACATTTAGTTTCATTAATTATCTTCATGCTATGTATAGTCAGTCAGACTTGGAGTACAAACCAATTTCCTGCAGTGATGCAACTTGTTGTTCAGTACAGTACACCGAAAACACTCAAGTAATGGAGGGAAAAAACAAACACACCCACTGCAGATTTAACAGAGACGCTATTAATGTCTCCACATGCAAGGCCAGGAAAAGCTCACTTCTACTGTCCACACCAGAGTTCCTCCACATGGTGAAAACAGAGACAGCGGCTCCTGCAGTAAGGAAGTGACAAAAGGAAGAGGTGCTTCAGTGGTATTAGAAGCAGCCCACCAAAGGGTCCAGTGCAAAAATTACACTGAAGATTTTAACCCTCAATATTCAGAAAAAAATTACAGTTTTTATTGTGATTTTTTTAGTTTTGTTCACGGATCTGATATATGAAGATGGTCCGTGTATCATTCATTCGTTTTTTCAAAATGAAACCAAAAATAAGACAACGAATAAACAACTTGTTTCTTCGTTATTTGATTCCAAAACCAAAATGAAAAAAAATTGATAATGATCCGTTTTTCATTTTTCGTTTTTGTGTTTAAATGAAGAATGGAGAAAACGGCCATTTCCCGTTTTACGCAAATGAAAGATATACATATACATTTGTCATATAAATATTTTTTGTGTATGTGTAAAGATCTTCAAGTCTTAGTTTCCTGAAATAGGACATATGTTTCTATCTTTGTCACTGCAGGTCAAGGTCATTTCTAGTTTACTCAATTTGCTTCAAGTCAAAATTGGATAAAACATTAAACGGCCGTTATCTGTTTTTTCCATTATTCATTTAAACACAAAAACAAAAAACTTAAAAATGGATCATTATCCTTTTTTTTTCATTTTCGTTTTGGAAACAAATAATGAAGAAACAACTTGTTTTTTGTTGTCTTATTTTTGGTTTCATTTTGAAAAACAAATAAACGAATGATACACAGATTCAGATGCACAGGTGTGAAAAAGCAACTGATTTAGAAAAAAGAAAAAGCCGAAATTAAAACAACTGGAATCAAACTACAATTGTGTTTATTTATTTATTTATTTATACTTAATTTTAGTTTATTTTAACTAAGTTAAGTCATTAGTTTTGTAAATATTTATTAGTTTTTGTTAATTTTGTTTTATATTTCTTCATTTAATATTGTATTCCATAATTTTTCTTCACTTTTGTGCTATTTGTGTCTTATTTTGTTCATGTTACTCATTATTTTGTTGGTTTATTATACATTTATTGCTGTTACTGTCCATTTTGTTGCTTATTTTATTACTTTTTGACTGGAACTGCTGAAGTCTCAGGAGTTAAAGGGTTAAACCTCAAAGGTGGTTCAGGGGTCATATACAGACCAATGTGATTTCTAGTGAAATAATAATCTAAAAATAATTAGGAAATGATTGAAAATATTCTTTAATAAGAAAAAAAGTAAAATTGCTTTATGAAAATATCTCTATTTACAAACTATACTTCCACAATAAAACGCACATAATGTGAACATATAAGAACAACTGTATGTCTCAAAACACTTAATATTTTTTTTCTAAATTGCTTTTTAGGCAATTTTTAGCACTTCAGCTCACTCTTATCCCTAACACTTATCAACTCGTCATAGAAAAAGTATGTGTTCAGATGTGTGCTTTGTAACCCCAAAACCAAACTGTTGTTAACGTCCTAGTCATCTAACACCGACCTAAGAACCCACATTCAGATGAATCATTCATTTCCCTCCTGCAGTAGTGAAGTGTCTTTGTATAAAACACAACTCATTTTAATTAAATGTTAGAAATGAATAAAAAAAGCAAAAGAATAACATCATAACGAACATTAGCCCAGCTAGCTAGCAGAGGGAAACTAACTAAACGCCTTAAACAGTGAACCTGACTGTTATTTTGAATTAATCTGACATTAAAATTGGTTCAATATGAAGTAGTTTCTGATGTAATGAACTACTTTTGCCACATATGTGTAACTTATCTTGTTATATTTTTGTAGGTGTTAGCTTTTGTGTAGTGAAGCTTCATTTATTGTTGAGTAACTGATAGCTTAGCTAACTACACACACACACACACAAACACACACACAAACACACACACACACACACACACACACACACACACACACACACACACACACCAGGGGTGTCACAGTCATTTAAAGTGTGTGTGTGTGTGTGGGGGGGGTGTGTGTTCTAGGTTGTGGCACATGAGCAACATTTTCTGAATCTATGATCGGGAAAATTTACGAACAATTATCCATTAATGGTTACATTTTTAGATTAAAAAAAGTAATACAAGGCCGAAAATAATAACAAAAATTTGTTTTTCCTCAATTAAACATTTATTCCAAGAAGAACAAAACTTTTGACAGAAATACAATAAGAATGAAAACCTGCCCCTCCCTACCCCACCACAACACATCCAATAGTGCTCCTTCTACTGTCAGCAGATTAGCTTAGGGCACTGGTTCTCAAATGGGGGTACGTGTACCCCTGCAGGTATGTGGGGGTACTGCAGGGTGACCTGAAACTTTTCAAAATTCTTTTTTAAGTCAAAATCATGAGAGAAAAATGTTAAATTGTGAAATAAAAAGTGGGCAGTACGGTGGTGCAGTGGTTAGCACATGTACCTCACAGACAGATGATCCCTGGTTCTATTCCCACACCAGACCTTTCTGTGTGGAGTTTGCATGTTCTCCTCGTGTCTGCGTGGGTTTTCTCCAGTTTCCTCCCACCATCCAAACACATGCACTGATAGGTTAACTGGTTAATCTTAATTACCCATAGGTGTGAATGTGACAGTGATTGTTTGTCTATATATGTTCAGCCCTGAGATGAACTGCAGACTCATACAGGGTGTACCCCACCTTCACCCATTATAGCTGGATTAGGCCCCCAGTGACCCCTGTGACCCTAGTGAGGATAAAGCGGGTTCAGATGATGAGTGAGTGAGTGAGTGAGATAAAAAGTCAAAATCATGAGATAAAAAGTCACAATTACTAGATGAAAAAACTGATATAAAAAATCAGACACTGTACCTCTTTTTTCTTACAAAAATGTTTTGTCCATGTCAGGGGGTACTAGACTAAAATACGTTTCTAAGGGGGAACATCACTGAAAAAAGTTTGACGACAACTGGCTGAGGATATATGTGACAAAGCAAGACATAGTTTAGTAACTTAGCTGACAATGACAAAATGTCTCATTACACACTGGTTGACGACTGTTTACTAACACCACAAAGAAGAGCTCTTTATACACACACACACACACACACACACACACACACACACACACACACACACACACACCTTCTTGCTGTGGGACACAAGTGCTAACCACTGCACCACAGGTGATTCTGTGCTGGTATATTATGAAATATTTTTTTTCTGAATTTAATGTACAATGTTTTAAGAATGTAAAGTGTATGAAAGATTGGACCATAGGGTTATGACCTACTTCAGTCCACAGAAAAAACAAAGCAAAAACAATAATAATAAAAATGAATAAAATGTATTTATATAGCACCTTTCATACAAACACTGTTGTCCAAAGTGCTTCACATTGATTAAAAATTAAAATAAAATTTTAAGACAAGGGTGAAATAAGAAATACATTAAGATTTGATTACACAAAATTATAAAATAATAAATAAATAAATAAAAAAAAGAATTGTGACTCCATTTTTTATCTTTTTCAATTAAACACATCAACGTAAGAAAAGGAAGAAAAACACTTTATATTACAGATGTAAAAAACATTTATTTTCACTGGTTTCTAGACTAACTTCATGAGATTATCCAAGTGTGTTTTGGTGATTTTACTCTTCCTGAAGGACTAACTGCAAATAGATGTGATTCAAAGTAGTTTGGAGACAAAACAACTGGATTGAGAACAAACAGAACAGGGTCTGAGGGAAATGGGTTTGAATGTGAAGAAGCGAAAACATGATGGACACAGAGGAAGTGCATCATATGAGAGAAGTAACAGGAAAGTTAACTTGATGAGGCTGTTTTGTGACCTTTATATGTGAAGACCACCAGGTCAGAAAAGATATGTTTCTTTACAGGTAAATTAACATTCTGCTGTTGACTGCACTGACAGCTTGAGTTTTGCTTTTATTCATTTTACTAATTAAAACTGTGCTACTTCAACATGTCATGACTTCTTTTTTTGGCTGTAGATTGTTGCAGGCACTTATACAAGTATAAGCGTGAACACAACTGCAGGCTACACTAGGATGTGTTTTTGTGGTGTGCAATATTTGACACCTGCTCCACCCGAAAACCCACTCACACAAGAAAACTATCGGTTTCCATTTGTATTATTGACTTGCTGACTTCCAAATTTTGCTAAATCATGTACAAACAGCTATTATTACATGCATGACGCAATACAATAAGAAATGAAACTGTGGGGAAACTGCAGAGTTTACAGGAACAATAGAAAAATATAGACATATAATTTAAATATTTCCAAAATAATTACACATGATACATTGTAAAGCTGAATGTTCAGAATAATTAAATATATTCAGTTGTGATTATTCATAAACAAACTCAAAAAACAATGTTCACCATATAAGCTAATGTTCATAGACAGTAGAGCTAACGTTATAACATTGCTTATATGAGATAGATAGATAGATAGATAGATAGATAGATAGATAGATAGATAGATAGATAGATAGATAGATAGATAGATAGATAGATAGATAGATAGATAGATAGATAGATAGATAGATAGATAGATAGATAGATAGATAGATAGATAGATAGATAGATAGATAGATAGATAGATGGATAGATAGATAGATAGATAGATAGATAGATAGATAGATAGATAGATAGATAGATAGATAGACAGACAGACAGACAGACAGACAGACAGACAGACAGACAGACAGACAGACAGACAGATAGATAGATAGATAGATAGATAGATAGATAGATAGATAGATGGATGGATGGATAGATAGATAGATAGATAGATAGATGGATGGATGGATGGATGGATGGATGGATGGATAGATAGATAGATAGATAGATAGATAGATAGATAGATAGATAGATAGATAGATAGATAGATAGATAGATAGATAGATAGATAGATAGATAGATAGATAGATAGATAGATAGATAGATAGATAGATAGATAGATAGATAGATAGATAGATAGATAGATTCGGGTCAGGGGTAATAATGTCATCTACAGATAAAGTATTTAAACTATTTTCCCAGGACACTATAGCTCACAAAAAGCTAGCAACTGAAGTCTGTTTACATTAGCAAACACTGCGCAACTTACTTCCAGTGGAAATGAAATGCATATCTAGACAGTAATGGCGCCGCCCAGGTGTTTGTTGCTTAAACTTGTCTATAGTCTGTCCGTCCATAGGAGTGGATCTCTCCTTCAGTGTGCTTCTCTTTTTTTCCCACTGGGTTTTGGAGTTTTTTCTTGATGAGAGGGAGGGTCTAAGGACAGGGGTGCATTGGACTTCATCTATTTCTGTGCTTGATTGTTCTCTCTAGTGAAGCCCTGTGAGATGATGCTGTTGTGATTTGGGACTAATTATTAATTAACTCCATAAAAAAACAGGTTACTGAAGGTGTCATTCCATGGTTATTTCATTAATATTACTGTGTTCTCCATTGTTATTGAATACATTGTGTGTTGGTTCTATTTAAACAACGTCAGGATTGTTTTGTTTCCAGTTGTTTTTTCACGGTAGAAAAATGACTTGAGGTCGAACAACAGAGTTTATGGTACTTCCTCATACATGTCCATGACGCGGTGACGAGGGATCTCTGATTGACTCAGAATGAGTGAAGGAATACTCCCCCCTCCCCTCTCGTTGTGTATGTATTTACCTTTACCAGAGTAGCATCCAGCTCTGTTTCATGCCGTTGCTTTATTTCCACAGAGAGCACATGAACCAGTTTGATCCGCCATTTTTTCCAGTTTGTGCAGCAGCTACTCTGGCGCCGCCTTCTCTTGTAGATGCTAATGCTAATGCTACTTCAGATTTGCTGCAATGGGGGACAGGTTTAACCCCACGTGGGTGACGCTAAAGTCCATTTGACGTCAGATGGATCGGCTTTTTCTGCGTCCTTTGTTCCTCTCGTTGTTTTCTGTGTATGCAGCCAGTGGAGGTGATGAACCACTGTCAAAGGAGCATGTGTTGGTAACTCAGGGTGACCCATCAGATTCCAAAAGGAGCGTAGAAAAGTGGTTTTTAGCGGAATGACACCTTTAAAAAGATTTCAATCACATTGGGTTTTTTTTTTCATGCCTAAAGAGGAATAAAAACACTCAGGAAAAAAGGTTCTCATAATTCATACATCAAAGGGTTCATACAAAGTCACTTCAGTTTGAAGTCATCATAGGAGTTTTACTGTTGTACATAATCACAGAAAGTATCGTGTATGTGGAATGAAATGTGCAGCCAGGTGTATAATCTTCTTGAAATGCAGTGCGTGACAGCTCATCAGCATTTCTGAATTGATGGAATTGCTGAGTAATGACAGTCTGTGTGAGCATTGTTTTGGAAAGTATGTCACAGTCAGAAATTAAAAGTAGAGTTTGTACCATAACTGTGACACAATGTATTTAAATGGAACAGAATTATTTACAACTGTTGATGGAAGTGAGTGAAGTACAGACCATGAACACAGGAAGAGAAGGTTTCTATAAAGCCTGGTCTGTCTCTGACTTACAGAATGTAACCACAGCTGCTGTTCTGTGTAAATGTGTCATTATTTTTGCTAAATAGTCACCCCCCCCCCCTTTTTTTTTTACAAGCACAAAAGCATGCTGGGAGTCAGAGAAAACAAATCCAAATCCTCTCTTTGTTTTGTGTCACTGGCTTCATATTGATCTGTCTTTTCTTTTCATAGGTGTGTCAGCCGTCTGACATTTAGTCCAGTGTGTGTGTGTGTGTGTGTGTGTGTGTGTGTGTGTGTGTGTGTTTGTATTCCTGTCTTTATGAGGACATTGATGTGTTTACACAGTCACACCATGGGGACTTCTGACACCATACTGACCAAAAACCAGAGGTGGAAAGTAATGAAGTAAAAGTACTTTGTTACTGTATTTAAGTATATCTGTTAGGTATCTGTACTTTACTTGAGTATTTTCTGGCAACTTTTTACTTTTCCTCCCGACATTAATGCATAAATATCTGTACTTTATACTCTTTACATTCACAGAATAGACTCTTTACTTTTTAAAACTAAACAAATGTGACAGTATGAAAAATAAGTCAGTGAAGAAGAGAAACTGTGACTTTATATGGTGAATATCTCACAATTTTAACATTTTATCTAATAATTTTGACTTTCTATCTTAAAATTATGCATTTTTTAAATCTCATTTGTACTTTTTTTGTTTTATGATGACTTTTTATCTCAATTGTGACTTTTTTTCCAAAATTTCTTGCCCATACCCACAAAACTGATTACAGTGACCACATTAAACACATTATCTACTCAGTAACTCGCTTTTAAAGGCTTTATTTTAGATACTTTTGATGTTGTGTTCATTGCAAAAAATAGTAGTTTTGCTTTTTACTTTTGTACCTTATTACAATAGTGAAATTGTATGTGTTTTTTTGTCATTCCATGGTTATTTAATTAATATTACTGTGTTCTCCATTGTTATTGAATTATGTATTCGTTCTATTTTAATGTCATTTTAACATTTTAAAAAACATTTTTTTTCCAGCAGTTTTTTCACGGTAGAAAAATTACTTGCGGTGATGAGGCGTCTCTGATTGGCTCAGAATGTGTTAAGAAACACTCCCCCTCCCCTCTTGCTCTATGTGTGTGATTACCTTTACCAGAGTAGCATCCAGCTAGGTTTGCTTCTTCTAAGAACATGCAGGAAAATAAATATATATATATATATATATATATATATATATATATATATATATATATATATATATATATATATATATATATATGAAAAAATAAGTAATGTATTTATTTATTAATTTATTTAGTAATTTAGTAAATTTTCAACATTTTATTATTAGTATTTTTTATTTTAGTTTATTAAAAAAAAGTACTAACACTCACTCCCCAATGGCTACTTGATCCTGGTCCTCATGAGTATGTGTGTGTGTGTGTGTGCGTGTGTGCGTGTGTGTGTGTGCATGTGCGTGTGTGTGTGTGTGCATGTGCGTGTGCACGTGTGTGTGCACGTGTGCGTGTGTGTGTGTATGTGCGTGCGTGTGTGTGTGTATGTGCGTGCGTGTGTGTGTGTGTGTGTGTGTGTGTATGTGCGTGCGTGTGTGTGTATGTGTGTGTACGTGCGTGTGTGTGTGTGTGTGTGTGTGTATGTGCGTGCGTGTGTGTGTGTGTGTGTGTGTGTGTATGTGCGTGCGTGTGTGTGTATGTGTGTGTACGTGCGTGTGTGAGTGTGTGTGTGTGTGTGTGTGTGTGTGTGTGTATGTGCGTGCGTGTGTGTGTGTGTGTGTGTGTGTGTATGTGCGTGCGTGCATGTGTGTGTGTTTGTGTATGTGCATGCGTGTGTGTGTGTGTGTGTGTGTGTGAGTGTGTGTGTGCTATTGTCTCAGGCAGTGACACCAGTTTGTGACTCAGTAAAAACGAGTGACGTCTGTGACTCCAAACAATGGTCATACAAGTGTTCGTGTTACAAAAGTCTTTAGGGGCTGTGGAACAAAATAGTTCTGTTTGAAGAAGAAAAGTCTTTGCTACAGTCGATACTTAACTGAAAGTATGAAAGGAAAAGTCATTTATTTTCAGTTGTGTCTCACTGACAAGGTTTGAGAAATTATTTTAAAATCTGTTAATGAGACAATTTGTATAAGAAACTAAAGAAAACCTTGTATGAAACCATTTTCTTTTTCCTCCCATTCACAGAAAATACACCAAAAAATGTTTAAAACCATATGTAAAAAAAACCTCAACCAACCTTCAAACATTCTGAGTTTCCTGAGGAACTCTGTTACCACCTGCAAACCTCTCAGGGGACTCACACCACAGTCTTCACTGTTTCCACTCAGCATTCTGTTGCTTTATGACTGTTTAACTTAACTTATTCTCTGCTGAAAACTTGCAAATTAACAAGAGTATATTTATATAATACACTCAGAGGTGGTCAAAATAGTAGAAGTGAAAAAAATACTCTGTTAAAAGTAGAAGTACTGATTGAACTCCTTTACTGAAGTAAAAGTAAAAATATACAACTTCTGAATTGTAGTAAAGTAAAAAGTGAAGTTTTTTGCTATGGATGAAATAATACTTATTTAAGAGGAAAAACCAGAAAAATGTCAAAAGTATCTAAAAATAAAGCCTTTAAAAGTGAGTTACTGTGTAGATGATGTGTTTTATTGGGTCATGGTACTATTTTTTTTGTGGATATGGACAGGACATTTAGGAAAAATTCAAGTCATAAATAGGAGATTTAAACGAACAAAATAAACAACAATAGAAATTTTAGATATAAAAAATATAAATGGCCAGATAAAAAGTCCAAATTATGAGAAAAAAAATCTGAATTATGAGAATAAAGCCCAAATTATGAGGAAAATAATCCTAATTATGAGATGAGATTTTTAAAAAAAAGGATAATAAAAAGTCAAAATTTTGATATAGTCACAATTTCTTTATTTTTCATTCTGTCACATATGTTTAGTTTGAAAAAGTAATGAGTCTATTCTGAGAATGTAAAGAGTATAAAGTACAGATATTTATAGAAAAATGTCAAAAGTAGCCGAAAAAAGAAATACTGAAGTACAGATACCTAAAAACTGTACTTAAGTAAAGTTAGTACTTCTACTTTAGTTCCTTCCACCTCTGAAAACACTTTACACATTCTCAGTGTTTAACAAAATACAAGTGAAACATAGAACATCAATCAAAACAAGAACTTCAGGGGAAAATGGCAGACTTAATTATCTGGTGTGAGTGACTTTTCTTCGTAATCATGTCTTGAATCAATCTGCACCAATATTATGACATTTCTTAAACTAATCTACTAGTGTTTGCCAGGTTTCATTCAACACACGACAAATGTTTCTTATTCTTTGGACATTTTTGTCCTTAGAACAGAGGTCACACTAAAAACAATGTCCTGCACAAACCATGCACTTTCTATTTTTTATGGGTCATATTATGTGCAATACTGTTGGATATATATTTTTTTTAACCCGTTGTTGGTCACACTACAAAAATCACAATAAATTTATTTTTTTTGCTTTTTCCACATCACAGGAAAACTGATTTTTTTTTTTTACTGATCCTAACTTTAACTAAACTATTAAAACTCAAACATAATTCATTCACAAATTTTACCAACATAATTTGTGACTTTGTTCAAATGAGATGTTTTGACTCTTTGTGTTTGTATCATTAGCGATTAGCATTAGTGATTAGCATTAGCATTTCATGAACCTCTACTATTACCTCTACCGTTTGGTTCAACATGTTTAAAAAAAAAAAATTTGAATACCAAAGTATTTCTGAAACAAGATGAGAATTATTGATGTAATATAGTCTCTGTAAAAGTTAATAAAATTAAATTTAAAAAAAATTGAACTTGTCTGCAATTTTGTATCAAAAAGAAAAGATCATAGCAGAGGTGTTGTCATGGTTACGATCCTCTTCCTTGGTGGTATACTAGCATAACTTGAATATATCGTAGACAGTGCCACCCAGGGGTGTTTTTGTGCATTACATGCTTCTTACAAAAGGGGGAGACTGCCTAAGAAGTTTGGTGTAAAAGGACTTAAATTTAGATTAGATATCAGGGTTTAAAGTTACCTCTACCAAACGGTGGATCTGACCAACAAAGGCTAAAATCCCAAAAATCTCCCACCTCCCAAAACCATCTACTAACGTAAACTGTTTCATACCTGTTAATTCACTAATCCTTTCAACATATGGAAATAATTGATGTAAAATCCAGTGTGTTTGATGATAATTTATTAATATGGAACCAGTTGTTTAGTTTTACAAGCTCTTTTTGAACTTCATCTAGTATCCACACATACAACAGTAAATGTAAAGACAGCTATCATGACAAAAGCAGGACTGACTGACTTTCAGTGAGCGAGCGGTAAACAGGGCAAATGAATCACTTTTAAAACCAATGGAGTTGGATCAGCGACTCAGTTGCATTATAGTCACAGCGACAACAAACAGTGAAACACCTTCATTGCCTTTTGCTACTGCAGCTGCATCGAGCTCCACACCAGGTTTTACAGATTGGATTGAAAATTGGAGACAAAACCCATATGCAAGTTTAAATATTTACTTAAAGGTGGAGTAGGAGATGTTTTCCAGGAGCATTTTCTGCTTAAAATCCTCTTTGAAAGCCCAACTGTAACCAATTAAATAAATGCTCTAACACTAAAAATGTAGAATGGACAGGACTGAAAAAATACCATGTAATTATTTTAACTGGTTTATTGAAATGATTGAATGGTGACAATCAATCATTGTCACCTCATCCTCTTCTGCATTGAGAGGCTTGGAGCACTTGTACAGAAAATGAAGTCAAAGCCAGAACTTGGCTAGTTATATTAGGGTGTGATGTTAACAGGAAAGCTGTTTTGTCATTAACATAAATCACTAGGAAATATAACGTTAGCCAGCGAGGTATGAACTGGGGCTGTTCTGCCATGGCCCTGCACCATATACACTTCATAGCAAATAAAAATCATCCCCATCACATTAGACTTATTATACATATGTATAATATATCATAGGCCAGGATTTAGGAGGGGAACATGTAGAGTAATTATTAATGACTTTCACTTTCATACCCACTCCTTCAAATATCTGAAGAAATGGGTTTGAACTGTTGAATTGTGTATTTTCAAAATGTTTCTTGCTTGAACCTTTTTTTCCAAGATGCAAAAGTAAAATTTACAATCATGTAAAGAAAAAGTCAGAGGCTAACCAAGTCAGTAATTCTGTCATACTTGCTAGATCATAATTTTACTTCCATTTTGGATCAAAGTATCCAACACATTAATCAACAGACATGAGTGTCACCACTATGACTAAAAACTAGACTAGACTACACAAGTAGTCTACATTTGTGTCTAAACTTATCCTGTAAACTTTAAAGTATATAATCAGCAGAAAGATGTATGTTTTTTGTTTGTTTGTTCTTAAATATTCTGTGATTTCAGCTTTTGGTAACACTTTATACCTACACACATTTCCTATGTATTATCCATTTATTGTTAATGTCTTGTAAAGGTTCATTGACCGGACTCTAACGAGACCATACCATCTGGGACCCTCCCGCAACAGATCCATTTTCAAAGGAGGGGCCTTATCTAACATTCTTGCATGTGATTAGATGAAGAATCTGTCCATCATCTTGACTGACATGCCACTTCAGCCACTCACATTGAACTCAAGCCGTGACACTTTACGTGACACCAGCCACAACGCCGCCCATGGGGTAGTCCCACCCGGCGACACTGGTTGGCTCCTTCATTTTGAAGAGAACCTGAACCTCACGTTACTCAGATGGTTGCGTGAGCGTAGCGAAATGCAGCCAGATGACATGAGTCAGGTCAAAGGTTCATACTGTCTTCCAAAGATACATGTAAAATTAGATTATTTTTTAACCTGCATTTAAACAAACACTGCACCTGTCTGTGAAAAAAAGTATTTTTTAAAGCTATGTGTTAATGGTTTGGTAACAAATGATTTATGATAAATTGTGTATGAACAATACATTAACAAACCATTTACAAATAGATCCAACAAATCGTTAATACATAGTAGGGCATTAACAGAAAGGTCAACTCTCGTAGCACAAGTCGACTTAAATTTGGGGGAGTCGACAAGACTATGGTGAAAGGGGTGGTGGGTCTGACAAAACAAAACAAGAGTGACAGACACACATCGCATGTGTGGAAATACTTCACCTTAGATAAAAACTAAAAAACATCGACACGGCCATCTTAAATGGCATCCCTAGCTAACCTGAGTGATATGAGCAGCAAACGCAGACAACATGCTCTTTTTTTCCCCAAACATGATGTGGACTGTGTGGTGTGTGTCTGGGCGGCCTGTTAAACTTTTTGCACTTCATATAAAAAATAAGGATGCATGACAGACGTCTGGACAAAATATGGACATATGTTCACCTACTGATGTTCAGTTAAATTTAACATAAAACTCTTTGCTAACGTTAGCCTTTGTTTTGTTGGGATTAAAAGGCTGATGCTTGTGTCTTGTCAGTGGACATTGTTACGTTACAGTGAACTTTAATACATGTTGTTCATTGCTGGACAGACGTGTGTGCATGTTGTTCCTCTGTTGACAATGTGATGACGTCATCACGACCCGTCGACTCAACTTCAACTTTATTGATGGATCAGAAGTCGACTTGAAAAAAACTAAAGTCGTTCATGCCCTAATACATAGTGGATTGTGTATACGTATTATAAAACATTACCCAGCAGAGTCAAATACTTTTCTATTTATATGTTTATGTTGTTTGTTTATAATTATACACTTTTTTAAATGTCACTTTTCTTTTCATGTAAATCTTGGGGTTTTTCTTTTTGTTGCCCCTGGTTCTCTATCTTGTGTTTCTCTACTTTTACACATCCCTGCTTCCCCCTGTCTGTTTAACACACTAGGAGGAGGTATGTAGTTCCCAAATGAAGTGAGAATTAATCTATAATAAAGTCATAATTTCTTAGTTTAGTCATTTCTTTAGTTGCTTTAGTTGCAAGGAAAGCGAAACAGGAAGTGAACGCAAGGTTTTCTTCCGGTAGATGGTGAGACATCATCCAATCAGAACCCTCTGTACCCCCAGCTCTTAAAGCTGGATTAACTAGAGTGGAATAAACCATTTTCCCATATAAACACTTATTCAGAATTACCATGTCCATGTAAACCCAAAGTTAATAACTTTAATTCCAAATTACTTTATTCGGAATAAATAATTCGGAATGAAAAAACACCACCATGTATACGTACAGAATGTGAGTACTTTGACCACCTCTGCTTGAACGCCCTCTTACCTTCAGCCACTAACTCCATCTGATTTACAGCTTTAATGATTCCGTTGACAAGCCACAGAATGCTCAACATTTACTACCAAGCCACTCGCTTCTCACCACAAGTACCAAGTAAAGTGACAGAGATGTAGAATGCTAAGTAATTAGGTCAAATATTTATAGCGCGCCGACGAGGAAAGACAAAATCCATGTGTTGGACGTTATCTTGGGAGAATCGTGACCAATGACCCCTGGATTTTGAGGGAGTGATTGTGTTAAATTTGCCTCTCTTTGTAAGTACTGACTCTTCAGCTGCACTAGTTTTCTGCATGTGCAGTCCAGACGCTCTTTATTTTGGACCAGAATACTAACAACATACATATGGCAGCAGGGGTTCTGACGGAGCTGGATCATCTCATTAAAACCGCTGGTATCCAAACAAAACTTAAAACCCAGTTCCTCATCCTTCCTGCTCTGCTCAATCATTTCCCTCATAAGCTTCCCAATAAAACCTTGTATTTACACAAAACCCTTTGCATTTGATCTTTAGCCCTCGTTCGACTTGAACACCGCAACGATCTGTTTATAGTGATTAAGGCCGGCATCTGCCTTAAACTGCAGAGAGAATCATGCATAAACATGTGAGTCACAGCGGTGAGGGAGAGAGAGCGAGAGAAAGAGAGAGAGGACAGTGGGAAAGGGGATTGGGGGATAATTGGCTTCAATTGATACAAGACGAAGACACTGGAGCCAAAGATGATGAGACCAAAAAGCATGGAATCTCACAGAGTAATCATGATACCAGTAACAGCAACCATGTGTTCAAATAAATTACCTCCTTCAATAATGACACAGCTCTCCATTCATTCATCTTCCATAGCTCATCAAAATAAACAAAACATGATGAAAACAGTCACAGAGCTGTCAATTTCCAAGTCGTATTAAAATTAAAATGAAATAAAACATCATATGATTGCATGAGACTGTGATTTTTTCCAAGTGAAAGTGTCCAGATGAGGTCAGTTTTGGAGGGTTTCGGCTCTCTGGGGACTGAAAGCTGAATCATTCCCATGCAAGGCTACAGTTACTCAGCCCCCGAGGGTCACACTTTTGGCTGTAAAGAATATACTCCTTGTTTCCTGGTTACATTTTACAGCAAAATACCCCACATAACTTCACACACTCACATAACAGAGCAAGTACTCATGTTAGGGCAGCACCCGGGGTCACCTGTTGCCATTTGCTGAGCCTCGTCACCTTTAGAAGTGTGAAGAGTCAGAGAACATGCGACGGCAAATGGGATTCTACAACTGTTTCATGTCTCTGTTGGTATGTTTGTGCTTGAAGTCATATATCATGAAAGAAAGGCAGGTTGTCAGTGACAACTATAGGCTGTATGTACCAACTGGTTCACATGTTGGCCATCACTACGTGGGCTTTTTGGAGTCAGAAGTCACCATATTAGAACAAAAATGTGAAGAGTAAAAGGTGAAAAAAACAAGAGGCAAAGGACTGAGCTGTTCAAAAATGAAGCCAATAACCCTGTTCCCATGGGAGTTTTAACTCGGAATGAAAGTTAATTCTGCTTTAAGATGATAATTCCAGTTGAAAATGATCATTCCAAATTAAACTTGTTTTTGAATAAAGTTTATTCCACTCTTAATTCTGAATTTGATAATTCCTCTGACATGTAAACAGTTAATTCCTCTTTATTATTCCTGTCCTTCTGCACATGTGTAACCACTGTCTACGTTGTGTTGTGTTTTGGTTGAGGAAGGTACATTTTAATGTAATATTATATTCTATTGTCTCTGTAAAACAGCCAAGAAACTACGGTGGCCGACAGGGGGCCAATGCATTGCATCGACAAAATGCTGCAAAAACTAGAAACATGCTTAACCGTAGTTTCTTCGCTGTTTTACAGAGACAATAAAATATAATATTACATTAAAATGTACTGGCCTTCTTTAACCCTAACCCAACACAATGCAGACAGAGGTTACACATGTACAGTTTTAAGTTTTCCAACTTTTAAATGTGTAAAACTTAAAATTGGTACACACTTAAAAGTTGAAAGCTGGTGTACTTAGAGAATAGGTTTCCTGAGTTTTGCAAAGTAAAGTCAATTTATTAGATTTTACAGTGTAAAAAAGTCACTCATTTTCTCATCTTATTTGTTTTACTTGCATCCTGTGAGATATGTTGTGGTGGTTTATATTTATAGTAATAATAATAATAATAATGATAATAAATTTTATTTGTATAGAATTTTACATGGTACTCAAAGATACTAACTACAATAAAAACAAAAAACAATAGAAAACAAAGCACTTACACATTAAAAACTGTCAAAATAAAAGTAATCAAACATTAAAAACATTCTTAAATAAATTCGTTTTTAAAAGGGATTTAAAAGTGTTGGCGTCTGAACACTGATGGATGGTTGGGGGAGTGAATTCCAGAAGGGAAAGGTAAAGTAATTTATTTGTCATTATACATTGTACAAGGAAAGTTGTCCTCTGCATTTAACTCAACCCTGATGCCATTGGGGCACCTGTAAGGAGCAGTGGGCACCCATGGGTGGCACCCGCGGACCTATCTCCAGCTGTAGAGCCAAGCTAATGATCAGAATCACATGTCTGGAGGATGTTACCCTAACAAACATGTTTTTGGGTGATGAGGGAAACCAGATCACCCAGAGGAAACCCATCCAGATACGGGGAAAGAAACAGGTCTGGGAAGTGAACAGAGGGTCTTCTTGGTGTGAGGCCACCGTGCCGTCATAAGAAGAACGAAAAAGCTCCCCTAGGTTCATTAAAGATTTTAGGGATACAATAGGACTCAAAATTCAGTGTAACTCTATGGGGGTTTTTAGTGACTGCACTCCTTGTTTTACTTTAAGACAAGGGTCTCAAACATGAAGCCCACCAACAGTTCCAATATGGAATGAAGAGTGTAATCTATTAAATTTACCCATATGTTCTTCTCAGTTTTTTCTTTGCCTCTAAATTATGACAACTTCAAAAGCACTCTAGAAGCCCACCCCCCCACCCCCAATCACCACCATAATGTAATCATTCCCAGACCAAACCTACCGTGAAAATGTCATCAAAATCCATCCATACATTTTTGGAGTTATTTTGCTAATTAACAAACAAACAAACAAACTGGCAAAAACATAAGCTCATTGGTGGAGTTAATAAAGCAGTGGTTCCCGGGCCTTGAGTTCCCTTGTCCTGCATGTTTCATATATTTCCTTTTTCCAACACACTTCACAGTTGTCATCAGTCGTCTGTAGAACTGGATGATAGGCTGATCATTTGAATCAGATGTGTTGGGGAAATGGAAATATCTAAAACATGCAGAATAGAGGTACTCCACGACCAGGATTGAGAACCACTGAAATAAAGCATAAAACACCAGAAAAACAAGTCAATATAATTTAAATATTTCTGTTACATTCTTCAAACTCAAAAACACATATCACTATTCTGAATTCTGGGAAAATATTTAAAGTGGTGCGTTTGAGGAATTTGAACAGTTACTTTTTGTCGAAAAAAATTAAATGTTCTGGATTCCTTCTTGTATCACTGTGGTCTTTCCTGCACAAATATGTAATATCATTTCAAAGAATGTTATCTGTTGCAATCTGTTGGACATTGTACTTTGGCAGCAAATGCAACATGAAATATTTTGCATTTGTTGTGGATTATTTCTACTATTAGCACGATGGCGTGATTGCAATTGAACAAAAACTAACTTCTGTAGCTGTATAAAAAATATTAAGACAAATATATGTCATCAAATCATTCTGAGTCATGTGTTAACAGAGCATAACGAGTATTTTCCTTTTCATACACAGTAAGAATGAGCTGTAAGCAAATAAAAGTGGGTGTGTTTGCAGATACTGTACTGTGTGTGGGTGTGAGAATGAAGTTAGGTGAACTTCACAAGTGTTAAGTCGAGAGCACAGACATATATGTGTTGCTACAACTGTATCACACTATGGTATGAATTAAGCGCAGAAACTGCAGACAAGTCCCATAACTCACCTTTCACACACTGAGACACATGGAGAGTTTGTTACGTAGCTACAGTATGTGTGATCGTGTGAGCCTTCACACTTATTATGATTATGTGTGAGTGTGTGTGTGTGAGTGTGTGTCAGGCTAAACTGGTTTTAATAGGTTCCAGAGGGTGGACATGTCAGCCAATAAAAACAGAAAATCTACAAGACATTGAGCAATTCACTTCCTGTAGCAATGGTTTTATCAAAGCTGCCAGTGCCAGACAAATGACCTGTTCTGCTGGTTGTGTGCACCGGGTTATTGTAACTGTAAGAGCGCTTTCACATCATAGTGTCACAAAATATACAGTTAATTTAAAGTGAATAGAAATATACTTACAGTTGATTATATAAATGGGATTGTGTGACTTACAAAAGAATGTGTATATAAATGGTTCTGGATGCTTTGTGTTAATGATAAATGGACATTAAAAAAGTTTGTTAAAACATCAAATACTGAATCTATTGGATTATTAGTTTGTAAAAAGGGGGTTTTACTTCTTCCCACTCTTTTTCGAAAAAAAATAAAAAATTTTGTTGGCCATTTTGATTGATGTTTTGATGATTTTGAGTTGAAATAAAACTGAACTGAAAAACCCTCTGATATGCATGAATTATGAAAACCTGAGTTAAGATTTTTTTTTTTCCTAAGTCTTTTTAATTAATCTTTAGGCCTGAAAAAAAACAATGCGATTGAGCTTTTTTTAATGAACCTATTTGTTATGGATTCCCGACTTACCAACACATGGTGCCTTTGACAGTGGTTTGTCACCTCCACTGGCTGCACAGAAAAACAACAAGAGGAACGAGGGACCCAGAAAAAGCTGGTCCATCTGACGTCAGATGGACTTGAGCGTCACCCACATTGGGGTTAAGCCCGCCCCTGATTGCAGCGAACCTGAAGTAGCATTAGCATTAGCATCTACAAGAGAAGACGGCGCCACAGTAGCTGGTTCATGTGCTCTCTGTGGCCTCGTTTTTTCCCTGCATGTTTTTAGAACAAGCAACAATGAGTGTTCCTTCACACATTCTGAGCCAATCAGAGACGCCTCGTCACCGCGTCATTAACGTGTATGAGGAAGTACCGGTAAACTCTGTGGTTTGACCTCAAGTAATTTTTCTACTGTGCAAAAACAGCTGGAAACAAAACAATCCTGACGTTTTTTTAAATAGAACCAACACACAATGTATTCAATAACAATGAAGAACACAGTAATATTAATGAAATAACCATGGAATGACACCTTTCAAATGCAGATGCTTATTAAAGTATACTTAAATTAAAACATTACTTATTAACTTAGTATTCTAAGGTTCTGTCAGTCCTACTGGGAGACTAAGACAGGGTTCAGTGTCTTTGTCCAAGGACACTTGGACATGTGGACAGACAGAGCTGGGACTCAAACCACCAACCCTTCGGTCATTGGACGACCTGCTCTACCAACTGAACCACAGCCACTGAATAAAATTACTGTTTTGTAATTGTAATTTTTTTGGTGTGATAGATATTAGTGGTTATTTGCAGTGTTCTGAAATTATATTTCATCATCTACTACATCAGTTAAGTTTATTTTTTCAATCATTCTTATTTGAAACAATAGAAATAACAGTACAATATCATTCTCAGCATTTAATGATTTAATTCCACTCAGTTGAACCTCATCTATATTTTTATTTTATGTTCACTTATATCCACAATAGTTTCCCTTAATAAAAAATATTAGTTGTAAGTACTTAAAAAAAAGAACATGTTAAAGCAACTGAATACATTTGAGTGAGTAGTACTATTTATGAAACTTTGAGTATTCACAACTGAATATATTTAATTATTCTGAACACATTACATTGTACTAGATTACAGCAAAATACATGGTTTCCATCTGTAGTCCCTGACAACACAATAAATACATTTAAAATGCACTCACTAAGGATTATAAAATACTCTGAAATCTCAGAAATGAGCTTCTATTTGATATGCATCTAAGGGTTAAAATGATCCCTGATCCAAAATACAATAATTACAAACAACAAGGGCAAACTACCAAACTTCTCCTTATCTATCCCCTTGTTACAGTGACTGAGCTTGCGAAATAAACTTCACACGCTTAGAAGTGTAGTGTTGACGCACAGAGAAACTTAATACCACGCCAAAGCGCCTCTCCATGGCTAAGTGTTCCCTTTCTTCCCCATCTTTTTATGAGACATTCATGAAACCAGAGAGGGAATAACAATACTTTTGGTTTCAGTTAAGTACGGGATCAGTGAAACAAACCCAGCCTGGCCCCTGTGATGGTCTGGTCCCAGCCAAAACAGCCTGCTGGTTTCCCTCTGCATGGGCCCACACCACACTCACACAGCACGCTCATAATGAGGGGTTTCTGCTCGGCTGTTTTTGGAACCATTATGGAACAATGTACAGATTATATTTACTTCAAAAAATGTGCCTCATATGCACATGGACTGCAGAGTAGAAGTGTCTGCATGACTTCATTTTTCTTATTTCGTCTTTGGTACAGTACAGAACAGCTTCTTGTGAGGTCGTCTCCATGTTCAGGAAGTCCAAACGTGCCTTATTACACTGTTGGAATGTCAAGTAGCAATTCCTGTACTGTAATAGACTAAATGTTTTGAGACTATTAATAATCCTAGCATACGTGCAGTGATGAATGACCATTAGAATATAGTCCACAACAGAATTACACAAACAGCCTGAACAAGTGTAATGTAAGAATGTAACCAGGAATAAGGGAGTGACCTCTTATCATTTTCAGTTATAAGTCTATTCATGTTGTGTAGAGCTCTGAGCAATCCCATGGTGCATCATGACTGGCAGCAGGAACTGATTTCATAGTATCAAGTAAAAAGAATCAAGTTTTATCCTGTTAACCAAATTCCTGTCAGACACAGTCTCAAAAACTATGAGAAAATTATGAGAACCTTTGTCAAGATTTTCCCCCAAGTGTTTTTATTCTTCTTTAGGCCTGAAAAAAAGTAATGTGTTTGAAATCTTTTTAATGAACCTTTTACTTTTTATGGAGTTGCAAAAATGTCAATTCAGCTGGAAAACATGTGTTTAAGCTTTGAACCAAAGAAAACACAACATCAGAACACTATGAAATAAAAAAAAAAAAAAACATTTATGGAGTTTTTGTTTAAGAAGAGACTGTTAATTACAGTCTAATAACAACAAGCAATTGAAACATGTTAGTGCAGATCAGGTGTTAAGAACAGACCAATTACAGTAATGATATGAACTGACTGATATAGAACTAAAACAACTAAACCCATGAATATACAAGAGAACAACTGGAGAATAACTGTCCACTGGAGTGACCAGGATGTGTCAAATGGTTAAAATGTCTAAAAACAGTCACCGTAACATTGGCCATTATTATGGCATTTCCCTACAGGAAATACACACATTTTATTTTATATATATATATATATATATATATATATAATAGAAAAAAGCTTGCGTTGGATGTTCTGACCCTCATTCCCACATGAATAACATAAATGAGACTCAAATCACTACATAAACATTTCAAATCCACAGTTTTCTCTGATGGTGCAGTTCATGTGGCCTTTTCTGTTTCCCTGTTGGGGGGTCACCTGGGTCCATATACGTGGTGTTTATTTGCTCATGAATGGGCAGATTTTCACAGATTTTATCTGCCAGCATGCAAGGGCATGGTACAGCGGTGCATCCAGGGCCAGGGTTCAGTTGTCTCTGAGCACAAATACTGAGACCCATGAGACATGTTCGGAGGGCGTTACCGGGGGTTGAGCTGGTGGGAGTCAGGTTGGGACGGGGTTCGTTGCCCCCCCCTCCCCAAGGGGGAGAAGGTGGCTCGCGTGTCTGGCTTCTCTGGTATGTATGTCTAAAACTTTTAATCTTTACATTATTATATAGTCAAGATGTTTGTGATAATTTGTCATGTAATACAATAGGCTTCAATCAATTACTGTTGTATTTTACGTCAGTTACTATTATATTTATGCACATTTAGCTTTGGAAGCGTACATTTTTCTCAGGGTTCATCTAATACTTGCAAATAAATCAAGTTAGACTGCACTGGAGTAGATTAAATTGGGCATGAAAAACCACTTGGCTACTGCAAAATCAGTTTAAGCCAGCATGTCCTAGTAGACTAAGCAACAATCATGAGTTACAGCAGCCCTGATTTTGTTAATAGTCCCAGTGACTTTTGGTTTGTGTCATTTCCAAGCAGTGAGACCAATGCGAGTGTCAAAATCTGGCAAATCATTCCCCTTAAACCTCAATGTTAAAATGACCACATTTACAGGAGAAATAAAAATAAAAAATACTATAGAGTCTTTAGATTCCCCCTCACCCCATGACAACTTTATATGGGTTATATTTTTATAGAACTTGGATAATCCCAAGTTCATCAAGTCAAAGTCCTACCACATGTTGGTTCCAACCTCTTCAGTGAACCAGCCCATGTTTAATGAGCACGAGGCCTCGTCCAGGTAAATGGGATAATTAGTAGAATCACCACATCACAAACTGGAACTAATACATGACAGGACATTAACTTGATGAACCTGGGATTACCCACCTCTGGAATTTACCTGTTTAGTTTATATTGAGTCTGAAGAATTATGGTCGGTGAAGGGTGCACTGAGGAGGACCTCTGCAGCGCTAATTATCTGAAGAATAACTTTTAGCTCTGACCAGCCTTTTATTTAATTAGTTAAACTAACCAGACTGCCAAAGGATTCTGTTATGATGTTTACAGAGACTTAAACACAATTCAATACAATTCATAATGAATTCATATTCAATTATATGGTCTATCAGCTAGCTTGCTAATTAGTTCAGGTAGTAGTTTAAAAAAAGCATACATTTACCGACTTTATGTTTGTGTGAACATTTAAGTCGTCAAAATAACTTCATATGTTGCGCACTGAGGCTGAAACCAAATGCAGACACACACATAGATGTAAAAGTTTGCATAGTTTATTGGAACACAAGGCAGGAGAGGAATCCAAGAGGGTCCACGGGGTCCCAGAGGGTCTGGGTCCAAGATGTCTGTAGTCCAGGATGTCCAGAATACAACTCGGGCTTGGTCGGGGTCAGTAGGCAGAGGCTGGGGCTCAGGCTAGATCGGCGTCGAAGGGGGAATACAGTTCGGTACATGGGAGAGGTAGGTATGTAGGTCAGGCGAAGGTGGTTGAGATCTGGGTGGAAAAACACGGGAGATGTGGTCAGGCGGAACAGATGCAAGCAGGCAGGGATTGAAAAGGATCCGATCAAACACTGGAACAGAGAGTCAAGAAAATGCAGGATAACAGGGCAAGCACTTTACTATCTAGCAAATAGCAGCACTCTGATGAGCCACCACTGGGACATCAGGTGCTGCTTGATCACTCATGTCAGGAGACTGGGTTAAAGGTGACAAGGACAGAGATGCAGAAAATCCCAAAACTAGGTAAGATAAGAGAGTACTTTATCGTCATCATACAATCGTACAATGAAATGTGTCCTCTGTATTTAACCCATCCTTCTAAGGAGCAGTGGGCAGCCATGGGTGGACCCATCTCCAGACGTGGACCCAGACTCATGGTCAGTTTCCTAGCTGGAGGATTTTTATCTTAACAAACATATTTTTGGGTGATGGGAGAAACCGGAGCACCCAGAGGAAACCCATCCAAGAGAAGGAAGAGAAACATGCAAACTCCAGAAACAGACAGAACTACAGACAAGAGAAGAAAAGAAAGAGAACAAAAAGTAGAAATATAACATTTATAAATGTCAATGTGCAAAGGTTTTTTTCCCCAGTGATTGGACACTTGGATCATTTTTAATGGTACGGCCACACTGAACACGAATGTTCACATCCGCGCATCGAAATTAAATTTTGACACAGATTTACCCCAAAGTGTTCCTGCGGCGCGATGGAGGAGTTTCTACGGTGTGTTGATGCATATCCAACTCCGTAAATGCTGGAGTTGAAAATATTTTACTTTTCGGGTGAATTTGTGTGACACTGTGCTATGAAAGCCAATCACTGTTGAGATGCTGCCAACGTCGTGATGGAATGATGTATGACCCTTGGACCAACCCGGAAGGAGGCAGAAAGAAAAACTGAGCCTGAAACACCGGTGAAAGCAGACTTCATCCAGACGGAGTTCCTGGAGCAGGTGGTGGAATTCCCCGTGCTGCAGGATCAGCTGCGTCTGGGCCTCGGGCGTATGGGACATCCAGAGCAGGTACAGAATCCAAGTGATCTGAGCCATGGTTTTTGAGTTTAATGGCAGGACAGGTTTTGTTTATCTGTGTTTATCCAGCGTCCAGACTCGGGCGTTGCGCGTTTGGAGTGTACGACGTTTTGTGTTCAGAGTGGGCCGCGAATTATCTAGCGTCCAAACCCGGGTGTTTAGGCCACACGTTACAAGCGTACACGCGGAAATTCACATTTGGTGTGGGTGTAGCATATGATATAGATTATATTAACCCTTTGACACATACTGGTCACTCCAGGGGACAGTTCTTCTACAGTTGTTCTCTTGTATATTCATAGGTTTAGTTGTTTTAGTTTCATATCAGTCAGTTCATATCATTACTGTAACTGGTCTGTTCTTAATACCTGATCTGCACTAACATTTTTACCTGGAAATTAATTGCTTATTGATATTAGACTGTAATTAACAATTTTCTGAAACAAAAACTGCACTAAAAATATTTTATTTCATAGTGTTCTGATATTGCTTTTTAAATACACGTTTCTTTGGTTCAAAACTTAAACATATGTCGTCCAGCTGAGTGGAGGTTATTGTAACTCCATAAAAATATAGGTTAATTAAAAAGGTTTAATTACATTGCTTTTTTCATGCCTAAAGAGGAATAAAAACAATTGACGAAGGTTCTTATAATTCATGCAGCAAAGGGTTAAATCATTCATTGACAGGATCCAGGTTGTTTCAGTTACTGGAGTAACTTGAATCATTTAAGACAGAATTTCCTCATCAATCTGAATCAGATCGCTGGCATTTCAGTGGAACTCTGTGTACGAGTGGTTCCTCTGTCAGTGAACGAATCACAAGTTAGATATCCTATTACAGCAGGGGTGTCAAACTCGTTTTAGTTCAGGGGCCACATTCAGCTAAATTTGATCAGAAGTGGGCCAGTAAAGTAAAAACATAAAAAAATATAAATAATAATCAACTCCAAGCTGTTTTTTTTTTTTTTTTTTGTCTGCATTTTTTCTCATTGTTTAACACCACAGAGAGGGTGTCAACATTGTTTGAGATCCATGCATTTTTTAGTCTTGCAGCCAAATATTTTAATATTTAGTGCATGTGTGTGACCATCACCGGTCCTCCCTGAAAGCTGAGCAGACATCCTTTATTAGAACTCTCTATTATAAGCCAGGGAGGGCAGTGCTACACCTCAGTGATGTGTGGGGGAAACAAAGACTGGACAGGACAGACAGGATGAACAGGGAAAGAAGTTAATAGGCGGTGCTATTGCAGTTAAAAGATTGAAAGGTGGTGTGTTATTCCCAAGCTGTTATCCATGTTTAGAGAGGGAAAAAAGTACATTTACATGATGAAAATGTTTACATCTACAAACCATACTGTTACATACATGTTTATTATAGCTTACAAACACAAAAAAAAACATTTAGGAGTAGGTGGGATATTATTAATCATGTACATTTAAATTCATTTTTGTTCCAGTTATTCAGTTTTTCTTGTAAACTTATGCTTTGTTTTAGTGTAACTAAATGAAAATATTTACATTTACAAAGACAAAAAGTTTGACTTGTGAGTGAATTAGTCTGAATATGGAACTTCAACTAAAATGATTCATATATTAGTGTCATTTTTACATTTCAAAAATTCATCCAAAGGGCGGACTGGACCCTTTGGCGGGCCAGATTTGGCCCCCCGGGCCGCATGTTTGACACCTCTGGATTAGATATTCTGTCTACCTCAGACTGTTTGGTCCACAGACAGATTTGGCTCAATTAGTCCCTAACTGTAATTTATGGGACATTTAGCAGTGTCTTAATGAGTATGGGTTTTTAATAGGTTATAAAAGTTATAAGAGGTTTGTGGGTAATGCCGTTTGGTATTTAAATGTGGTAGAACTCAACTAAAGATATGGAGAACTGTGAGTCATTTTGAAGATTGATCAAAATAGGAATTCACTCAATCGTCTTCAGTGTTTTCACTACATATTGTTCTTCTACAACTTCACTGACTCAGTCCTAATATGGACACTGACTTCCAAAAATACAACACAGTGACAGCCACAGTGTCCATACCAATATTTGGATGTTTGTCTCATAATTTTTACTTTTTTTATCAAATAATTTAGATTTTTTTTATCTCATAATTTTGTCTTTTTTTCTCATAACTTTCATGTTTTTCTCATAACTTTCCTTTTTATCTCCTAATTTCCACATTTATCTAATAATTTTGACTTCACTTAATGTACTTTATAATCCAGTTGACCTTAGACATAAATGTCAGTCTTGTGATGATAACTATAATTAAATATATAATGCAGAGACAAAATGTGGCTGAAGAAATAAAAAACATTCCTAAAATATCTCTTAGTTTTTGTTGACAAAAACAAAATTCGTTTAGCCATGTTCTCATTTCTTTCTTTCTTTCTTTCTTTCTTTCTTTCTTTCTTTCTTTCTTTCTTTCTTTCTTTCTTTCTTTCTTTCTTTCTTTCTTTCTTTCTTTCTTTCTTTCTTTCTTTCTTTCTTTCTTTCTTTCTTTCTTTTTCTTTCTTTCTTTCTTTCTTTTCTTCCTTTCTTTCTTTCTTTCTTTCTTTCTTTCTTTCTTTCTTTCTTTCTTTCTTTCTTTTTTCTTTCTTTTTTCTTTCTTTCTTTCTTTCTTTCTTTCTTTATTGTTGTTGTCTCTTGCGAGGAAGTCGTCGATCATGATTACTCCCATGGTTTCATAAACAGCTGAACACCAACTGCTGTGTGATATCAAGCAGGATTTATTCACAATTTAAGTAAGTTTATGATCATTCTCTCTCGCCTCTGTTCTGTCCGGTATTGAATAAAGGTATAGTTACAATTCGAGCTGCTCAATATATTGTTTGAGCATCGACATCGCACGTCCTGCAATTATTTTTAATTATTATCTTAATTTTTTTTATTAATTGATTTTTTATTTTATTTTGTATTTATTTATTATCTTCATTTAACCCCTGATGCGTCAGCGCTGACACGTTCAGGATGGATGGTTTGGTTTAAAAATTCAGAATAATTAAAGTTTTTTTAAAGTGTTATTTTACTGATAATTTTGTTGATGGAACGTTAGAAAAAGAAAAAGCACAAACTAAAATTACTGGAACCAAAATTACAACACCAGTCATTTATTCATTTATTTTTTAAACTGCATTTTGCATTTTATGCAAAAATATTTCTTAGTTTCTGTTGACGTTTTTGCTTATTTTTCTTAATTTTTTTCTACATATTGTTATTTATTTTGTTATTTTTCTTCAATTGTGCTCTGTTAGTGTCTTACTTTGTTCATGTTACATATTATTTTTGTCAGTTTAATATACATTTTTGTTCATTTTAATGATCACTTTGGCAATTTTTGCTCATTTTGTTGCTTATTTTATTTTTTACTGTGGAATAGCTTAAGTCTTAGGAGTTAAAGGATTAATTATTTCGACGACAAGTATGACACTGAAACATATGTTCTGTGTCGACCACTAATCTGACCATTTGCGTCAGCACCACACAGCTGTTATATACGCCTGAGTATTTTTTCATATATTGCAGGGTAAAAAAAAAAAAAAAAAAAAATCGCAATGTCAATTTTTTTCTAATATCGTACAGCCCTAGTTCCAATCACATACTGAATAGACTTATAATGGACTTTAAAATGTCGCCATCACATGAAAAACTCTTGGATAAATGACCTTTGCTTCCATCCATAGAGTCTTTAGATAAATATGAAGAACTGAATCATAGCCAGACGGAAAAATCTAACCTCAAGGTCCATTTATTTGCAGTTCCTACATACAAACTTAACAGCAGCTTCCTCACTTGAACTTCTTTTTCTTTTTTTTTCCATTCCCAGAACAGTGACTAAATTGACCAAGATGAGATTATGTTTATCAAATCAGAGTCAGGAATGAACTGTGACGTTCCTCCACTCTGGGCCAATGTCTTAGAAATGACAACATTAAAGAAAAATATCATGTCCAGCCTCTTGAGGGTATTCAAATACGTTATTCTGAGAATGAACCAGCAATCTTTATATGAACTGAAGCCACGTGTTCAAATTGTTGGCGACTGCTTTGATTAAATGTAATCCATCTGTCCAGGGTAATCTACCCAATATGGACGTGCCTTTCACCTTATCAGCGTCCTTGTGTTTTGCTATATTTTTCATGGGAAATCGTTCCTGATATGGAGTCAGTCTATTGAAGCCAGACTACTGTGAAATGACCAACCTTATTTTCATTGGAGGAGAAATGCTTATACAATACTTTAGTGATTAGAGATGTATGTGGTGATTGGTCTGTGGGAGTGGATGTTAAAAGTTGCAGATATTGAACTCAGACAATAGAGTTTTGTGAGGGGGTATTTTTAACCACCACGCTAAGTATCGTAAAATCACATTTAAGTCATTTACTATGGAAATGCTAGTGTCATTTATAATCCTTCCGTCTGGGTAATATCTGTGACATTTCCTGAATACATATTAAATTGCCTATTGTATTTCTAATCTGCCCCTACCTGTTTGCCGCCTGGCTTCCTTTATATACTGGAGTCACACAGTTTTTCATTCAGGTGGAAGTAATCCTTTACACTGTGTAAGAATTAAGAAGCAAATAAAACCCAGAGATTTTGGTTTTTGTGTGTTTTTTTGTTTTATTTTGTTTTTTTTACATTTACTTTGAATATGGAGGGATGCAAGCTTCCTGATTGCCACCAGTCAACAAACAACACAGCATTGGAATCATAAGTCCAGGAAGAAGACAATTATAATATATATTAAGAAAATAAAAATAAGTCATATTTGAAAAGAAGTGAGAAGACCCATAGCTTATGTGTTTACACCCCTATTGTCTAAACCAGTAACATATACATATACATATACATATACATATACATATACATATACATATACATATACATATACATATACATATACATAAACATAAACATAAACATAAGCATATACATAAACATAAACATATACATATACATATGATATTTCATTCTGGCACTTTTATATATATATGTATTTGCTTTCACATACATATATTCTGTCTCTCATATTCATATATTTTCACTCACACATACTTACAGTATATTGTCACTCTCATATACCTATATTCTGTCACTCATCTTCATATATTCTCTCACACATGCATATATTTTCCTCTTACGTACATATATTCTCACATACATATATGTATAAAAACATACATGCATATACATTTGCAGAAATACTTATTATTTTGATTATAAGTCACATTTATTTTCATAGTTTGGCCAGGGGTGTGACTTATACTCCAGAGTGACTTATATGTGAAATTATTAACACATTATTATATAATTTTGTTTGTTATTTTCACATTGATAATTACAAGAAGGCACTCTAGAACACGAGCATGTTCTTAATACGCTATAGTTATCTGAATAACTGTAAATATGTTACATTAACAGACCAGGCACTTTGTCAATTTGTTATTTTTGTGTCATGTAACATTAGCTGAATGTGTTACCTTAGCATACCGTACAACTATTCAACCTGTTGTTCTCTATTCTATTTTTATTTTAAATTGCCTTTGAAGATGAAATGTCTGTTTTTGGTGTTGGATTTTATCAAATACATTTCCCCCCAAAAATGTGACTTGTCCTTCTTTATTATGCATTGTTTGGCTGGTGTGACTTATACTCTGGAGCAACTTCTAGTGACTTACACTGATCTATACAGTACATACACATATATGTATATTCATATAGGTTTCTCTGTCCCCAACCCCTAAACTACCAATGATTTAATTATAATAGTCAGTAATGATAATTATCAATAATAACGGCTAAACAGAAGACGTGGTTAATATTTGGACTTTGCTTGAGTTAACGTTAGAGCACAATAAACAACATAAGCAGTGCTGCCAGATGTATGATAGTTTGGCTCTCGATACGATGTACGATCAATAATGGGAAAAAATCCAGAATGTACGATAAATTCAGTTGGTTGTCCAAACACGCATCTCTCTCTGACACCAAGAATCATTTTGGAATAAAAGACACACACCACACACACGGCTGCTGCAGCTTTGGGCAGCCTGGGTCAAAGCCATTTTAAAGCCCACCCCCCTCAATATAAAGCAATGAGTTCTCAACTAACAACATCTGCACAAGTGGTCGTGGCATCGGCTGACGACAGCGACATACAGGCTTTTCTAAAGGGGAGCTTAAGTCTCTGCCCCTTCCTGGAGGCTCATGGGGCCTAAGATCAGAAAATTAATGAATGGAATTCAATGGGAAATAAAATGCTAAAATGGTATCTGATTTGTCATGTGACCTGAATCATACACATGTTGTACCTGATAATAAATGATAATTATTGATGTGTGTTTCACCTGCTTCTGTTAACCAGCGGCTGATTCATTTGTGAGTAAAACCCGTTAATAATTTGGACTACACACCTGGCGCAGATGCAGCGTCACCACAGACTCCACACCACAGCTGAGCAGAGTGTGACGTCACATATACGACGCATTATAGTCTCTTACTAAGCCCACATAAAACCTAACGTCACATTTGCTTCCCATCAAAAACAGGTGGTCTGTCTATGACAGAATTTAGCTTGACTCACTCCATTCACTCCCATTCAAATTTTTTGGGAGGTGAGCACCCATGGACCGGAAGTAGAAGGGCGTGACTTAGCCTCTTGATCGGGTAATTAACACATGTTTGTCTCCCTTCACAAGAAAAAAAAATCTTTCTGGTTTGATAATAGCCTTGTGCATTTTCGTTCTTTTTATGCCTACAAGGATATTGTGAATTGTATTTTTTAAAGGTGTCATTCCACTGAAAACCCGACTTACCAACACATGCTCCTTTGACAGTGGTTCATCACCTCCACTGGCTGCATACTGCATTCACTGAAAACAACAAGGGGAACCAGGGACCCAGAAAAAGACGGTCCATCTGACGTCACATGGACTTTAGCGTCACAGACGTGGGGTTAAACCTGTCCTCCATTGCAGCAAATCTGAAGTAGCATTAGCATTAGCATCTATGAGAGAAGACGGTGCCACAGTAGCTGCTGCACAAACTAGAAAAAAATGGCGGATCAAACTGGTTCATGTGCTCTCTGTGGAAATAAAGACTGTTTTTTTTCCCTGCACGTTTTCAGAACAAGCGACGGCACGAAACTTAGCTGGATGCTACTCTGGTAAATGTAAACACACATACAGAGCGAGAGGGAAGGGGGGAGTGTTCCTTCATGCATTCTGAGCCAATCAGAGACGGACATGTATGAGGAAGTACCGGTAAACTCTGTTGTTCGACCTCAACTCATTTTTCTACCGTGAAAAAAACAGCTGGAAACAAAACAATCTGGACTTTTTTTTAAATAGAACCAACACACAATGTATTCAATAACAATAGAGAACACAGTAATATTAATGAAATAACCATGGAATGACTCCTTTAAATGCTTTTCAAATTAACATACAGTACTGCGAAAATGACTACATTGTACGTGTGTTGCTTGTGTGCGATAATTTCTCCCAAAACAGGATAATTGTGAGGCTTTGCTCTGATAGTTGCACATTTCCTTTCTGGCAACAATGAACATAAGTTACTCCATAGAAGTCGTGGACGTCTCAGCATGAATGAGTTTTTCTCACTTGAATCAGGAGGCGTCTGAAGCTCAGCACAAAGCCTTTAGATGAGTCTCAGGAGGAATGTTGCATTTTCCCAAACTTCGTCATCACACAATAAAGGCTGTTTATGACTTTATCCCACCCACCCACATTCAACGAGCCCACGCTGCCTCTCTCTGCGGAGGAGAAGGGAAGTCTTCCGAGAATCTGACCAACGACTGAGAGCGCTTGTGGGCTGTTGGTGTTTCAGTAATTGAAGAAGTTGGAATAAATTTCACAGGGGCATTTATTCTCATGACTCACCCCGACCATGCAGCCGGTCACACATGCCCCCGTACACACCCACCCAGTTCTACCCTTTCTCATGTGGGAACTCTCTCTCTCTCTCTCTCTCTCTCTCTCTCTCTCTCTCTTTTGCTTGTTCTTCCATTCTATCCTCCAAGATGAACTCATCTCAAACCGCCGCTGTATGAACAAAACAACCTTTCATAAAAACTGCCCGTTCACATTGCTGACCCCCGAAACAGCTAATCTGGAAAAAAATACAAATGTAGAAAAGCATAAGCAAACCAGTCAGTGACCAACATGACAGCCAGTAAAAACCGCCAAAAAAAAAAAAATAAATAAATCCCAGACTAAATGACAAGGGATCATGTTTGATGAGACATAAAAAAAAGTTACAAAGTTTTTCCATGTCATGAACAAGGAGGATGTAGACTGGAAGAGCGTTCAGATCGTCTGACAGAGAAACCTTATTAGGAAAGAATGTTTTTGTATCAAGATTGACCCTTTTTTGGGGGGACTTATCAGAGAATGTCAGACATGCAGAGTAAAGAGGTGGAAGGTTAAATGTGAAAATGTGGGAATGTGGAACCCAAACGCCTGGAAAAGTCGACTCAGACATTAAATAAGTGACAAAAACTCTGTGGTTTCACTGTCATTGTGTTGGTAAAGACTTAAGCCACAGCAAAACTGTGAAAATATGCTTATGGTTGTTTGTTAAAGGTGACTTGAAAATGAAAATGAAAATTTCCTTCATGTCACCAATAAAGCCATATCCATTTACTGAGATGGGATAATATGGTTTATTACTTTTTTGTTATTTATTGACTGTTATACCTGTGGACAGAAATTTGCACCACAAACAAAAGTCTATCTATTTCACTTATTAAAGCTTCTGTTTGACAAATAATATATTTATTTGTTTGTAAATTAGTGTTGTTGTTTTTTTAAAGAAGATTTGGGAGAGGAGGAGGAGGAGGAGCACAGTGTGTCATTGGCCACTGGTTCTCCATCATATTTAGAATCCTATTTAAAGTTGTTGTGGTCATTTCAGAGCTCCGTAAGGTCAGACACTGGCCTACATCAGATCTACTATGGCCTCATGTCACCAGCAGGTCCCTGAGGTCCTCTGATCAGGGTCTGCTCGTACTTCCTCATTCTTGGTTAGAATTTAAAGGAGAATATGTGTTTGAGGTTGTGGCACCAACACTGTGGAACAAAAATATAAAAAATATAAGATCTGTGGACAGTGTTGACACCTTTAACCCTTTAACTCCTGAGACTTTAGCAGTTCCAGAGTAAAAAAAAAAAAAGAATAAAATGAGCAATAAAATGAACAAAAACAACCAAAGTGATCAATAAAAATGAACAAAAAATTAATAAACCATCAAAAATAGTAAATGACACAAACAACATAGGACACAAATGGAAGAAAATGGAAGAAAAATCTTAAAATATAAAAAATACATGTAGAAAAATAAATAAAATAAGAAACTAAATGAATAAAAAAAATGTCAAAACCCAGTGGGAAAAATAAGAAAACTTGAGGAGAACCAAACTGAAGGACAGATCCACTCCCATGGACATCAGCGGTTAAAGGGTTAAAAGCAGCTAAAGACTCATCTGTTTAGACTGACCTTTGTTTGAGTGTTTGTTTTTGTTGATTCCTGCTTTTACTGTGTTTTATGCTTTTTTATGTTTTAAACCTCTGTTGCTTTTTTAAAGCACCTTGTGGCTTTTATGCTCTCGAAAGGTGTTTTATAAATAAATATTATCAGAAAAAATATGACAAAAAATATTATCAGCAGAGGTAAAGTAACTAAATAAAAGTACTTCATTACTGTACTTAAGTTGATTTTTTTTTAGGTATCTGTACTTTACATGAGTATTTATTTCTCTGGCAACTTTTTACTTTTACTCCCTACATTTTTGTATAAATATCTGTACTTTATACTCTTTACATTTATATAAATATATGTACTTTATACTCTTTACATTTATATAAATATATGTACTTTATACTCTTTACATTTATATAAATATCTGTACTTTATACTCTTTACATTTATATAAATATATGTACTTTATACTCTTTACATTTATAAAAATATCTGTACTTTATATTCTTTACATTAAATATCTGTACTTTATACTCATTACATTCTCAGAATAGACTCATTACTTTTTCAAACTAAACAGATGTGACAGTATGAAAAATAAGTCACTTCAGAGAGAAAATCATTGGAGGAGAGAAACTGTGATTTTATATATTATAGTTTTATGACTATTATCCCATAATTTTGACTTTTTCTCTTAAGGTTATGCATTTTTATCTCACATTTATAACTTTTTTTTTCAAATCTCATGTCTTTTTTTATCTCAATTGTGACATTTCTTCACCCATTTTTCATAAATGTCCTGCCCATATCCACAAAACTGAGTAACTGTGACTCAATCAAAGCCATTATCTACACAGTAACTCACTTTTAAATGCTTTATTTTAGATACTTTTGAAACTTTTCTAATTTTATTTTCTGAAATATTATTGCAGTGGATCTATAATAGTGGATCTTGATAACTGAAAGTCTAGCTCCTGTTCTAGTTTTGGAGCTTCTAGGAATAACCAGTAAGTCTCCATGTTGAGTGTAGTGCTGTAGATGGAGTGTATGGAACTACAAGCTCTTTCAGATAAGGAGGTGTCTGGGCTTGAAGGGTTTTGTACGTGGGGAGGAATATCATAAAGTCTGTCCTAGTTTATACAAAGGAGCCTGTGAAAAAAAGACAAAACAGGATAAACATGGTCTGAAACTGGTTCTGGTCAGTATATGAACAGCAACATTCTACAATAAACTTCCATGGGTCCACATATAGACCGGAAGCAGTCGCTCAAAAATATTTAGCAAACCATGTCACATGATCTAATCTAGATTCTCACACATTACAAGATATAAAACCACCTTCCCATAAAATAACAAAAGCAGGTACAATCTCTCATTTGTTCAAAAATATGAACTTTTATGTCTCATAATTATCCACAGAAGAACCATATTCCAACAAACACAGTCATAGTCTGACAAAAACATCTAAAACAAACCAAAAAAAAAACATTTATATGTAGTCCAAAATACATTAAAACATCAATAAATATTCACACCAACTGCATGTTATTAAAATGGTTCAAGAACTGCCTTCAATTTACTTTATTAAGAAATTTAGGCAAAATTGAGTGAACGTTTAAAGGGTTAAAAGAGTTTTAGGGGGCAGCTTGTGAAGAGTGAATGAGAGTAATCTACAGAGTAAATAAGCCAGTGTTAATTTAACACCCATACAGTGTCGATATGTGTCCACATTATGCAGTGTAAAATTAACACTTTTGAAAGTGTTAAAAATGTCGCACTCAGTCTGTGTTGATTTAATACTATTTGTTTTTAAAAATAGAAACCACTTAAAAAAATTTAATTGAATTGAATTAATGGGTTACCATGGTGATATAGTAATGATAACGGTCACACGGCTGAGAGGGAGGAGAGAGTACGACCATTCTGCCCCTTTAATATTTTGTTTTAATTATGTAATTTGGTTGTTTTTTTTTTATTTTTTGTAAAGATGAGGGGCAGTGGTTAGCACTTGTACCTCACAGACAGAAGGTCCTTGGTTCTATTCCCACACCAGACCTTTCTGTGTGGAGTTCACATGTATCTGTGTGGGTTTTCTCCAGTTTCCTCCCACCATCCAAACACATGCACTGATAGGTTAACTGGTTAATCTAAATTGTTCATAGGTGTGAATGTGACAGTGATTGTTTGTCTATATATGTTCAGCCCTGTGATGAACTGGAGACTCATACAGGGTGTACCCCGCCTTCACCCACTGTAGCTGGATTAGGCCCCCAGTGACCCCTGTGACCCTAGTGAGGATAAAGCGGTTTCAGATGACAAGTGAGTGGGTGATTCATTGGACCTGGTATCAAATATTCTCCATGTATAAATATGGTGCAGCGTATGTTTCTCTAATGCTATATAACACCACTTCCTGTTTCAGACCAGATTTAAACAAGATTTCAAGTAATTTTTTTTTGCTGAAACAGTCATAAAAAAGTCAATGTGTTTGGTGAATGTTATTTTAATGTCAGAATGACCCATAAATGTGTCCCACATTCACTTGGCTGAGTTTGAAGAAGACTCATCTGTCACAAACACTTTGCCTTCAGTCATCAGAAGGGGAGGTGCTCAGGCAGAACAACACAGAGACAATGTGACAGTGAAGTGTCTTCATGGTTCGTTCTGTGAGGACTGGACACCACATGCCAGAAATGTGTTTTTCATGGAAAGCTGCTTAATGTCATTTAAGCCAAAAAAGTTTTTTGGCTCCTGTGTAAGTTGAATGTTATGCTACCCTTTGTACATATGAACAAGTGTTGCTGCACACATGGACTGTTTGTTCACTGACTGTAGTTTCTGTGGACAAAAGCCTCACCTGTTCCCCAGGGTGCACTGCAGGACAACCATTGTTTTGTTTTTTTTCATCTATATTTCTGCAGGTCAGTCAATTTATTAGGGGTGGGATACAAAATCGATTCACATATGTATCGGGATTTTTTGTTTTACAATTTTTAAATCTATTTTTTTTGTTCAAAAATTTATTTTTTTCTCCCTATTTAAATTATTAATTTGAAGATGGGAAAAATTGCTGCTTGGAAAGACCATAGACAACTGTATGAGTCACTCAGATGTATAATATGTGTCATGGAATACACAGAAATCACCTCACAGAAGACACAGTATTGCCAGTAGTGAAGTAGCATTAGCATTAGCATCTACGAGAGAAGACGACGCCACAGTATGCTGCACAAACTGGAAAAAATGGCGGATCAAACTGGTTCATGTGCTCTCTGTGGAAATAAAGCATTATGTTTTTCCTTGCATGTTTGCAGAACAAGGAATGGCACGAAACCTAGCTGGATGCTACTCTGGTAAAGGTAAACACATACAGAGAGGGGGGGGGGGTCCTTCACGAATTCTGAGCCAATCAGAGACGCCTTGTCACCACGTTATGGACATGGATGAGGAAGTACCGATAAACTCTGTTGTTCGACCTCAGGTCATTTTTCTACCGTGAAAAAACAGCTGGAAACAAAACAATCTGGACATTTTTTTTAATAGAACCAATACACAATGTATTCAATAACAATAGAGAACACAGTAATATTAATGAAATAACCATGGAATGACAGCTTTAACACACAGTGTTCTTACTCCATACTCATGCTGTACCAGGTAACCTTCAATGGGGGTTGGCAGGGGCTGCTATTTGTGAGATACAGTTCACTTTATTATCTTAAAATTAACAGTTTTACTAGTGTCAGTGTCGGGCAGAATCCCAATTCACCCCCTTCCCCTACTCCTCTGTTTACATCATATACATGGTGGGGTAGCATTGTCCCGATTTTCGATTAGATGGAGTGGACGGGCTGAGGAGGTGGGCTATATATACCTCGAAATAGAGATTTTCCAGGACCACACTACAAACAGAGGGGAGAAGAAATCGCCCATAATTCTGTTTGAATCATTGGCAAGATGGAAGTAAACAAACCAAAAAGTTCAGCAGTGTGATGAAAGAAACACACAAATGTACGGATTTTCTTTGTAAACAATTGAATCTTTTGACCATTTGATGCTGTTTCAGTGTGTTATAGATTATAGCTGCTGATGACATGGTGAATAAAGTTATTGAATCTGTTAATAAACATCGATATCTACTGATGACATAACACACAGGTGTCAAAGGGGCTACATTCAGCTAAATTTAATCAGATATGGGTCGGACTACTAAAATAAAAACATAAAAATATCTAAATAATAATCAACCCCAAAACTGTTGTCCATGTTTTAGACAATCAAACAATCTGAATAGCATGAACAAAATCTGTAATTTTAACATTATTAGGCTTTAGTTTGTCATTTACATGTGTACATTATAGCTTAAAAATACACAAAACATTTAGTAATGGGTGGAATATTAGTAAATGTGTACTTTCTTCTCTTTTCAGACTTTCCAGGTTGTTCAAATAGAAAAATTTTTTGACTTAAGAGTATTTATTGGTTATTGTATGAGAGTAAATTGGTCTGAATGTGGAACCTCAACTAAAATTATTCATATATTAGTGTCCTTTTCACATTTCACAAATTCATACAAAGGGTCGGACTGGAGCCTTTGGCGGCCCAGATTTGGCCCCCGGGCCGCATGTTTGACACCTGTGACGTAACAGGTCTGGAAGGGGTGTCCCACTTCATAGGAGAATGGGGTAGTGCTAAGGGGATAGGGGTAGAGGTAAAGGGTGAATTAGGACTGGGCCTCAGTGTCACAAACAGCTACTGAAAAAATACTCTGGTAAAAGTACAAGTACTGATTCAACTCCTTTACTTAAGTGAAAGTAAAAATGTATACTTTCACAATTGTAATAAAGTACAAAAGTAAAAAGTAAAACTTTTTTTTGTGATGAATGCAATAAAACATATTCAAACAGGAAAAATCTGAAAAAAAGTATGTAAAACAAAGCCTTTAAAAGTGAGTTACTGTGTAAATAATGTGGGTATAAGCGGGGGATTTAGGGGAAAAAAAGTCATCATGAGATATTTTAAAAAAATTACAAATGAGATTTAAAAAATGCATAATTTTAAGAGAAAATCTCAAAATTGTGAGATAAAATGTTAAAATTGTGAAATAAAATGATTCAATTGTGAAACAAAAAGTTTAAATTGTGAGATAAAATGATTAAATTATGAATTAAAAAGTTGAAATGATGAGATAAAATGTTAAAATTGTGAGATAATAGTCATATAACTATAATATATAAAGTCACAGTTTCTTTTCTCCACTGATTTTTCCTCTGGTGACGTATTTTTCATTCTGTCACATCTGTTTAATTTGAAAAAATAATGAGTCTATTCTGAGAATGTAAAGATTATAAAATACAGATATTTATACAAAAACATAGGGAGTAAAAGTAAAAAGTTGTCAGAAAAATAAATATTCAAGTAAAGTATAGATACCTAAAAAAAAAGTACAGTAATGAAATACTTTTACTTCATTACTTTCCACCACTGGTCACAACATACACTCACTAACGTTACTGTTAATAATAAGTAAAATCATCTTTAAAACAATATTTCATTGTGTTTCTTTTCCTCATTGAAAAACTTTGTAGATGTTCTCACATGTCTCCAGATTAATTAGCATATGTTCCAAATATTGAAAAAGCCTTTAGAAGAAAATGAAACAAACAAAAATATATATATATAAAACAAAAAAACACAGCTCCATGGTGTCATCCTGGGGAATGTGACCAAATGAAGTCAGTGGCTTTTTGACTAATGGAGTTGAACGTTTGGTGTCAGAACGCTGAGTGAACTATCTTGCTTTAATAATAAATACTAAGCTGCTTTCCTCTCTTGGCAAACACAGAAAGCTTGGTGGTCACAAGTAAAAACCCACCTCCTCATAGCTCCAGGATTCAATTTCATGATGCCAATGTTAATTTTTAATAAACACAGCTGTAAGTGTGTTAGAAGAAAGTCATGAATAAGCAGAAAAATGACTAAACAATCATTTATCTGCACTATGGAAACTGGAGGGTTGAGAGTGAGAACGAGCTGAGGTTTATATAAGAAATGAGGATGTTTGTGTTTGCATATAGACACCACTGACATTCACATATGCTTGGTTTATGTCTAATCAAAATGGCTCTGAATGGCAGCCTCTTCCTGTGTTTATTTGTACCAGAAAATCCCTACTGACTTTTAGCAGTTTCACCAACAAAGCTTTTTTCCGACACAAGGGAGAAAAAAATGTCAACTTGGGAACAGAAACTTCAAAAACAACATTGTTTCATTTTTGGAGCAGATTCTTTATATAAAGAGAATGGTTTTGACACAATCACAGAATATCAAATGTGTTTCCCTCGGAAAAGAAACAACAGTTTATACTGGTGAAAGAATTTACACATACACAGACGTGGAAAGGAAAGTAAAAGTACTTGGTTACTGTACTTAAGTAGATTTTTTTTAGGTATTTGTAATTTATTTGAGTATCTATTTTTCGGGAAACTTTTTACTTTTACTCCCTACATTTTAGTATAAATATATGTACTTTATACTCTTTACATTTGTATAAATATCAGTACTTTATACTCTTTACATTTATATAAATATTTGTACTTTATACTCTTTACATTTATATAAATATCAGTACTTTATACTCTTTACATTTATATAAATATTTGTACTTTATACTCTTTACATTTATATAAATATGTGTACTTTATACTCTTTACATTTATATAAATATATGTACTTTATACTCTTTACATTTATATAAATATATGTACTTTATACTCTTTACATTTGTATAAATATCAGTACTTTATACTCTTTACATTTATATAAATATTTGTACTTTATACTCTTTACATTTATATAAATATCAGTACTTTATACTCTTTACATTTATATAAATATTTGTACTTTATACTCTTTACATTTATATAAATATGTGTACTTTATACTCTTTACATTTATATAAATATATGTACTTTATACTCTTTACATTTATATAAATATTTGTACTTTATACTCTTTACATTTATATAAATATTTGTACTTTATACTCTTTACATTTATATAAATATGTGTACTTTATACTCTTTACATTTATATAAATATTTGTACTTTATACTCTTTACATTTATATAAATATATGTACTTTATACTCTTTACATTTATATAAATATTTGTACTTTATACTCTTTACATTTATATAAATATTTGTACTTTATACTCTTTACATTTATATAAATATGTGTACTTTATACTCTTTATATTTATATAAATATGTGTACTTTATACTCTTTACATTTATATAAATATGTGTACTTTATACTCTTTACATTTATATAAATATGTGTACTTTATACTCTTTACATTTATATAAATATGTGTACTTTATACTCTTTACATTTATATAAATATGTGTACTTTATACTCTTTACATTTATATAAATATGTGTACTTTATACTCTTTACATTTATATAAATATGTGTACTTTATACTCTTTACATTTATATAAATATTTGTACTTTATACTCTTTACATTTATATAAATATGTGTACTTTATACTCTTTACATTTATATAAATATGTGTACTTTATACTCTTTACATTTATATAAATATGTGTACTTTATACTCTTTACATTTATATAAATATGTGTACTTTATACTCTTTACATTCTTAGAATAGACTTGTTACTTGATGTAACAAGTCTATGAAAAATAATTCACGACAGAAAAAAATCATTGGAGAGAAACTGTGACTTTATATATTATAGTTATATGACTATTATGACTTTTTATCTCACAACTTTGACTTTTCCTCTTAAAATTATGCATTTTTATCTCATAATGATAACTTTAAATTTTAATTTCATGACTTTTTATCTTAATCGTGACCTTTTTTCCCCCACTTTTCATACATTTCCTGCCCATATCCACAAAACTGAGTAACTGTGACTCAATCAAACACTTTAACTTACTTTTAAATACTTTATTTTAGATACTTTTGAAACTTTTCTGATTTTATTTTTTGAAGTATTGCGTTAATAACAAAAAAAATACAGTTTTACTTTATACTTTTGTACTTTATTGCAATTAAGAAGTTGTACTTTTTTTTTACTTTTAAGTTGAATCAGTACTTCTGCTTTTACCAGAGTATTTTTTCACACAAGTAGCTGTACTTCTATTAAAGTACAGAATGTGAGTACACTTTCCACACCTCCACACAACCACATAAAAACATACTTGATGTAACTGTCACAGTTTAATGTTCTGAAGCCATTTTCTTTAACATTTACATTCATTTGCATGATAGAGAAAACTTCATTAAATGAGAAGAAATGCTCAAGCGATGACGTGTTCCCGCTCCACTTTGTGCACTTTTCTATACAATCTAATCTGAATTTAAATGCTGTGACTGAGGGGCATTAAGGCCTGCTGGGTAAGTAAAGAGGGGGCAACAAACATGTAGATGGAGCAGCTGCAGACTGGAGACTGGAGGGGAGGGTCACATAGATGGACTGACGGACAGAGGTGGTCAAAGTACGAGATGTACTTAAGTAGAAGTACAGCTACTGGTGTGAAAAAGTACTCCAGTAAAAGTAAAAGTACTGATTCAACTCCTCTTCTCAATTGTAATAAAGTACAAAAGGAAAAAATCAAACATTTTTGTGATGAATGCAACCAGGAAAAATCTGGAAAAAGTATCTAAAATAAAGTATTTAAAAGTGAGTTACTGTGTAGATACTGTGTTTGATCAGGTCATTGGGGTCAGTTTTGTGGGTATGGGCAGGAATTTAGGAGGAAAAAAAGTCACAATTGAGATTTTTTTTTTAAATTACAAATTAGATTTTAAAAAATGCATAACTTTAAGAGAAATGTTAAAAATTATGAGATAAAATGTTAAAATTCTGAAATAAAAAGGTGAAATTATGAGATAAAATGTTAAAATTGTGAGATAATAACTAACTGAACTACATTTTTTTTTGCCATGAACACAATAATACTTATTTAACCAGGAAAAATCTGAAGAAAGTTTCAAAAGTATCTCAAATAAAGTATTTAAAAGTGAGTTACTGTGTAGATAATGTGTTTGATCCAGTCAAAGTTACTCAGTTTTGTGGATATGGGAAAGAAATGTAGGAAAAATGGGGGAAGAAAAGGCACAATTAAGATAAAAACTCATGAAATTAAAAGGAAATGTTATCATTATGAGATAAAAATGCATAGTTTTAAGAGAAAACGTCGAAATTGTGAAATAAAAAGTCTAAATTATGAGATAATAGTCATATATTATCATATATTATTATATATTATTATAGACATAATATATAAAGTCATAGTTTCTCTCCTTCACTGATTTTCTCTCTGAAATGACTTATTTTTCATACTGTCACATCTGTTTAGTTTGAAAAAGTAATGAGTCTATTCTGAGAATGTAAAGAGTATAAAGTACATATATTTATATAAATATAAGGGGTATAAAGTACAGATATTTATATAAATATAAGGGGTATAAAGTACAGATATTTATATAAATATAAGGGGTATAAAGTACAAATATTTATATAAATATAAGGGGTATAAAGTACAGATATTTATACAAATATAAGGGGTATAAAGCAGAAATATTTATACAAATATAAGGAGTATAAAGTACAAATATTTATATAAAAATATAGGGAGTAAAAGTAAAAACTTGCCAGATAAATAAATGCTCAAATAAATTACAGATACCTAAAAAACCCTACTTAAGTACAGTACTGAAGTACTTTTACTAAGTTAATTTCCACCTCTTTTCACAGAGTGGCAGAATGGAAAACAAACATATCCAACAGTTCCATATGTTCTTCCTCTTATTAGGAACTGGCCAGAACAGCTGCACATGAAGCCATGTGGCAGAAAAAGTGAACTTTGACAAAGGACACTTATTTCTAGGACTCCCATAAATGTCTGTCAAACCAGTACAGGACACTATGTTGTTTCCACAACTTCTAATCTTCTTTATTCAGCACCAGTCGTGGCCTTAACTTAACCTTTAATGTCATTAAGATAAATGAGCCAAACACTTTCCAAATGAAAAAGCTCAGCCCTTCTGTAACTACTTACTTAAAGTAACACCTCATTCTTTTGGCCTTTTCTGAATTTCCTCATGAAAAGGTGTTCATTTTATTCCCCAGACAAGACCCTGACTCTAAATTCAAGTCGGAAAAAAAAAAAAAAAAAGCATTAACAACTTATTGTTGAACTAAAAAGTTGTGAATGCTTTCTATTGTTAATGTAAAATAACATTAAACCAAAATAAGTCGTGTTTTTAAATGTGAGAATGTCATTGTTAGGTGTGACTTTACAAAGTTCATGCTTCACAATAGAATTTAAATATGAGGTGTGTGAAGCGAACACCAAAGTAAACTGAGAAGGGTTTTTTTTTTTTTTTACTGTTTTACTTAAGTTGATGAAAGTTAAAAAAAAAAAATACAAGTTTCCAGATGTTTATTAAAGTATACTTAAATTAAAACATTATTTATTAACTTAGTATTCTAAGGTTCTGTCAGTCCTACTGGGAGACAAAGACAGGGTTCAGTGTCTTTGTCCAAGGACACTTGGACATGTGGACACTGACCTCTGACCCTTCAGTCATTGGACGTCCTGCTCTACCAACTGAACCACAGCCACTGAATAAAATGACTGTGTTTTATGATTGTCATTTTTTGGTGTGATCATGTTGACATTGGTGGGGACATAATTCAGCAACAGCAACAATAAATAAATAATTAAATGAATAAATAAATACATACATGTCTAAAAGAATTTAAATAACGTCTCATTTTGTTTTTGTCAACAAAAATTAAGAGACATTTTAGGAATGTTTTTTTTTATTTCTTAAGCTACATTTGGTCTGTTTTTTATTGGTCATTTATAACTGCATTATATATTTAATTATAGTTATTGTCACAAGACCCATGTTTTTGTCACGTGATAAAGGTTGATTGATGACAATATTTAGTCACTATAAGGTACACTGTCAATAAATGGATTATTTTTTAGGTTCTTCATATATAAGGTATATAGCGCATTAAGTGAAGTCAAAATTATTAGATAAAAAGTCGCATTTTTTTTAATAAAAAGTGAAAATTATGAGACAAAAAAAGTCAAAATTCCCAGTGACTAAACACAACCAGAATTAATCTATATATAATGTGTTCTGTGGTTTTTGGAAGAAATTAAAGTCTTTTAAGTGTCACCTTATAGTCCAGAAAATACAGTAACATTTATTTTTTTTGGTGTGATAGATATTGGTGGTTATTTGGAGTGTTCTGAAAATATATTTCATCATCTACTACAGGGGTGTCCAAATCCAGTCCTCCAGGACAGGTGTCCTACATGTTTTAGATATTTCCTTCTTCTACATGATTCAGTTTAACCTTTTAACTCCTGAAACTTTAGCAGTTCTATAGTAAAAAGAATTAAAATAAGTGACAAAATGAACAAAAATGGCCAAAGTCATCAATAAAATGAACAAAAATGAATAATAAACTGACAAAATAATGAGTAACATGAACCAATAACTGTTAGATATGTTTTTGTTCATTTTGTTGCTCATTATTTTTCAACATTTGACTTTTTATGTAATAATTTTTTCTTTAATTTTGCTCCATTTGTGTTTTACTTTCTTCATGTTACTAATTATTTTGTCAGTTTATTATTCATTTTTGTTCATTTTGTTGCTTATTTTAATTCTTTTTACTGTAGAACTGCTAAAGTTTCAGGAGTTAAAGGGTTAAACTGAATCATGTGGAAGAAGGAAATATCTAAAACATGTAGGACACCTGCCCTCGAGGACTGGATTTGGACACCCCTGGTCTACTACATCACTCACTCACTCGTCATCTGAACCCACTTTATCCTCATTAGGGTCACAGGGGTCACTGTGGGTCTAATCCAGCTACAGTGGGTGAAGGCGGGGTCAGAGGTCACCCTGTATGAGTCTGCAGTTCATCTCAGGGCTGAACATATATAGACAAACAATCACTGTCACATTCACACCTATGGACAATTTAGATTAACCAGTTAACCAGTTAACCAGTTAACCAGTTAACCAGTTAACCTATCAGTGCATGTGTTTGGATGGTGGGAGGAAACTGGAGAACATGAAAACTCCACACAGAAAGGTCTGGTGTGGGAATAGAACCAGGGACCTTCTGTCTGTGAGGTACGAGTGTTAAACACTGCACCACCAATTGTATTTTTTTTTTCAATCATCCTTATTTGAAACAATAGAAATAACAGAACAATATCATTCTCAGCATTTAATGATTTAATTCCACTCAGTTTTACATCATGTGTTTTTAAATTATGTTCATTTATATCCACAATAGTTCCCCTTAATAAAAAAAATATAGTTGGAAGTACTTAAAAAGAAGAACATGTTACAACAACTGAATATATTTGAGTTAGTAGTACTATTTATGATACTGTGAGTATTTACAACTGAATATATTTAATTATTGTGAATGTTCAGGTTTACAGTGTACATGAAATGATCAACATTCTCAAGTTCTTTTCCACTGACTGTGACCATGGTCAACTTACTAGTGTGTGTTTCACTAAATATAAGATGGCAACAGTTCAAATGTTTCTGTCAATTATTTATGTGCACTCAGTCCCATGGATTTTTGTCAGTATGTGTATAATGGACCATTGAGTTGTCAAAAGTGTAAGGTACAGTAAAATCTATTTTTTCCAAACAGTGTCTTTAAGTATTTACAAGTTAATATATTTAATTATTGTGAACATTGGGGTTTACAGTGTAAAGTTGCAGAACCTTAGACATGTATACTACAGTGTAATACAAAAAAACAGGATTAGTTACATAAATAATAATAATAATAAAAAATACAACTACTACTATTAATAATAATAATAATAATAATAATAATAATAATAATAATAATAATAATAATAATAATAATGATAATAATAATAATAATAATAATAATAATAATAATAATAATAATAATAATAATAATAATAATAATAATAATAATAATAATAATAATAATAATAATAATAATAATAATAATAATAATAATATTTATTTGTATAGCACCTGTCATACAGGTAGCCCAAAGTGTAATAAAAAATACATTATAATTCGATTGCACAAAATTATAAAATTACAAAAGTACAAGATAGACTGACTATAAAATTTCAATAAAAAATAAACAAAATTACAAGAAAACTACAAGATAAACTGATTCTACATACATTATACAATTTCAATAGAGAAAATCAGAAATACATTAAAATGTGATTATGTAATAATATAATATAATTGTGACTTCATTCTTTATCTCCTTTCAAAGGCTGATGAAAATAAAAATGTTTTTAATTTACTTTTAAATGTTGTTAGTGACTAATTATTAGTCATTATTAGCCATTAGTCAGTGACAAACTGCAGCCAGACAAAGAGACAACGTTATTGTCAGACAAACAGCAGTAAATCTACACACATGTATCATGACAAAAACAGGACTGACTGACTTCCTGTCAGTGAGCGCATTAACGTCACAGCCTTAGTGTTGGCGAGAACATAGTGAATACAGAAAGGCCTGTAGGCAGTGAGACCACTGGGTGGGTCTGGTCACTGTGTTAACACTGGGCCTGTGGGGGGGGGGGGGGGGGGGTGACAGAACAGTTCCCCACTGTGGGAAAAGACAGAGCATAGAGTCCTGCTGTCAAGTCTTTGTGTGTTAACTAATCAGAGGTAACACGCTGAGAGCTTGTCACAGTGACACAGTGGGAGTTTAACTGACACAGAGGAGTGACATGTTCACTCTGTCCTGAGTGATCGACCCATGAGCAGAGGTGGAAAGGAACCAAGTACAACTACTTCATTACTCTACTTAACTAGAGTTTTTTTTAAGTATCTGTACTTTACTTAAGTATTTATTTTTCTGCCAACTTTTTACTTTTACTCCCTATTTTTATATAAATATATGTACTTTATACTCTTTACATTTATATAAATATATGTACTTTATACTCTTTACATTTATATAAATATATGTACTTTATACTTTTTACATTTATATAAATACTTGTACTTTATACTCTTTACATTTATATAAATATCTGTACTTTATACTCTTTACATTTATATAAATATTTGTACTTTATACTCTTTACATTCTCAGAATAGACTCATTACTTTTTCAAACTAAACAGATGTGACAGTATGAAAAATAAATCACTTCAGAGGGAAAACAAGAGGAACTGTGACTTTTTATCTCACAATTTTAACATTTTATCTTAAAATTCAGCTTTTTTTAATCTCATATTTATATATATATATATATATATATATATATATATATATATATATATATATATATATATATATATATATATATATATATATATATATATATATATATAAATCTCATGATGACTTTTTATCCCAATTGTGACTTTTTTTTCTTTTTCTTTTTCCTAACCCTATCAAACACATTATCTACACAGTAACTCACTTTTAAAGGCTTTATTTTAGATACTTTTGAAACTTTTCAGATTTTTCCTGATTAAATAAGTATTATTGTGTTCATGGCAAAAAAAAAAAAAAAAAATTACTTTTGTACTTTATTACAATTCAAAAGTTGTACTTTTTTACTTTTACTTAAGTAAAGGAGTTGAATCAGTACTTCTACTTTTCCCAGAGTATTTTTTCACACAAGTAGCTGTACTTCTACTTAAGTACAGAATGTCAGTACTTTTACCACCTCTGGACATGAGGAAAAACAGGGAGCATATGTACGACCAGACCAACTGGAAATCACTTTAAGTGTCAAAAACAGAAACATCTGAGACGAGCAGGTGTGGTTAGAAAAGCTGCGCAAGCTCCAAATTCAGAAGCTAAAAAAAGAACAATGGTGTTGATGTGTGGAGAAAGAAAAGGACGACACTTTAGGCCTGAGGTCATGAACGCTGACGCAGGAGACACAGAGGTGTCAAGAAACTCACTAAAAGTACTTTTTACTGTAATTAAGTAGATTGTTTTTAGGTATCTGTACTTTACTAGAGTGTTTATTTTTCTGACAACTTTTTACTTTTACTCCCTACATTTTATATAAATATTTGTACTTTATACTCTTTACATTTATATAAATATCTGTACTTTATACTCATTACATTTATATAAATATCTGTACTTTATACTCATTACATTTATATAAATATCTGTACTTTATACTCTTTACATTTATATAAATATCTGTACTTTATACTCTTTACATTTATATAAATATCTGTACTTTATACTCTTTACATTTATATAAATATCTGTACTTTATACTCTTTACATTTATATAAATATATGTACTTTATACTCTTTACATTCTCAGAATAGACTCATTACTTTTACACTGTGACTTTATATACAATAGTTATGACTATTACCTCATAATTTGGACTTTTTCTCTTAAAACTATGCATTTTTATCTCACATTTATAACTTTTTTTTTCAAATCTCATGACTTTTTAGCTCAATTGTAACTTTTTTTTCCTCATTTTTTGGTATATTTCTTGCCCATATCCACAAAACTTAGTAACTGTGACTTGATCAAACACATTATCTACACAGTAACTGACTTTTAAAGGTTTTATTTTAGATACTTTTGAAACTTTTCTAATTTTATTTTCTTAAGTATTATTGAATTCATGACCAAAAGGAAGTTTTACTTTTGTACTTTATTACATTTACTTAAGTAGAAGAGTTAAATCACTACTTCTACTTTTACCAGAGTATTTTTTTTTTCACACAAGTAGCTGTACTTCTACATAAGTACAGAATGTGAGTACTTTGAACACTTCTGCAGGAGACACAGATCAAGTTTTCAGGAAAATGTAAAGACATCCGACTGAATATGTGACACTATCAAACACAAACACAGTGGAAATGAGTCACTAGTGGATTAATACATGCACGTCACACTTTAGTCACAGCTCCCCCTTCGTGTGTCGATTCCAACCTGTGACTTCATCTGTGTTTTTCTCAAGGATATCCCTCTCCTTTCGAGGCACAATGAGGCAGCTTCCTGTTTAGAGGACAGGCTTCGATTAGCGTTACGTAATTTCCCTCCATATTCTACCAGGGTCTGTCAGGAATTTCAGTTTTCAGAAACACTATGGCTAAGCACCACAGATGTAAAGTAACTAAGTAAAAGTACTTCATTACTGTAATTACTGTAGATTTTTTTATTATTATCTCACAATTTTGACTTTTCATCTCACAAGTTTTACTTTTTATCTCATAATTTAAATTTTTTTTATCTCATAATTTAGACTTTTTCTCTTAAAATGATGCATTTTTACTGCGTATTTATAACTTTTCTTTCTTTCTTTCTTTTTCTTTTTTTTTTTTTTAAATCTCTCTCCTTTTCTTCCCCCGTTTTTCCTTAAATTTCCTGCCCATATACACAAAACTGTGTAACTGTGACTCAATCAAACACTTTTCAAGGCTTTATTTTAGATACTTTTGAAACTTTTCTGATTTCATTTTCATTACTGCATTCATGACAAAAAAAAAACAGTTATACTTTTTACTTTTGTACTTTATTACAATTCAGAAGTTGGACTTTTTTTTTTACTTTTATTTAAATAGAAGAGTTGAGTCAATAATTCTACTTTTACCAGAGTATTTTTTCACACAGTAGCTGTACTTCTACTTAAGTACAGCATGTGAGTACTTTGAACACCTCTGCTATAAGCACTAATAACTGCTACTGCAAAGGAATAATAATTAAACTGAAACAAAAATGGTTGATCAAACATGTCAAGAATAAACACTGTTGCGTTTGGAGGAAGATCAGTGATACTTATGTGACAGCAGACAGACCTAAACAGTAGCGTAACCATGGAAACATCAACTATAAGACTGTAAATGACTCGTATCATGATCAGTTAATCTGATAAGTTTCTAACCTAGAGCAAATTTCAGTAGAAATAATGGATTTGAAAATGTCAAACCAGTCAAGGGTTTTTCTTGAGAATTAATTTAATAAATCATCTTCAGAGATTAATGTCAGTGGATCAAACCACATCAATTATTCAGTGGTTTGGAGCATAAACAGTCCCGACTTCATAAAAACCACAACATTATCCTTTATCTTGTCATAAATTAGTCATTTCAGGAAATTGTAGTATAATGACAGGAATGTAGGAATGCCCCGCCCTATCTGACCTCTGACCTCAGACAACACCTCCTGTCCTAGCTCTTTCAAACATTTGGTTTTTAGTAGTTTTACTTGGTACCTCTAAAATAACTATTTTACTTGCACAGCTTCATTATTATTATTATTATTATTATTATTATTATTATTATTATTATTATTATTATTATTATTATTATTATTATTATTATTATTATTATTATTATTATTATTATTATTATTATTATTATCTATCTATCTATCTATCTATCTATCTATCTATCTATCTATCTATCTAATAATAATAATAATAATAATTATAACAGACTTAATTCCATCCAATTAAAGAAGAACAGAGCAGAAAAAATATTGATAATATTTATAGATTGTGTGTGTTTTACTTGACTGACTTTTTTTTTTTATTTTGAACTGCTTCTATATTCATCCATTCATCCTTTTTCTGATCCCACTTTCTCTTTCCTCACTAGGGTCTTGGGGTCACATGGAGCCACTGCAGGGTGAGGGTGGGGTACACCCTGTATGAGTCTCCAGTTGATCTCAGGGCTGAACATGTTCAGACAAACAACCACTCTCACATTCACACCTATGGGTGATTTAGATGAACTGATTAACCTATCAGTGCATGTGTTTGGATGGTGGGAAGAAACCAGATCACCTGGAGGGAATTCACACAGACACGAGGAAAACATTGACTCCACACAGAAAGATCAAACCCACTGGTTGTGGAATTGAACCCAGGACCTTCTGGCTGTGAGGCACAAGTGCTAACTACTGCAGCAGCACTTTTATAATTGCTTTCTTTCTTTATAATTACAGAGAATAAAAAATGTATTTGTATTGTACAGTTGTAATTTTGCAGTGACAGTAAAGTTCATTCCAATTCTGACTGTCAAGACAGAGAACCAATAAAACTCCAGAGCTCAATATGTTGACCTTTGACCTCAGATAAAGACAATAATTACCAACACACATGACTACAATAATCAGATATCTGACTAAACCCAACTTCTTCTAAAGCCTCTTCTACATCTAATAACTTACTGTGTAGAAATAAACATTATAAGGATAAGGCTTTTGTTTTCTATTAATAGATTTAATGAAGGCATTTGTCATTTTCCACAAAACACAGAAAGCAGTGAAGGCAAAAAAAAACTACAGTCAAATGAATGAAAACATTTAATAGAAAATTAAACAGTAGCTGAAGGAAAACTAAAAAGGCAACCATGAAAACAGGAAATAGACAACATGCACACACAACATATACTGCCCACATACATGTTGTATTGTTTTTCCATTTACATGAAGGTTTTAATTTATAGGAAGTATGTTTTTAGATCAAATGTATTTGTATATTTTATGTTTTATGTAATATTTTTATTAGAATAGGTAGCCTGATCAGGGACTGGGGTTTTAAATTACCCACCTGTCTCTATTTACATCTACAAGTTTGTAATAATGTACACTACATTGTCTCTGATAAATAAACTACAAAAACAAACAAACAAACAAAAAACATGTAGATAAAAAAAAGACCCATACACTGTAAAATGTAGATGCTTATTAAAGTATACTTAAATTAAAACATTACTTATTATTCTCAGGTTCTGTCAGTCCTACTGGGAGACTAAGTCGGTGTCTTTGCTCAAGGACACTTGGACATGTGGACAGACGAGCCAGTGTTCTGCCAAATTGTCCAACTTCCGCGAAACGTCCTATAGAACGAAATGACAGACATCTCCGCTGAGATATGCTACCTTACCTGCCTAAATTCGCTCATTTACAAAGAATACGTTACTAGAAGTTAGTAGAAAAAGTTAATTAATAAAGATTTAAATGGAGAAGTGTTGAAAACGGTCAAAGTCGGCCAAACACCATGCTTAAAACAGCTCATACAGATAGTTTTATTAACAAAACAATCCTATAAGAATTAGTTGAGACGGCCAAGTAGTTAAACAAGACTCATATAAAGGCTTAGATTAAGCAGAAAACCTCACACCTTTCTCTCTCGACACAGCTGATGGTAAGTTGGAAATATGACCAAGCCTCAAGAAATGATATAATGTGTTGTGCACATGTGCAGTAGGGGCTTGATAGGAGGAGGATTTACAGAACCTCTGACCCTTCAGCCATTGGACGACCTGTTCTACCAACTGAACCACAGCCGCCCCTGAATAAAATGACTGTGATTGTGATTGAAATTTTTGTTATGTAATAGATATAAGTGGTTATTTGGAGTGTTCTGAAATTGTATTTCATCATCTACTACATGACTTAAGTTTATTTTTTTCAATCATCCTTATTTGAAACAATAGAAACAACAGAACAATATCATTCTCAGCATTTAATGACTTAATTCCACTCAATTTTACCTCATATATTTTTAAGTTATGTTCACTTATATCCATAATAGTTCCCCTTAATAAAAAAATATTAGTTGGAAGTACTTAAAAAGAAGAACATGTTACAGAAATTTAATACATCTCAGTTAGTAGTACTATTGCTGAAACTTTGAGTATTCACAACTGAATATATTTAATTATTCTGAACATTTGGGTTTTCAGTGCACATGGTATCTCTGAGAAAATAAGTGAGTTTAGATGGTTTAGCTAAAAAGATAATTACAGATGAAGCCTATCCTGAGTAAGTTATTTTCTGAAATCTGGGGTTTTCGGGGTCACGTAACAGCCTCAGCCACATCACACTCACAAATTACTATATTTTCACTGAGAAATTAACATGAGGCTTTACTTCTGAGGGAGATGTTTGTCTTTTATTTACTGAGGAAAGTTCAATTAAAAAAAAAAAAAAAAAAAAAACAGGGAAAGAAAACCTGAATGACAACATAGAGCTGTTTCATAATCCCACATCAAATGCATACATGGACTAAAAGGGAAAGGTATATTTGTCAGTAGGTTACACTATAGCCTTATTCTACCTGAGGCCAAACAGTTAAGGTAAAAATCTCAAACTTTCTTCCTTGATGTTGCAACATATGATCTGTCATTGAGCTTTAACTCCTCCTGAGGGCAAATTAAAAGGAAGGGGGGGGGGGGAGAAACTCCAGGGGTCAAACGGGGAGGGAGGAAAAAAAATCGTTGAAGGGCAAAAAGCATCATGGACCAACCCACTTCATGTTGAGTCCTGTTCTGCGCTGTTCCCACATCACACTCACATGTCGCTGCGGTGCGTCCTGATCCACAGCTGCGCGTGCTCTCTCTCTCTCTCTCTCCACCGGCCGTGGGATCACAATACAGACACTTTCCGTGGATATCACAACATGTTAAAGTGCATGTAAGTCTTCTACAGTTATTTTTTTTTGGGGGGGGGGGGGGCGTACGAGGACTCTGTAAGGGCGTTCGAGCCGCTTTAAAGTGCGTAACTTTTCTGGATTTAAACTGTATTTGTTTTTGACTGTTGTAATGTGCTTAGAATTAAAAAAAATAAATAAATAATAATAATGTTTTTTTCATTTCAATAATCAGCTCAGGTTTACTTCATTTATTATCTAAGGAAGTATTTTTGTTTAAGAAAACACGCCAAAAAACTCTTAGTATCCGTGTAGTACATGTCGTGTGCGCGTATTTACGCACAAATGACAAAGGTTTGAACTACGTACATAGTTTTTCTATGTTTTCTGTTTATGCAACAGATCAAGGAAATCGATAAATGTGATAATGTTAATTAAAAGTTTCTGTTTTGAAGCTTTACATGTGTACCGTATGGATCTAAATTTTTTTCGTAGTTTTTTCTTCTTCTCTATTTTGACCATTTATTCTTGCATCCTGACCAATGCATATCAATATATAAATGTTTTTTTTAAATTAAATACTAACTTTCCATTCCTCTTGTACACAGACTGCTCTCATCGCCTCCTAGTGTGCACCCCGAGCATTGAAAAGATGTGATTTTTGGAGAACATTTGTCAAACCACAGGAAATTCTATTTGATAGCATCAACAGGAGCATGTTCACTACATGTGCACTGACTTTACAAGTTGGCAAAGTGAAGAAAATGCACAACCAGAGGACTATATGACATCGTATTTGTGGATCTAACGTCTAAAGAGTAGGTGAAAAACAGACTGACTTCCCTTCTGGAGATATTCAGACATGGCCACAGAGGCCGTCCATGCTGCCCATGCTGCCGTGGCCCCATCTGCCTCCCCCATGTCCACCTCAACTGGAAAGTGGAGGTACCTACAAAATGAAGTCATCATAGAGCACTATAACTACACCGGCAAACTGCAAGAGAACAAGTACAAGGAAGGACTCAAACCAGAGGCTGTGGTTTTTCTGCTGGTCTGCCTTCTTATTGTTCTAGAAAATGCTGTGGTGCTTTTAGCTCTGTGGAAGAATAAGAAATTTCATGTTCCCATGTACTATTTACTGGGCAACTTGACTCTGTCTGACCTGCTGGCAGGATTCACCTACATGGTAAATATCATCACATCTGGTGCCAACACGTTAAGGCTGACCCCAGTGCTGTGGTTTCTGAGGGAAGGGGGCGTGTTCATCATGCTGGCAGCCTCTGTCATCAGTTTACTGGCTATTGCCATAGAGCGTCACGTTACCATGGTGAGGATGAAACCATACCAGGGGGACAAACAGGGCCGCATGTTCGGTCTAATCGGAGCCAGTTGGGTGTTGTCCGTATTCCTGGGTGTCCTGCCTGTCCTGGGCTGGAACTGCATGGGTCGCCTGGAACAGTGCTCCACCGTCCTCCCCCTCTACGATAAGAGCTACATCCTGGTCAACATCACCATCTTCAGCGCCATCCTTCTGGCCATCGTAGTGTTATATGTCCGCATCTTCCGGATTGTCAAGTCCAACACACAGAGGCTTGGTTCTGGACCGCAGCGCAAAGGCATGTACCGCAAGTCCCAGAAATACATGGCCCTGCTGAAAACGGTCACCATCGTTCTGGGAGTCTTTATCGCGTGCTGGTTACCGCTGTTCATCCTCCTACTGCTGGACTTCTGCTGCCCTGCCAAAAGCTGCCAAATCCTGTTTAAAGCAGACTATTTCCTGGGCATTGCTATGTTGAACTCCCTTCTTAACCCTATCATCTACACCTTGACCAGCAAGGACATGAGACGGGCCATCCTCAGACTCCTCTGCAGACACTGTCTCATGACCAAAGATGGACAAGTGAAGAAGATTGGGATGCCCTTCCTGGACTGTAGCACCACTAAGACTGATGCAGCTTCTCACAGACTGGAGGGACTGGAGACCACAGTGTCTTCTGGAAACTTTACACCATCTACAATCAAAGCCATCTATCCCAGGATACCTAAGACATGACACCAGGGCTGAGAACAAAGCTGCGGGACAAAAAAAAATGATCCGGCTGCTTCTCTCTGAACTGATAACTTTGAAAAAACAAGTGAGAGAAGCGACACAGTGAAGTCTGTGCTGCACTCTGCCATGCGTTTGGCTTGAGTTTCCATGAAATGAACACATTACATGGCTGTGACTGGGAGAATGAACTTTTTTAATAATCCAAAACTTGTTTTTAAATATTTCTCTGAGTATTCTTTATAAATATGTAACCATTAAAAACATAATATGTCCATGTAGCAGACAGACTCGAGTCAAAACCAAGCATTATATTTGTCTATTAGACTCTAAAAAAACAATAATGGATGTTTCTCATACAAGCCCAGTATTTGAATTCATCCATATTTGCTTTAGTACAGAAGGTGAAATCAGACTTGTGTGCGGGCATGTCACATAAATAAAGCCAGTGACGGCTCTGTGCGTCTGACAGACTGGGACCGAAGCCCAAACGTGACATTCAATCTTTATCGCCTTTCCCTGTGTAGCATTTAATGATATGTTGTTACAAACACGGTGAATCCACACCCAAAATCTGCTGCCAAACCCATGTAATCTGTGCCATGTGAGTTTTGGTCAGCAGCAGCGTAGGGTAGAAGTCCCCTCGACTAAGATCATAGGCTCAGCGGCCGGGAGACGCACTGACGACGTCATCCAGAGGGTTGTGCTCGTGGCTTTGCAGCTTTGGAGGTCCCCTCAACATATGTAGCCATGTATGATGGATGGCTAAAAGTGAGAGAGCTGACAGAGGAGGTTTGCACCAACTTCTTTGTTCATTGGACCAGAATATGGCAGTTTTTCAGTTTCATCGTGTGGACAAAATTGCTCAGTTTTTCAAACGTTTCCATTGGATCTTTTTTTCCAATGCAGACAGAATGTCATCTCATACAACAGAGCGTCAACACGACCACAGCACTGCAGCGTTTCATTGTGAGAACAGCAGGCATGTTTCCATTTGAAAACCTGTACATGTAAAAACCAACGTAATTATTTAGTAATTGACTTTACTTTGTAAATATGTGTAGCTCTTTTTTTTCTGTGTTCATAAGAGCTGTGTTTTGTATTGTAAAAATCTCACTTAAGTTATGATGTCAATTTTATACTTGCACTGAATAAACATATGTGAACATTTACACAGCTGTGTGTATGTTCTTTAATACTGACAGAAAGCTGAGCCAGGTTCCTATGAATTGTTTATTGTTTATTGGGGATCCCCATTAGCTTCCACTGTAGTGGTTACTAGTCGTCCTGGGGTCCCAGTTAAAAACAGTAGTGTTTATAGATTATTCACAACAAAATATGTACATGATTCATAATATAATATATATCCATCAGTCACAGCAAATACAGTGGCAATGCCATAAAAATAAATAACAGTAAACACATCCCAAAAATTGAATAAAATGAAATTACAACCTTCACATATGGTTCACCATAGACTATAATGTGCCTCTGATTGACCTCCTTTCATACTGACAAACTACATTTGAGGATACATCACTCATCATTAGGATCATATATGTGAAAAACAACATACAAAACAGACCTCAGACTGAAAAACAAGGATTTAGAATAGATTTAGAGAAAACTACAGGTTTAGCCCACACTAAAATTGTGCTTTTATAAACTGGTTTACAGGAGTAAATGTGAATGTGCAAGTGTTTGAATACTGTACTTTTTTTAAATGTTGTATAAAAAGTCAATTGAACTTCACCATCTTTACCATCTACGTCTCAGATTTTTCTCCTCTGGATTTGTTTGACAGTTTCAGATTAATCAGTCAAATTCAATCAATCAGACTGTATTTAAATCATAATTATAGTTATGTATATACAACTGGTCGAAACCAGACTCACAAGTGCAGAGCTGCTTTTCATCCCTCTCGTATGCGCTGAAAACCACAGAATATGTTGATTTTAAATGTTTCTGATCAACTGAAGGGTGAAGAATGTGAGTCAAACACATACGATGAGTCACTGTAGATTAAACAACTAACGGTTTATAAAGTGAATCAAAGCAGCTTAACCATAAACAACTACATCAGTAAAATAAATTAATGAAAAATATCATATAAAATAGTCCAACACTGACAGGAACCACTTTCCATTTCAGTTCAATTGTATTAATAGAGTCCAATATCACTAAATAAGTCAGCTCACAGTCCTTACAGAAATGGTTGAATTAATAAAAAAACAAATAAACAATGCTTTAACTACATTTTACTGGTAATGTATGTCACAGGTGTCAAACATGTGGCCTAGGGGCTAAATGTGGCCTTCCAAAGGGTCCAGTCTGGACCTTTGGATGAATTTGCGAAATGTAAAAACGACACTAATATATATATATATATATATATATATATATATATATATATATATATATATATATATATATATATATAAATAAAAATGTGGAACCTCATTTTATTTGAGGTTCCACATTTAGACCAATTCACTTTCATAAAATAACCTATAAATGTTCATAAGTCACATTTTGTAAATGTAAATAAATAAATTTTATTTAGTTACACTATAACAAAGCATAATTTTACATTTAAAAAATCTGTATAATGGGAACAAATATGAACAATCTGAAATAGCTTAAGAGAAGTAAGTACAATTTTATAATAATATTCCACCTATTACTAAATATTTTGTGTATTTTTAAGCTATAATATATACATGTAAATGATAAACTAAAGCCTGATCATGTTAAAATTACACATTTATTTCAGTTTGTTCATGTTATTTGCACTGTTTGAAAGGATCATTTGTAGATGTTATCATTTTTATTATGAAAATGCTCTAAAACATGGGTAACAGTTTGGGTTTAATTATTATTTATATATTTTATGTTTGTTTGTTTTTTTACTGGTCAGACCCACTTCTGATCAAATTTAGCTGAATGTAGCCCCTGAACTAAAATATACTTTAGTTTAACACCCCTACCCCTGGTTTACATAGTTTTATATGAGTGTTCAACATGCTATAATTGTTCTGTTAAGCTTCTGTAATCTTGTATAAACTATAAACTGTTCCCACCAAACACTCCACTGACTCAAAACTGAGCAACAGAGATGAAACTTCACCTCAGATGCTCAGACCTGTAGTTACAAAAATGCCACCTCCACACAAACCACTCGTTAACCACTGACATGATGTGACGGTCGCCCTGAAAGACGAAGCTGCACAGAAGTGAGAGAGGCAGAAATAACTTTACTGTAAGTTAAACTATGAAGGCAAGGAGCGACTCTTTAAAGTTAGCGTATGTGTAAAGCCTGCACATTTTTAACCACACTGTGATGGCGTACGCTGAGGGGTACGTCTGAGTATACCATCCACTGGAGTAAATAACACATATGGAACTGAATATGTCATGTAACTTAGCAACAATATGCTGACATTTGTAATATTGCATTGGCAAATTACATTCTTCATCTTGTTTCAATAAAATATTTGGTACCAGTTATTCTTCCAGAACATGAAATTGACAAAGTTCATATTCTCTAAACCACAGGTGTCAAACATAAGGCCTGCGGGTCAAATCCAGTCCTCCAAAGGATCCAATCTGGCCCTGAGGATGAATAACAATGAAGATATTAACCCTTCAAAATTCCAGTCATTTGTGTCTAATTCTAACCTAAATGTTTTAATAAAAGTAAATTGAACCATTTGCACTACATCCTCTTTTTTAAGTTGACACCCTACATTTTTTTCCAGTACAGTCAGAATCACTCTCACTGTTACTGACACTGAGTATTTTAGGTTGGAACACAGTGAAATAAAATACATTTGTATTTCGTCTGAATTTTGTCCTCAGTAAAACACCTGAATAAAAGTGTGTCTGCACAGTGAGAGCTGAACACCACTATAAGACCACAGCAGTAGGTCTGACCTAGTTCACATGAATATTTTACAGCAATAATACAACAAGTGAGTATTTGACACATATTTATGAGAGGATATGTCCAGACATTATCCAAAAATTTCACCTTCTGAACACTTTTGGACCCACTTGAATAAAAAGCCAATTATTCTTGAATGCTTCAGTGTACGATTATTGATGAGGACTCTATGGAAAGATTACACTATGATACTTACTGCTGTATAAACATGTAACAACACATTTTGGCACACACACACACAAAGACACACACACACACACATATATATATATATATATATATATATATATATATATATATATATGTGTGTGTGTGTGTGTATTTATTTTTGCATACTTTCCATATTTTGCCAAAAAAAATATGATGCAACAGCCATTTTTGAATATTTCTGAATGTTTTGGACAATATTTGGACTATATATTTTTTGGTTTGGATGTTTTTGTTGTGACCACGACCATGTTTGTTGGAATATTGTTCCTCTGTAGATAATTATGAGAGATAAAAGGTAAGTCATGCCACTTCCTGTTTGAACATATTTGAACAAATGAGTAATTTTTAGCTGCTGTGGTTAATATCAGTTGATAGTGAGAATCTCTGTTTTCAAAATATACTCAGTTTATCAGATGTTAAACCCACAGGTTCTGGTGGTTTTATTTACAATTATGAACAACTACTCGGGCCCACATGTGGGCACTTGGAAGTTTAACAGGTTTTAACAGTGTAAAAATCCTGTTTAATTCAGGTTCTATATACACAATAATTACATCTTAATTAGGTCAGAGCAGTAAAATATGATCATATTAATCTATACTTAATGAAAACTGCAAATTTTAAATTAATGTGAAGAAGTCAAATTACATGAAAATCTTTATATTAAAAAAATATCTGTGGAAAAGTAAGTGTCATTTTACAAATATTCTTCATGTTACTAAGTGTTTTGTGTATTTTTGACTGAAATATAAATTGTTCTGCACATGTGTAAATGACAAACTGATAGACTGAGGCAGAAAAATGGTTAAAATGTCACTTGTTTTTCTTAAGACATGTCAAGTTGTTGATGTTATTCACATTTTGAGGCAAACATTATAGATGTAAACATTACCATACTGTAATTTTATTCTTTTCACTGTTATTTTACTGGTCTGGCCCTTTGGGATGAATGTGGAATTGAACTAAAATAACTTTTACACCCCTGCTCTCGGGACTCATTTACAAATACAGAACTGTTAACTTTTTTTTGTTTTAATCTGCCTGCGGAGTTTTTCTGCCAAAACTTCATCTGCATGAAAATGGTGCAAAGAATTATCATAAAGGCTTCAGCACTTTAACAGTACTTTAGCTACATCTAGTGACCAACATGTAGCTCTACTTCATCTATAAAGTTTCTATAGGGTTTCCACATATTTGTCAGAGCAAAATGTTTCGAAGGTTGCTAACACTGTTCTACATTTTTTAAAAGTAGTTATTTCAAAATTTAAATGTACATATTTTAATAAGATTAATCTTTAAACAAATGACAAAAGGGCTGGTTAGCTCATGTTTTTAATATATACTATATATATATATATATATATATATATATATATATATATATATATATATATATATATATATATGGTGTGTTTATGTACATGTATACAATGCAATGTTTCCTCCAGCACAGTTTAGACACCCCCCCCCCCCCACACACACACACACACACACACACACACACACCACCAGGCTAAGCTTAAATGAGTCATTCCATCATTATTATTCCTGTGTTCTCCATTGCTATTGACTGCATTGTGTGTTGGTTCTATTTTTAAAAACATAACATGTCAATACTATACTGTTTATACACAGACTGTTTTACTCAATAAATAAAAACCTCATGTGTAATAATATCAACCTGTTATTTTAATACTTGGTCAAAAGTAGAAGTAAGGAAATACTACAGTTCCTTTAAAGGTGTCATTCCATGGTTATATTAATAGTAATGATAATAGTAATATTAATATTACTGTGTTATCCATTGTTATTGAATACATTGTGTGTTGGTTCTATTTAAGAAAAAAAAAACCTCTGGATTGTTTTGTTTCCAGCTGTTTTTTCACGGTAGAAAAATGACTTTAGTTTACCAGTAGTTCCTCATACATGTCCATGACATGATAACGAGGTGCCTCTGATTGGCTCAGAATGTGTGAAGGAACACCCCCCCACACTCGTTGTATGTGTGTTTACCTTTACCAGAGCAGCATCCAGCTAGGTTTCATGCCATTGCTTGTTCTGAAAATGTGCAAGGGAAAAAAACGAGGCTTTATTTCCTCAGAGAGCACATGAACCAGTTTGATCCACCATTTTTTTCATGTTTGTGCAGCAGCTACTGTGGCGCCGTCTTCTCTTGCAGATGCTAATGCTACTTCAGATTGGCTGGTCTTAAGCCCACATGGGTGATGCCAATGTCCTTGTGATGTGTAGCGGACAGGGTTTTCTGAGTTGCTTGTTTCTCTGTTGTTTTGTATGAATCAGAAATACAGCCAGTGGAGGTGACACACCACTTTCAAAGGCAGCATGTTTTGGTAACTCAGGGTGACCCATGATATTCCAAAAGGAGTGTGGAAAGGTGGTTTTCAGCAGAATTGAACCATTAATTATTTATTTAAAAGACATTTACACATGCTACAACTAGTGATACCAACCATAATGTTAACTTGAATGTTAATAATGTAATGTAAGAGTCCAGCCAAGCCCTGGATATATATTTAAATATCTGTATAATAAAGTGTAAATGTACTCTTTACACTTCCTTGACATGTTTTCTATTAAATAAATCACAATCAAGCCTCAATATGACAAATCTTTATCCCACTTATCCTACTTCGTGGATTCTGTCATTGACATTTATTTATTCAGTATTCAAGGTGAATAATGTGTATTTCAAAGTGTGTATTTTTGGTAGCAGTTGGTGTAAGTATCATTAATGTTGTACAATAACACATTGTGGATATAATTTCATATTTCTCATCAACTTTTAGATTTTATTTGACTTTTTTACAAAAGGATGGTGGGCCACCAGTGGTCTTTACTAGTGGTTGTTCCAACAGGCTTAGCAAGATTTCTGGAGGAAGCCCTGCAAATGGATTTGTAAATATTCCACTACAAACAACCTGTAGAGTCAATGGATCATAATGTGTAGACAGTGTTTTGAAATAGATCTGGTAGATCTACGACCAATATTCCTTTGGACTAAAACCTATTCTATTGTTAATTCTAATTGACATTTTGAACCCAGACTTACTGTATCTTGGAAACTTGAGCCGACCAGCATTTAAGACTTGAGTTTTCTTCATCACAAACACACATGTGGTCAAAGATTTATTCTGGAAGCATCTTACATGTAGACCAGTGTAATAAGGTTATGTCTATTCATAACCTTTAATTACACGACTACAGTTGAGTATTGTATGTTAATTAAGGTCAAGTTTATTGATTTAGCAAAATCACAAAGTACCCAAGGTGCTCCTGCACAAAGTTGCTGCTAAAAACACAAGATATGCAAAAACTAGTAAAATAATAGAAAATAAGATATTCTAAATTTGATTAAAGAGGGATAAACAGTAATAAGATAAATAGCACCTAAAACAAAATAGGCTCATGCCAACTAAAGCAACACCCCCAAACCTTAAGCAGAAAGTTATGCACTGTGAAGAGTGTTTAGTGATTTTAAACTTTTGGTCGCCACCACGAGGGCCATCTAGAATTGGCAAATAGCCTAAGATCGAATCAGTTCTTCCTCTCCATGATATTCCTTAATATGGGAAACATGGATTTACTAAACTGAATATCTTTCAAATTATTGTGTTAATGCGAAGAATATGTGACGGTTCCAGCAGCTTTATTTAAGTTATGTTGTTTGTGTTTCACTTTTGTCAGTTATCAACTGAAATTCCCCCAAAACAAGTTTCTTTTCTGATCTGCGCAACTCCTATCGGTGACTGTGAATGTCTTAACTTTCTCTGCATCCTTAATTTTTTATCTTCTCGCTCTTTTGCAACTTTCAACAATTTCACTTGTTAACTTTTCTACGCATGAAATCAGAGACTTTAAAGTGCCACAAATTTTACAGGATTTTAATGAAAATTGAAGTACATAAAAAAAAACAACAATAAAAGGGTCTCAAATGTAATCTTAAAACAATATGAAGTGGTGTCTTCTACCACTCAGTGCTGACGAAACTCCATAGGTGGTCACTTATTTCATCTGCAGTTTGTGATGATTTGTCCACGTTTATCGGAGCGGCCAGCTCTGCACCATAGTGCACTGCAAGACAAGAAATTAATAGTAACCATCTAAATCTTCATACAAATATTCTAAGAAAACACTCAAAAACTAAATTAAACCGTACCTCCTTTTAAAACGCTTGGCTCTGTATCATATTCCCATTTGATCTTTGTTATTAGATAGTATAGCTGAGCCACATGCCTGCGGAGAGAAAATTTTCACCCATTCAGAAATTCAGTCATGTAAAAATATGCGAACCAGATAGGAGGACTGACGCTCCACCATGTTGAAAACAGAGACAGCAGAAAAACTGGTGATAAATACAAGTGACACATGTTAATAAAGTGGTATCTGACTGCAGTTTGAAGTCATTAGAAATAACAGTAGTGTGCTTTTAATATAAATATAATAATATAAATATATTATAAATATAATAATATTTATAATAATATATATAATATAAACCACTGTAAGAGCAAGTTCTATCATCGGTGCATTGGTTTGGTTCTGCTTTTAGGCCCATTTCTATTCTGTTAACTAAATGGTTAATGGACTGGACTTACATAGCACTTTTATCCAAAGCACTTCACATTCACACACACACACACACACACACACACTCACACACCAGAAGGTGACTGCTGCCATGCAAGGTGTTGACATGCCCACCAGGAGCAATTCAGGGTTCAGTGTCTTGCCCAAGGACACTTTGACATGTGGACAACCAGAGCCAGGACACAAACTGCCAACCCTTCAGTCATTGGACGACCCGCTCTACCAACTGAGCCACAGCTAAATTTGAACAAACTAAAAGTTTTGTTAAAATTTTAAATAAAAGTAAGAATGATTTTGTGACACAATAATTGCACAAATTGAGGCAATTATAACGTTTCTCCAAAAAACACTGAATGCCAAAGGGTTTATTATCATAGAAAATTAAGACCCATTTGGGAGCCGAAAGAGCGGACTGTCTGAAAAGAGCTGAACTTCCCATCACTAATAGAGTCTACCTGCTTGACTTTCCTGTGTGAAAAACCTTCAATTTAGCTCAGATAAGTCTAATGGGATGCTCTTTAGAGTGGAGATAACGCTTAACCACCTGTAGTGGTCTGTGCACTGTCTGTCCACATCTAAAACTTCTACATTCTTTGTTTCACTATTCTCTCAAAGCTCCTTTCCTCCTTCCTTTACCGGTTTCTCCCTTTCTGCCACATGATACTTTTTCAGTTCACTTTACAGAAAACATTTTCAGTGGACACTAGAATGTGTTGGCTATTGAATTTAATATACATGTTTGATTAGAAGCCTCTCCTACAACTGGAACAAACCGTAGCTCAAAAACGTATTCAAGATGGATTTTGATATGAATTGAATTCACAAATTTAATTGGTATTTTACCAATCTAAATGTTAATGTAGTAAAGTAAAGCTGATGTGCTTCATTCATTTTGGTTAAAGAAATTATACATTTTTATCTTTTTCATGTAATTCCAATTTGTCACTCAACTCCTGGACAAGACAGATGAGGATCATTCAATACTTACACCGCTGAAGGGATGATTTCAGTTGTGTCTTTATCCACCTCGACCTGTAGATTCTCAAGGTCCCGTTTATTGTTTATCAGAGCTTCAAACTCTCTCTGCAGAAACCTAGACAGGGGTTAAGGAAGGCAACAGAGAAAAGAGCAGCAAGAAAGTTTTCAGAGATAGCTTTGAAAAGATTACAGAATCTTCTAAATATTGATCAGACGTAACCATTATAGTGTTCTTCATGCAAACATAGATGAGTAATACATACTGTAGTTCAGAGTTGGTCATCTGGCTTTTGGATTTTAAGTGATTAAGCCGCTCCTCCAGGCTATTGAACTCTTGGTCCCTTTTCTTCTGCTCCTCTTTCATGTCCAGGAGCCTCTGACCTGCCGTCTCCTCAATCTGAGCCACATCTGAAGAAAGAGAGTCATGACCAGACTTTATGACAAATATAATAAATATGATCTAATGCTAACTTTCCCATAGACCTTAAAGCTTAGAACATAAACAGAACAATACACTCAAACACATATAATTTAGAAAAAATATAGTGAATAAAAATTTCACCTACATTAAACAATATACTGTATACTTTATATTAAACCTCTGATTGCTTGCCTTTTAATATCTGCGTCACAGTCTTCTTTGTTTCTACATGTCGGTTGAAAAGGGTCTGATGGGCATCTTTTACTTGTCTCAGTTTCTCAGGTTGGCTGCTGTTAATAAAAGCCACTAGCACTTCTCCAGATTCCTCCAATTCCTGGAATTTGTTACACTCAGCCATCGTGGTGACACTGAGGGCTAGAAAAAAAAAAAAAAAACACTTTAAAAGGAAATCATTCTTAAATGTCATCTTGTTGCAGTAATAAACCATTTGACAGTACAGACAAACAGGTGCTATAAATACTATACTAACTACAGACATGTTCAAACAGCGAAACTTTTATGGTGCTCAAATACACAAAAACACTCAATTTACTTTTAATGTTCCATGAAAACCCATCTGTTATGCCTGGAAAAACTACTTGTAATTAATTTGGATGTTAATATTTATTTAGTCCACCCCATCCCCAAATATTTCATGTAGACAAATGGCACTGGATATATGTCTGCTTTTTTATTTGAATTTACTGACAGTATTCATCTGGTGTCAAGAGTAAGTTTACAATTTAAAACAGATTCATCATATCATATATGTCATTTATATTATCCATTCAGATGTCACTTATCTGAACAATGTTAAATTGTTTTTCCAGTGAAAATGTCAAATCGCAATTTGAGCCTCTGTCATCCTCAACCAGAGAAGTCCATGGGGGAAACAAAAACTCAAATTACAGAGGTTGTGATCCACGTTTATGTAAATACTGGTCGGTAAATAGGGTGGTATATTTAGTTAGATCTAATAACTGTCAGGTAAAAGTCAACATAGCATGAATGTGCCTGACATACTAGCTAAACCTATGGTGATGTTGTTTACGTGATTCTCTATTTGTGGTCATAGAATTCAAATAAAGTACTACCCTAAAGTAAAATAAGCGGAAAAACATGCAACTTCCAAACACTACTATGACCCCATACCTAAATATTAAAGAACACGATCCCCTTTTTCAAAGTTGGGGGATAAAAAACAAAAAAAACAAAACACTTACCGGACTATTCAGCTTCCAATTCAAAAACAGACCTACTCGCGCCTGTTCCGTTTTTCTCCTTCGTCACTTCCGCGCAGGCGCATGGCGCTGCCTGCAGAACCGGAAATAGCTATTCTTTGTTTTATTCTTTGTTAGTTTTTACTTTTTCTCATAATTTTACTTTTCCCTTCACAATTTTTACGTTTTATCCCAGAATTATTCACTTTTTTGTAATTTTGACGTTATCTCATAATTTAACCCCCCCACACACATTTCTTTATCTCGTTCTAACATTTTAAATGTAATTTGGACTTTTTAAAATCTCAGAATTTTGACTTTTGTCTAGTAATTCAGAATTTTTTTAAGATTATTTTGACTTTTTATCTCACAATTTAGATTTTTATCTCAGTTTTTTTTTAATCTATGACTTTTGAATTTTTCCCAAATATCATGTCCATACCCATTAAAATGAGTATCCCGACCAAATAAAAGACATCTACACAGTAACTCACTTTTAAAGGCTTTATTTTTTTAAATGTTCTGGTTTTTGCTGGCTAAATAAGTATTATTTCATTGATAGCGAAAACAAAAGAAAAAAAATTCAGTTTTACTTTTTTTTTACAATTGAGAAGTTGTACTTTTTTTTTTTTTACTTTTACTTCAGTAGGAGTTGAATCAGTACTTTGACTTTTACCAGACTATTTTTTCACACAAGTAGCTGTACTTCTACTTAAGTATAGAATGTGAGTACTTTGACCACCTCTTGTAATATTACTGTACAATGGTCATAATCTAGCAAATTATGCACTCCATTTAGGCATATTAAAGACACATAATCACTTTATTAACCATTTCTATCAAATTTGTTCAAAAGCCACAAAATTTGAATAATCAAAAGGTTTAGTAAAGCCAGTAATAATATACATTTAACATCTCATCAGCCCAGCCTCCCACCCCCCATGACTACATTAAATCTGTATAATTCAAAAATAGAATCTGAAAGTAAACACCAATGGAAAAGTGAAGCATTTATGGATTTGGACCATTGTAATTGGAAATTGTCTACGAGAAACTCCAAGTACTGCAAACAGTCATAGTTCAAAGTTGTCACTCCTTGTTTTTCTGCTTCTCTTTTTTCTCCCTCTCCTTTCGTTTCTGTCTGCCCAGCTGTCTGAAGTACAGTCTCTTTGGGTTCAGACCATAGGCCTTCAGTCTCTGCCTGCTAAAGTCCCGGCCGCCAATTTTCACACCGTGGGACGCTGAGAGGAGGCGTCCACCTTTGAGGTTGTGCTTCTTCTTGGTCCATTTTGGTTTTTCAGTCCTGTTTTTCAACTCATCTGCCTGGGGTTCCTCTTCCCGTTTCATCTTCTTGGGTATGAGGAAGTCTTCCTGTTGTTCTTCATCTACTACCTCTCTCAGACTCTGGGCGTCTGTATCTTGTGCAGAGTCCATCACAGAGGTTTCCACACCGTCTTCAGCTCCTGTGCCTTGTTTTTCTGCGTTCTTCCGACGGTCCCTTTGTTTCTTCCCCATCTTAGTCTTTGCCTCTACTGCTTCTGTATCCTCTCTGTAGAAATAAAATTATATTAAAGCATTTGCAACAGTGAATTTCTCTATTCAGAAGCCATTTGTTCCGTACTTACTCAGAGTAAAAAGAATTGAGAACTTCCTTCTTTTTCTTTATATTCTGTGCTTTGATTTTATAGTTTTTCAAATCACACATTTCTTCCTTTTCAGATCTGAAAGAACAGAAAAAATTCAAATGTAGCAGCTAGTCCGAGACAAAAGGTGAACCATACAAAGAGAATAGATTAGGTACCTGAACATGCATGTCTTTTTCAGAGAAGACCACTGGTTCAGTTCTTTGTCATTTGTATTTAAAATCTGGGAAAATAAGCAGAGGCTCATGAGTTCAAATTAGCTTTTGTGTCACATTCAAACAGTTTTTAGTTTGTTGCTGCTTTATATTATCACTGAGGTCTGCTCAGAGAGAAGATTAATGTGAGATCATTCCCTGGTCAGAGCTTTTCCCCGGAGGGAGGCAATACCAGATCATTCTATTCAAAACTCATCACTGCAGCATCATCATTATGTGTGGAATCCATTCTACGTTCTGCTGTCCTCACCTCATCAGTGGTCAGGCCGAAGTCATTGGCCACCACCTGCCTGTAGCGAAACCTACATGGCAGGTCGTCAATGATGTCTTCGTAGTCCAGTTTATAGTACTCATCTAAATACTGTTCAAAGCTTTTCTCCTCTGAAACACAAGCTTTCTTTAATTAGATTCATGTCCAATCATAACTTTCATCTAATAACCAGAGGTTTACTGACACTTACGAGGGTCAAACACAGGTTTGCTTTTGGTGATGGCCTCTGCAAAGTGAGACTTCTTCCTCTTTTTGCCCATTTGAGGCATATCCTCCTTTTTCATCTTCTTCTTTTCCTTTTTCTTCTGTCTCTTGGAGGTGCTCGGCTGGCTGGGGTCATAGTCTACATCCATCTGTGGAAATAGGATCACATTGTCAACTTAACCCGTTCAGACCCTGCGTCCATTACAATGGACGTCACATGACAGCTGCTGTTTTCTTTACTTTTACAACATTTAACACTTGAACCCGAAGTCCATTTAATTGGACCCTTACCAACCAATCACACAGCAGTATAGCTTTGCTTGTTCCCATATGAAACAAACCCACCACACTGAAGAGAGGCATGGCAGGGCTTCACGCCACACGTCAAAGTAAGGATTATTTTCATCGGTTTTATTCACATTTATAGATATTTGAGCCAAGGTTTCATAGTTTTGATGTAATATTGAAAGGTGGAACACATGAATTGATTAAATATGGCCTCATTGTAAAGCATTAGGAAAGTGCTAAGTTCCACCGTCGGTCGGCTGAACCCTAGGAAGGAGCGATTCAATGAAGACGTCGTTTGCACCGCAGAATCAGGTCATAATACAGAATCATTTGCATAAATAACAAAAAAAGTTATCAGACAGTTTTTAAGAAAAATGCACCAAAGTGTCAAAAATGGCCGTTTTTGGCATAAAAATGGCCGCCGACCGCAGACGAACGATTCAACGGATAAGCCTTGTAAGAGGAAGAAAGATTGTGACCCATATAATGTTCACACCAAATTAGAAAAAAAGTTATCAAGCGGTTTTAGAGATATCGTTGTACACAGACGCCGACGGACGCCACGACATAGAGTTTTCGGCCCAGGCCGGTAACTCAAAAACATAGACCCAGCCAGGTATCACTAGTTATCTATAAACAAAAGCCAGCCATGCCTTCATTTAACAGGCGTTAACCATGGCAAAGAAGAGGTGGCTGTTGTTACGGGACGTGAGGAAGTAGAAAATGGTGAAAAAGGAATAAGTCTGTTTTAGTCAAGCTTCTGCAGAATGGTAAGAGCTGAAAGAATAAGAAGCCTGAAAAACAGATGCAGACTGTGTTGTTGCTGTGATTAAACTAATAATTAAATTATAAATAATAATAAATAATTAGCCCTCTTATGAAATCTGAACTTTCTTCAAGATTGCTTCTGCAATGATGTGCTTTAACTTCACATAGTCAAAAGAGCATTTCTGAACATACTAGGTGTCTTTATCACCATCACTTTTAAAATGCAAATAGCTAATATGGCGTCTTTTCTCTCCATAGTGAAAAAATCTTAGAGTATATCTCTTTAATTAATGTCTCCGTTTTACTCACAATGAACCCTTCATCATCACAATGTGGCTCATAATGCTCTTCTCCTCCTTCACCATCATCTTCCTCTTGTTCTTGTCCAGTCCATGTGTCCCAGTTCCAGTGCTCTGTTTCATACAGAAAAGTCATGTAATATCCATATAGTTTCATACATCAATGCACTAAACTGCATTAATATCATATAGGGCTGTTGGCAAATAATAGAGTAATCATTGGTCGACCAAAATTCCATTGTTGCAAAAAAAAAAAAAAAAAAAAAGCTGTGTCTTGTCAAAGGGTGGAGGCCTTTTAATTTGAAGGGAAGTTGTAACACTAATTTACTATTGGGGATTTTTTGGGTTTTTTTTAACACGGATGGACAGCATGAACATATATGACAATGTCTGGAAGGAGTTCTAAAATAATGGGATCATTTTGAAAAGAACAAAGGTAACCCAAAGAGGGTTACCTTTACACTTTGCAAAAAAACATTCCCCGGAGTAAAGACCACTTCAATCATGTACACTTAACCCTTGTCAATACATCAACTAATACTATTCCTCTAGTTCTATAAACATGCATCACAAACTTAGACACATTTTTGTTTATCTACGTCTTTAGGCAAAGATACAGTCATCGTATTGATGTCACACAAGCATGGTTAAACACTGTTCCCCAACAAAGGGAAAACAGGCTTACCTTCAACCTCGTCATCGTCATCAAACTGAGGCTTTTCATCTTCTTGTCCACCATAGTATTCATCTCCAAAGAATTTCTGCAAATCCAGAAAACCAGTGCCAACTTTTAAAACATGGACCGACATGGAAGACCGTACAGACTACCTCAAATCATCCAGCTCCACTGAGTACAAACTGGAGGAAGATTGGGGTGACTGCAGTAGAATTAACAGATTTAATACAGTTGAACATTTACAATTACAAAAATACATGAATATGAGCTTCTGAATGACAGCTCTCATTCAAATTTAAGTTGTGTCAATACAGTTTTATTCATCTTGACATGCAGAGATTCACATAAAAGTAATTGAGAACAGTATTATAAAATAGTAGTGTGACCTTTTACTGTACTAGAGGACTGACGGTGCTCTTTCTAATCACAGTCCTCTTCATTCAAGGCAGTTTAATGTTACACAAGGAAAAGCACAAGTAAAATGTACAATGAGCTGTGTGCAATTATTCAAATAATGACAGTGATGTTTTAAATGACATTTTATTAGCAAAGTCTGACCAAAGTCATAAAAAAAATGAGAGAAAACCTAAAATTCTGCATGAGCCTAAGCCAATTTTTTGTACAATGGCCAAATTTTACAGTACTTCACTTAATAAAAATGTTATGCTATGTGCCTGGACAACATGCAATTCGATTACAGACACTTGTTGCTTCTTTTGATTAATGCTGGCAACTAACCCTAACCCTATTTAAAGGTGTATTATGAACACCTATGATGCTGGACCGTGAGCCACAGTTGTCCATGTATGATATGTATCTATCTCTATGTAAATAAGGACATATATGAAGAAAACATAACATACATCTGTTCAGAATAACGGCCTACTGAGCAATGGTTAAATCATGTGACTTCAGTGAGTTAAATCAACCAAGACATGTTTCACAGTCCACTGAGCATTTTAAATGCCTTTTAAAGAAGCATTTATTTGCACTGGATTTTAATACAAGTTTGTAACTTATCTACTTTTGTTTATTCTATCTACTGGTTGTGTTGTAGAAGGTCTATCCTATTTATTTTTGATCAGTTCTCATGAGTTTTAGTGCACTTTATTTTTACTACATTATGTGTTTTTCTTATATCTTTGTACAATACTTTGGGCAGCTCGCGTCATTTTAAATGTGCTATGAATAAAGGTGAATTTCAAGTTATATACTGCACTGTATGTAGAGATCAATATGCACAGATTTAGGATTCTGATTGACAAACAGACTAAATTCAGTTGTTATGCGCTGTGATATGACAAGATAAAAAATGATTTACAAATCCATAGTTGATAACAATTAAAATACACTGACCTGCATGAGTTGATCATGATGGTCTGGATCAAAGTCTCCCTCTAGGTCAGTCTGACTGAAAGCAAGCTGCTCATTTCCTGTCAGTTCCTTAAGTTTCTTCAGCTTCTCCATAATTTCATTTCTCTTCAGGTTCTTGAGCTGCTTCAACTGCTCCTGCTTCTGCTCCTTCTCCTACAATATCCATAAAAAATGGAAGAATTAAATGCTAAGAAACAAAGGCCTCATCTGATTCAACTCTACCACAGTAGAAATGTTTTCCCCTTTTAATTAAACATACCTTTTCCTTCCTCAATTTCACCTCCTCCCTTTTGCGTTTTCGTCGTTCATCTTTGGAACGGACAGACGTGGCGATGTTGCGGGGGTATGTCTTTATCTGTAGAGCATCGGGCTCCTCAAAGCGGAAGTTGTAGCTTCTTTCAAATTCTTCCTGACGTTCCAAAAAAGACTCCCCTTCCTCTTCAGAATCTTCCACCTCCTCCTGGACTACCTCGTCATACGTGGGGATCCTAAACACATCAATAGCATTTCTCGTCAAAAGAGCTTTAATTTTCCAGGTTCAAGGAAGAAGAAAGTGAGCAGCTTACCGTTCTTCATCATCGCCATCATCGAGGTAGCACTTGTTGAGGACATAGTCTCTGAGGAAACGCTCTTTTTCATCTAACTCTGGGTCATTCCAATAGTCTCTTAAGTATTTCTGTCACGACAAATGTTTGTTATTAACAACACACTTAAACACAAACATCTTTGTTGGCTAGAATGGCTTTACTTACAATTGTCATATCCATTTACATACTTACCATGTCCTTTACTTCCTCTGGACCTTCAATCTCAGTCTGGCCCTTCAGCCATTCCACATAATCTGCCTCCTCTTTATCCTACAAGCAGATATACAAAGATATTGTTCCAGATCTGTAATACTTCCCACCTTATATGAATCAAGATGGAGAGGAGGCAGGATGTTTACCTTCTCTTCCTGTGTTTTGATCCTTCTAGTTAGCAGCTGTGACATCCCATCACCATCTTCATCTCCATCTCCATCTCCACCCTCATTTTCCTCATCACTGTCCTGGATGAATTTCCGAAAACTGAAGAGAAGTTTTCATTAAAACTAACATGATATGAAGCCGGTCCAATATACTTCAGGCAACATCATGACTCTAACTTTACCTCTCCTTCAATTCCTTTTGTTCCTGAATATAGCTTGGAGATGCAGCTCTCTTTAAAGAAAAAAAAAGGATTAATCAGCCATTCTTATAGATTTAAAGACCTTTTAAAGCAAACATTGGTAATATAAACTACCTCTCTTCTTGCCACAGCCTCCTCTTCATCACTGTCATCATCATCTTCATATTTACTGTAGAATTCAAATAAAAGAAAATGATTAATGTGGTGGTGATGCAGTCACACTAAAGAAAAAAATCCCACTGTAATTCACTCACCCTTCCCTTTCCAGTATGACTTTACGCTCATAATCTTTTAGATACATGGGTTTAACAGCTTTTTTGGAGGTTGAGGGCTTTGCATCACTGGTGGATGCTTCTAGAAAAATAAATTAAACACTTGTTTGAAAACAAAAACATGACTGAGACTGAAAGTAAAACAGACTTAAAACTCACCCTCTGAGTAGAACTTGGCATCTTTCTCATAGATCTTAGGGTCTTTCTTCTTCAGTAGTGACAGTGTTCTGTAGAAGTCCCTCTCCACTTCAGGGTCTAGTTCCTGTGGAGAGGAATACAAGTCAGATCCGTTTATAATATGATAACAGGGAGTGTTTTGATGATAGAATGAGACAAGCTGGGGATGCTAACCACTTCACTGTCATCAGAGCTGGACTCAGACGACTCAGAGTCACTCTCATCACCTCGGTTTCCATATCGGTCCTTTACTGTAAAACAACACAAAACACTGAGAATTAACTAGTACCAAAGTATAGAAAAGATTAAAAAAAAATAGATGTAGATACTACTCCACGTTGTGTTGTTAGCCGTGGTTAGCTAGCAGTTTTGCAACACTTACGCCTCTGTAGCTCTTCTTTTTGTCGGTACTTGTCATATTTCTCCGCGAACTTGGAGTTTATCTTCAGCTCCGACTTTCCAGACATATTGTAATGCGACAAATCCCCTCAATAAGCAATTAAAGTTACTATACAGTTATGAGATGTCATTCCAGCTGCTACAGGAGCATGTGCGGGAAAGTGAACCACGTGGTTTCCGGTTCACGCAGACATTTATGACGCACGTCATCCTGTAGGGGGCGCGCGAAGATCAAGTTTCTGTTGGCTTCTAAATAAATGTCTGATTTGACCAATTGTTGCCATTTGTAGAGATGAATACAAGGCAAATGTATTTCTATAATACAATTTATTCACTGGGAAATTTACAATGCTTTACAAAAATGGAAAAGAGACAGGTTAAAAACACACAATTACAGTTAAAACAAAATAATAATAATAAAAAAATAATAATAAAAGAGAAAGAAAGAGTGCAGATACAATCGTTTTTGGTTGTTAAATGCACACCTGATCAGAGTGATTTTCAGCCTGGAATTTAAACATTATCAGAGTGGAGACAGACAATAACAATTAGGACATTTTGAATGTGAATTGCGAATAAAATTAATACAGTGTGTTTATCTTCAGGGAAAATTGGGAAAATGTACAAACTGTGTGGCCTTTCAATGAATACAAAGGTCTCCATACTCCATGGTAAATATTTCTTCTTCTGTTTTATTTCTTGAATTCTAATAATACTATAAATTATCCTAAATGAAACAGGATTTGAACATTTGACATAGTCTGTTGTGTCACTCAGTGTCACTCACACTGGTGTTCAGTGGAGGTCAGAGGGACCGTAGGCCTGAATGGCAGCCACACTTTTGTCAGTCTGCCCCAGGTCAACTGTGGATACATAGTTTACCACCACCAGAGGGAGAATGTAAGAGCGAATAAATAATGGTTCAGGAATGTGAAGTGCTGTGAGTGGCCAAAAAAGCACTATAATAAATCCAATTCATTATTATGAGGCCTGAGTCGTGACATGTGGGCACAAGATTTACTGAGTCTGCAGTGATGGCGTGAGGACGATTATGGCAGGGACGACTCTCACCACCACACACACACACACACACACACACACACACACACACACACACACACACACACACACACTCACACACAAACACACACAGTCACAGCAGCAAGCCCTCCCTTTCTGAGCATTGGGGGGCTATATTGTTACTGTTTGGATTTTTTTTTGCTTCCTGCCCTTTGAGCTCAAATTTGACCCCCTGAACATGCATGAAAACTCAAAATTGTGAGTATATATATATATATAGTGTCATAACAATAGTCAGTGTTACACCTTTCTTTCTTTTACATTCCCTGTTCAGCCGCATGCCCAAATGGAAATGTCATTATCCTGTATAGTGACAATAAAGGCTCTTGAATTTGAACTTGAATTTGATATATGTATATTTTATTTTATTTTTTTGTATTTTTTTTACATGACTTATGAGTACCAGAAATGGTATTCACTGAGGTGAAAGGTCAGTGGAAATAATGAAAAATCTAAAGTATTTTGAGTCATAAACAAGCCACTTTCATGCTTTGTGATGAATAAATGTTAGCATATTCGACTGCTTTGTACATTTAAAATAGATTTAAAACTAGAAGAGCACTCTGAGAGCGCAGACCTCCCCCCTCCAAATGAAGAGAGGTCCGCCAAGGAGGTTATGTCTGTTATTTAGCAAGATAACTCAAAAAGTTATGGACGGATCTTGATGAAAATTTCCTGACGTGTTGCGGGTGTCACAGGGAACATATGATTAGATTTTGATGATGATCCGAAAGAGATCCTGGATTTTACATTGCGGTAAATGGAGAATAAATATCAAAGTGATCCACAATCCTGGATCTCTTCCAGATCATTTGTCCCTTGTGACACCCCCAATATGTCATGAAATTTTCATCAAGATCCATCCTCAACTTTTTGAGTTATCTTGCTAATTATCAGACAAACAGACAAAAAAATAACTCTGGCAAAAAGATAGTACAAGTAATATGTAATTTAACTCAAAATGTGTCAGATACTTTCTCTGAATAATACTCATGCTATGACATATTCTAAACATAATGTGTTAAAACCATCTTCACACAAGGTCTGTGTCAGAAAAATGGTACATTCCTTGATAGAGTGTGTAACTATATAATTTATCTAAATGAATGAGTTTTATTAGCGAATCAGATGATGGTGTTTCCATGACACTAAATGTCCAAATTAGTCACATTTGATGATGATGAAAACCTGGTAAACCTGAATTATTTCTATGTTTTTGTAGGATTCAGTCATTTTAAATAGAACCAAGATACAATGTATTCAGTGGAGAACACATTAATATTAATAAAATAACATCTTTAAATGAAAAAAGACAATGCCAATGGCCCTGTGCTCATCAGGAACTCACAGCTGGGATGTCTTACTATCAACAAAAATAAGTCATTTAATAGATCATAAACTCAATCCCACTGTGTGGCTATGCTCAAACATTATTGAACATTTTCATCAGTTGATACTTTTGCTTACGAGTGGCTGTTTAGAGGACCTTTGAGGATTAAACCTAAACAGGTGAATTTCTAATGTATATTTTTAGTGCAATACACATGTACACACTCGAACATGATGTTATTCTTGACACAATATTTGTTTGATGACACGTTGTGATGGCAGCAGATCCACTATCTGTGTCATTTGGTAGATAATAATAAAAATGGTCTTCAAAATAAGTCTTCAATACAATTTCCTTATTTAAGTTACACAGCAAGCACGGTCAAAAAACTATATACATCTGTGCTTTACTAAATCCTTCTGGCTCCTCCCACACAATCAAATTAAAAGTACAGAATCTAAATAAATGCCTGTTAAATTATCCAGAACCCAAACATTTCTTTCATGAAATTACAAAACACTAAATATATGAATTCTAATATTCTTTTCAATTATATTCTCAACTATTGTTATGGCTCTAACACACATGTGGTAGTATG
>CM035790.1:10950085-11100085 GCA_020466265.1 Siphamia tubifer
TTACATATATTTGAATAATAATAATGATAATTTGAATATTGTTTAAGGTTTCTGTTTTCTGTATGTATTTATTATTATGACACACCCATGCATTACATGTATTTTTATTTATTTATTTATTTATGCATTTATTTTCTTGACGGCACAATGTAGAAACAGAATTGCCCTTCTGGGATAAATAATCACACACACACACACACACACACACACACATATATATATACATGTTTGTGTGTGTGTGTACGATCTATAAAAATGGGTTCATCCATGTGGGTCATAATAACATGTTCCTGGATCTAGATCGTTCAGTTTTAATTTGGAGAACAATATGACCCAGCAGATTTTTTTTTTTCTGAGGAGACAACACTACGTTTGAGTAACTCTGCTCATGGTATTGCACAGTGTCCACCGTCCAAATTAAACATGTTACCCTCCAACAAAACATGGGTCTGAGCAAAGGTTGGTTCAGTAGAATTTGTTTATGTGGGACAAAGAGAACAGTGACGTTTCCTGTCATTACTCGTCACATGTAAAATGATTTGATTCGTGTGTATTGTTTCAAATGTGCACTTGTTATTTAATAATACAAAAAAATCACCTGATAAAATGATTAGAAAAGTGATCAAATGATCTTTAAAGGCTTTTTTATTTCCCATTAAAACAAACTTCAGCCTTATTGACTTCACTCATATATGGAACAGACCGGAACAATCCAGTCACTTATATACATGACCTTTTTTTTTTTGGCCGAATTAATGATTAATAATAAGAGTCAAAGCATTTCTTTGAAAAGCAGATTTTCTGTCGTCAGTGCCAGTGACACCAGACTGTGTTTTGACTGTGTGACGTATTATTCACCATGTGACTATATTATTAACCCTTTGGTGCACGAATTACAAGAATCTTAGTCAAGTATTTTTCCTACACTGTAATTCTGAATTAGTTAGCAGAAGTCAAAAACTGTAAGGCAATCGATTGCTTCAATTATATTAATTTGATGAACTTAAAAAATAAAAATTTCCACAACTTAAAATTTAGATGGCAAAAATTAATAAGTAACAAAATGGACAATAACAGCCAAAATATATATATATATATATATATATATATATATATATATATATATATATATATATATATATATATATATATATATAATAATATACACCCATAATTATATCTAATGTCTACTTCAAAAAGTTATAAACAGATCTTGATGACAATTTCATGTCATGTTGGGGGTGTCACAACGAACAAATGATTAGATTTAGTGATGATCCGGAACAGATCCTGGATTCTGGATCACTTTGAAATTTATTCTCCAAAGTTCACTTTGGATAAAAGTTTAATTTTGGATAAAATATCCAAAACATATGGAAAAAATATGAATATCTATTCAACATTAACATATTTATTCATGAGCTTCGACAGTTTCAACAAGACAACTGTAATCAAAACAAATGTAAACAACTGTTCTATTTATTTTTTAATCAGATTAATCATGATAATGGATTAATCAGTTTTACTGTGTTCATTTTAAAAGCCCTATTTATTTTGTTTTATTATTTTAATTATTTTATAATTACTGTATGTACTTCCTTCAGTTTGATCTAGTTGTTTGTTATTTTTCCTCGTAGCTCTTTCAATCTTTTTGGTTGTAGATATATATATATATATATATATATATATATATATATATATATATATATATATATATATATATATATATATATATATATATATATATATATATATATATATATATATATATATATATATATATATATATATATATATATATATATATATATATATATATATATATATATATATATATATATATATATATATATATATATATATATATACACATGTTTGTGTGTGTGTGTACGATCTATAAAAATGGGTTCATCCATGTGGGTCATAATAACATGTTCCTGGATCTAGATCGTTCAGTTTTAATTTGGAGAACAATATGACCCAGCAGATTTTTTTTTTTCTGAGGAGACAACACTACGTTTGAGTAACTCTGCTCATGGTATTGCACAGTGTCCACCGTCCAAATTAAACATGTTACCCTCCAACAAAACATGGGTCTGAGCAAAGGTTGGTTCAGTAGAATTTGTTTATGTGGGACAAAGAGAACAGTGACGTTTCCTGTCATTACTCGTCACATGTAAAATGATTTGATTCGTGTGTATTGTTTCAAATGTGCACTTGTTATTTAATAATACAAAAAAATCACCTGATAAAATGATTAGAAAAGTGATCAAATGATCTTTAAAGGCTTTTTTATTTCCCATTAAAACAAACTTCAGCCTTATTGACTTCACTCATATATGGAACAGACCGGAACAATCCAGTCACTTATATACATGACCTTTTTTTTTTTGGCCGAATTAATGATTAATAATAAGAGTCAAAGCATTTCTTTGAAAAGCAGATTTTCTGTCGTCAGTGCCAGTGACACCAGACTGTGTTTTGACTGTGTGACGTATTATTCACCATGTGACTATATTATTAACCCTTTGGTGCACGAATTACAAGAATCTTAGTCAAGTATTTTTCCTACACTGTAATTCTGAATTAGTTAGCAGAAGTCAAAAACTGTAAGGCAATCGATTGCTTCAATTATATTAATTTGATGAACTTAAAAAATAAAAATTTCCACAACTTAAAATTTAGATGGCAAAAATTAATAAGTAACAAAATGGACAATAACAGCCAAAATATATATATATATATATATATATATATATATATATATATATATATATATATATATATATATATAATAATATACACCCATAATTATATCTAATGTCTACTTCAAAAAGTTATAAACAGATCTTGATGACAATTTCATGTCATGTTGGGGGTGTCACAACGAACAAATGATTAGATTTAGTGATGATCCGGAACAGATCCTGGATTCTGGATCACTTTGAAATTTATTCTCCAAAGTTCACTTTGGATAAAAGTTTAATTTTGGATAAAATATCCAAAACATATGGAAAAAATATGAATATCTATTCAACATTAACATATTTATTCATGAGCTTCGACAGTTTCAACAAGACAACTGTAATCAAAACAAATGTAAACAACTGTTCTATTTATTTTTTAATCAGATTAATCATGATAATGGATTAATCAGTTTTACTGTGTTCATTTTAAAAGCCCTATTTATTTTGTTTTATTATTTTAATTATTTTATAATTACTGTATGTACTTCCTTCAGTTTGATCTAGTTGTTTGTTATTTTTCCTCGTAGCTCTTTCAATCTTTTTGGTTGTAGATATATATATATATATATATATATATATATATATATATATATATATATATATATATATATATATATATATATATATATATATATATATATATATATATATATATATATATATATATATATATATATATATATATATATATATACATATATATATATATATATATATATATATATATATATATATATATATATATATATATATATATATATATATATATATATATACACACATGCTATGACTGAGTAAATACAAAGGGTTAGGACTAGATACCTTTTGTTAACTTCACCCTACACCCTTTTGTAAAGGTACAGCTATGTTAAAGAGGTGTTCTTTTAATTTCTGCTTAAATACTTTGTATGTTTTATCTTATTTTGTTTTACCTGTTAGAATAAATGAAATTAAATGAAATCTACTCAAAGACTTTTGACACTTAATTTAGTTTCTATTATATTCGGTACCACTTTATAATACCTACACACAATTAACTATGTATTAACCATTTATTATAAATTGGTTGTTCATTATGTATTAACCATTTGTTAACTCTTTCTTAATGTCTTGTAAAGGTTCATACTAGTTTCTTCTAAAGATAAATGTAAAATTAGATTATTTTTAACCAGTGTTTGTATATCTGCTTTACAGGTAAACAAAGAAACAGTTGCAAACACTGCACCTGTTGGTTAAAAATGTAACATTTACACTAGTATAAACCTTTACAAGACATTAACAAATAGGTAATAAATGGTTAATACATAGTCAATTGTGTGTAGGTATTATAAAGTCTTACCTTATATTTAAATCCAATACTGGCCTGTGTTTAATACTAAACACTAAACTGCTTTAAAACATGTGTATATTTGTGTTTAACTCTTTCACCTTTTTTTTCCTACTTTGCTCGGGGAGACATTCTTACATGGAATGTTGTAACGTTTTCAACTCAAAGTCTCCACATGATATGAGAGAATTTCTCCGAATTTTCAAGCATGATTTTACCTTTCGCTGGAACGGCTGGATTTTCTAGGAAGGGTTAGGGTTTGAACAACTATGAAAACAGAGCAGGGGGGGGGGTATGAGGGGGTATGAGGGGGTATGGGGGAAAAAAAAAACTCTTCACGTTTTCAGTCATGTCTGCATACCACAGCTGCTGAACAGTGGAATCTGCTGTTGTAACCACACACACACACACACACACACACACACACACACACACCAGTAGATCCCCAATCACTCACCATAACAGCAGTTAAGTCTCACACTGTATGGTTTTTACATGTGTAGAAGTAATTATTAGAGTGTTTTAAAGAGATCTAGAACAGTATTAACTCTCTATATAAGTCAATTATGGAAATATTAGTCATTTTAAGCTGTTACTTGTTTATATTTTTTGGACTTTCCATACATACAGGGCCGTGCAGAGACCTTTGGTGGGGCAGGGGCTCAAATTATTATTTTTTTAAACAAAAGTGAACTTTATTTAAAACAAAATTTCAATAACAACTCCATGATCTCTGAGTGTATACATGTGTGTGTGTGTGTGTGTGTGTGTGATGTCCCTCTTGATGCTGCATGTTAGTCTTCAAAGCAGTAGTTTTCGGCTCGTCATATTCTTAAAAATGTCGTACACGCTTTCGAAGGGTTCACTGAACATGTGACTCATGAATTTACTAGGGCTGGGACGACATGTTTTTATCCCGATTCTTTTATGATTTTTTTTAAAGTGCCGATTTGATTTAAATTGCGATTCTTTGATATTCCATATTTTTCGCCAAAGGTTCACGTGCCAGAGCCCCTGTAGCACCCGTTCTCTGCACGTGCCTGCATACATATACACTCACCGGCCACTTTATTAGGTACACCTGACCAACTGCTCATTAGCATAAATTTCAAATCAGTCACATGGCACCAATGCATTTAGACATGTAGACCTGGTCAAGGTGAGCTGTTGTAGTTCAAGCCGAGCATCAGAATGGGCACGAAAGGTGATTTTAGTGACTTTGAACGTGGCGTGGTTGCAGGGGCGTCACAGCCATTTAAAATGTGAGGGTGTTCTAGGTTGTGGCACATGAGCAAAATATTCTGAATCTATCATCGGGAAAATTAACGAACAATTATCCATTAATGGTTACATTTTAATATTAAAAAATAATATATGGCCAAAAATAATAACAAATATGTGTTTTTCTTCAAACATTTATTCAATTCATAAGTCAAAATAATAACATAAAAAGTGAAAAAAATTTATATAAGTTTGGACTAAAAAAAAAACAGACACTGTTCCTCTTTTATCTTACAAAAATGTTTTGTCCATGTCAGTGGAGACGACTAAAAATATGTTTCTCAGGGGGAACATCAGTGAAAAAAGTTCTAGAACCACTGTCTTAGGGTAAATGTCACAGAACAAGACATAGTTTATTTAACTTAGTTTAACAACAGTAACATTTGTCATTACTTACTGGTTAATAACTGTTTGTTAACACCACGAAGAAGAACTGTTTACATTACCGCTGAACTGAGGTGCGCTTCATTTACATATGCTGTTGTGCCGCCCGGGCGGGTAAACAGTTTAAACCATAGATATTGTAACAGCCCCGAAATGTTATTGATGTTTGTTTGGTGTGATTGTGACGACAGTAACTGTTTATCCTAAAATAAAAAGTAGGTGAGACCAACTCTGTTTCCTGGATCCAGTAACGATACAATATATAAACTCAGGAAAAAGTGGAGGCTATGAAATCATCTGGTTGGAGGAATGGGAGTGTCACAACACCCTCATCCCCCACAGGTGTGACACCCATGCGTAGTTGTTAGTGCCAGATGTGGTGGATGGAGTATTTCAGAAAGTGCTGATCTACTGGTATTTTCACACACAACCGTCTCTAGGGTTTTTAACAGAGAATGGTCCGAAAAAAAGAAAATATCCAGTGATCAGCAGTTCTGTGGGTGAAAATACCTCGTTGGTGCCAGAGGTCAAAGGTCAAAGGTCAGAGGAGAATGGCCAGACTACACTGTAAACCATAATGTTCATAATAATTATATATATTCAGTTGTGAATACTCAAAGTTTCATAAATAGTACTACTAACTCAAATGTATTCAGTTGTTGTAACATGTTCTTCTTTTTAAGTACTTACAACTAATATATTTTATTAAGTGGAACTATTGTGGATATAAATGAACATAACTTAAACACATATGTGAGAAGTTGCCAAATGTTTTATATATCGCAGACTGTCTGGGAGATGAGAGTGCCACAATAGTGGTGCACCTTTAAGAATATGTGAAGATAAAACCCCTCCATAGAGTTTCACCAAATTTAGACACATTCATCAGGTCCAGATTCACACAAATTAAACACTTGAGCCATTTACGAGCAGGAAGTTTAGAGGTTTGACTGAATATGCAATGTATTTTTTTGCAGTTTTGAACATGTTTAACTATTGTCCAAGTTCAGAGGTGGAAAGTAATGAAGTAAAAGTACTTCGTTCATGTACCTAAGTAGGTTTTTTTTAGGTATTTGTACTTTATTTGAGTGTTTATTTTTATTTTTTTCTGGCATTTCAGCATAAATATCTGTACTTTATACTCTTTACATTCTCAGAATAGATCTGGGAAAAGCTTTCCAATGTTCATCCTACAGGAAATGAAACTAAAGGAACTGATCCATTTAACCCTTTAACCCCTGATGCGTCTGCGATGACACGTTCTGAAAGGATGGTTTAGTTTCAATGTTCAGAAAAAAATACTGTTTTTTTTACTGTGATTTTACTGAGTTCTGTTCATGGATCTGATATATAAAGATAAACAGGTGTCAAAGCAACTGATTTAGAAAAAAGAAAAAGAAAAAAGTAAAATTACTGTTTGTTTATTTTATTTTAACTAAGTTAAGTTATTGTTTTGTAAATATTTATTAGTTCTTGTTAATTTTGTTCCTCATTTTGTTTTATATTTCTACATTTAATATTGTATTGTATTATTTTTCTTCATTTTTGTGCCATTTGTTTCTTATTTTGTTCATGTTACTTAATATTTTGTTGGTTTATTTTACATTTTTGGCTGTTATTGGCCACTTTGTTGCTTATTTTATTAATTTTCGACTGGAACTGTTAAAGTCTCAGAAGTTAAAGGATTAAATACATTCATAATCATTTTTAATTAAAAGGGAAAATGATGAATATGGATGTTTTTCTAAATTGAATTGAATCCTTTTTAAATTATTGATTGTTTCATATGCACGTTTTTTAGTGTAGTGTTTTATACAAGGTTTTATAATTAAGTTTATTATTAGTTTTAAGTACATTTTTGTGTGTATGTATGAAATCTCTATTTTCTGTCACTTGTCCAGAACATTCAAAATACATGTTTAATCTCAAGTCTTTTTTTTGGTTAAAGTTTAATAATAACTAAAGTTCCACACATTTCCTGAAGAAAATATAACCCATGTGCTTGTCTCTTCCCGGATCAGTGTAGTCGTGGCTGGTGTGATGTAAAGGGAAGAAATATCTGTTTGTCAGCGTTTGTGGACGGAGTCAATTCTGTTAAAGCTCCTCCCATTTTCTGTTAAAGCTCCTCCCATTTTCTGTTAAAGCTCCTCCCATTTCCTGTGAGTAAGGGACAACAAACAAACCCACATCTGCCTCCTAACATGTGCTGAAGTGTAAATAATAGTCTTTTTTTTCCTCTGTATTGTTTTATTTTGTCCTGTCTTATCATAGATTTAACATAACATGTTCAAGCGTCACATCTGCCACGTTGTTTTCTGTTTGATGTTCTATTAACCCTTTAACCTCTCACGCGTCAGCGCAGACACGCTCGAATGGATGGTTTACTTCAGGAGCGTCAAACATGCGGCCCGGGGGCCAAAACCAGGCCCGCCAATGGGTCCAATCTGGCCCCTGGGATGAATTTGGTCAATGCAAAAATTACACAGAAGATATTAACAATTAAGGAAGTTAAAATAATTTGCCATCAATCCAAAATGGATAAAACCAGGGGCGGATCTATGGGGCCCACCCTGATTGACAGCTGTGCCCACCCAATCACAAGCTCAGAAACAGAATTCTAGACTGATTTTCATTGCCTCAACAAACTGAAATGTTGATTAATATCCTTAATATAGTTATTTATTTGTAAATGTCAATGGAAATAAACTAGGTATATTTAATTATTTGTGTTTATTTAAAAAAAAATTCTGTTTCAATTCCAGAAATGTTATTACGTTGTTGTTATCTGCCACTGGATCAGATCATAAGCATAATAAATAAATTAGGAAAAATAAAAATTTTCATCCTTGTTTTAGTGTAAAAAAAGGGACTAAATAAATAAATAAGACTAGCCTGTTACAAAAAATGTGAATAACCTGAAATGTATGTGGAGTTTCATCAATATTGTGAATGTTATTAAATATAATGTGTATTTGTAAATCCACTGTTATCTTTAAGTTGTGATGCACATGTATAAATGATAAACTAAAGTGCAATATTGTTAATATTGCACTTTAGTTTATTTATTATTATTATTTACTTGTTTTTTTTTTAAGATTTTTCAGGTTGTTCATGTTATGTTCAAGTACAGGTCATAGATGTAAACATTTTCATTATGACATTTTCCCATTTTTGCTCAAAAACAGAGAAAACTTTGGTTGTTGACATCATTTCTACATTTTCATCCTATTATTTATATTATTTTACTGGTTTACAACTTTATACCATATTAGGCTAAATGTGGCCCATGAACTAAAAGGCGTTTGACACCCCTGGTTTAGTTTAAATAGTCAGAAAAATTCAAGTGTTTTGTAACTCTTATTTTACTGAGAATTTTGTTGATGTAACGGATGTGCAGGGTTTGGGTTAGCAACTGATTTAGAAGAAGTAAAACTGCCAGAACCAAATTACAAAACCAGGTTTTTTTTGTTTTGTTTTGTTATTTTCATGTTACTTGTTATTTTGTGAATAATTTTTAGTTTCTGTTGTTGTTGCAAATTTTGTTTGTTATTTTATTTTTTTTAATTTTACTACTTTTCTTCAATTGTGTTCTGTTTGTTCATGTTACATATTATTTTGTTATTTTATTATTATTAATAATACATTTTATTAATTAATTTTACTGATCACTTTGGCTGTTTTTGTTCATTTTTTTTTTCTTATTTTCTTTTTCTTTTTACTGTGGAATTGCTAAAGTCTCAGGAGTTAAAGGGTTAATCATCTACATACAAGTGTATGTATAGAATAATCTGTAAACTGTAAACAGTATGAGGCTGGAGACAAATGCAAAAGAATTTGGAAAAATTGGTTAGATTTTGTAAAACCAATTATATCAGACTTTATAGAAGATGTACATTTACAAGACGTCCAGTTCATGTTCTATAGCTACAGAAGGCATAAGGTTTAGCTTGTTTTTTTTTTATCTCATTATTATTTTTATCTATTTATTTGCTTTACTCTATAACGTGGGTGTCAAACATCGGTCCTGGAAGACCAGTGTCCTGCAAGTTTTTGATATTTCCCTGTTCCACGTGATTCAATTTAACCCTTTAACTCATGAAATTTTAGCAGTTCTACAGTAAAAAAAAATCAAATAACAAAAATAAGCGACAAAATGAACAAAAATAGCCAAAGTCATGAATAAAATGAACAAAAATGAATAATTAACTGACAAAATGAGCAACAAAATGAACAAAAATTAATAAATATTTAGAAACAGCAGTTTTAATTTGGCCTTTTTCTAAATATGTTTCCTTTTGACACATGTTCCATGAACAAAACTAAGTAAAAACACTGTGAAAAAAAATACATATTTTTTTTAAATATTTAACATTATAGTTATTTATAGTATTTTTATTTAAAAAATCCCATGTTACTTATAATTTTGTAAATATTAGTTTTTGTTCATTTCGGGGTTTTTTTCATTATTTTTCTTTCATTTAGTTCCATTTGTGTCTTAATTTGTTCATTTTACTAATTATTTTGTTGGTTTATTATTCATTGTTGCTAATGTTATTGATGATTTTGGCCATTTTTGTTCATTTTATTTTTATTTTACTATGGAACTGCTAAAGTTTCAAGAATTAAAGGGTTAAACTGAATCACTGGAAATATCTAAAACATTCAGGACACCCCTGCTCTATAATGTTGATTATATTGATGACATGATTGATTTGATTGGTTACTGTTAATTAAAAAAGGCCATAAGTGCTGGAAGAATGTGAATATATTACTGGTTGTGTTAATAAAATGTACAATTCAGTGTAGATGTATAATATATAAGCAGTGACTATGAGGTGAAATATAAAATATTATATATGTGTGATGTAAATATACATATGTCTATTTTATATGTTTACGTTCATCCCAAACCAGTGTCAGCACTTTATTTATAAGGTGTAATGTTCCCACTTTTCAAGCTCTGTTGAGGAATTTTATGTATAACTCTATGGTAAACTGGTTTGGTCAAACAATGGTATTATATCTGTAATTTGTGATACAAGGTATTTCTTTGAAATATGGAAACACTGATATTAATGTCTGCACATACCTTAAGACATTGAAAATATCTATGTGATGTACGTGTCCTTTTTATGTTTTCTTTTTTTGTCTGTAATAAAGTATTCAATTCAATTCAACATAGTGCATTTCATTTGTGTGAGAAAAACAAAAAAAATGATTTAATGTTTGCAAGTGTTACTGAAAATGTTTGTAAAAGTGGAAAATAAAAAGAGAATTGAAAAAAAAAAAAAAACAAGAATGACACCATAGTTCAGTGATTCTATAATAAATAGAATTTATTTATTTACAGCAAATGTTTAATGTTTACAAGGGCTAAAACACTGACATCACTGGCAAAAAAAGAGAAAAGAATATTTACATTTATGAACATTATATACACACACACACACACACACACTTGAAACTGGAATCTGCTTTGTTATATACGGGATGTAAAATTTGACTAGCGCTTGAATATGAATGCTTCCCTATCAAAACAGTCATTAACAGAAGAATATTCTTTGTTTGGTGTAACCTCATTGGCAAACGTCACTGCCACATCCTCAAACAGCTCACTGTAAACAGGCAGATCAATAGCACCAAAAGAAACATGTTAAGAAAATATGTCATTAACAAGGCACACATTTCTCAGCAATAAAAATAAAAAAACAGCCATAAAAACTGTGTTGAAAAGCCATAGTAAAGGCACGTGGCTTTCTTTAGTTAGGAATGCTGGGAAAAAAAAAAAAAAAAAAAAAAAACTCCTATGGGAGGATGTAAATATACACGTGTCATAGAACAGAATGCTGGAGCCATTAGTCACATGCAGATGGATCAAAGCCTTACTGTCTTTGAGGAATGTGATGGTCCTCCAGAGATGGATATACGGTAGGAAAAACTATGGATCGCTCACCAGTGCCCTGACAACCAATAACAAATGAGGAGAGTTATGCTAAAAAAAAAAATTAAAAAAAAAAGAGAGAGAAAAGAAAAACAAGAGTCCTGAGAAAGTCTGAAACTACAGACATCTGCTGGACTTCTGCTTAACTCCAAAGACACGTGGTGAAATGTGAACTGTACTGAAAGCACAAACACAGTGTGAGGCTCAGCTGTGGCTTTAGGTCCCTTTGGATGATAACCTACACGGGTAATGTTGAAACTACTTGAGGTCACAGTGGTTAAACTGGCACGTGTTGAATTTACATTCATATTTAGTTGTGTTTTTACATCTACTCATGTTAGTGTTTTAGGATAAAACCAGCCAAAAAACAACAAAAACAACCCAAATAATTCAACATTTTAGGTAATATGCTTCTTTTGAGTTAGTGTTGCATGATAAATTAGTTCACAAGTGTCAAAGATAAGGCCAGGGGGTCAAATGCGGCCCACCAAAAAGGGTCCAAATTAAAGGTGTAAAAATTATTTTAATTTAAGTTCTACATATAAAAATAATTAGATCTCAATTGGGTCAGACCAGTAAAATATGATCATAATTTCCAATAAATAATAAAAACTCCAGATTTTTATGTAAAAAAAAAAGTCAAATTACATGAAAATCTTTATATTAACAAACCATCTTTTTACAAAAACTTGAATAAATACCTGAACAAATATGAACCAGGTGAAATATCTGAAGAGAATAAGTGCAATTTTACAAATATTCTGCCTGTTACCAAATGTTTAGTGTATTTGTAATTGAAATTTAAGTTGTTCTGCACATGTGCAAATGACAAACTGATAAACTGAGGCAGAAAATGGTTCAAATGTCACTTGTTTTTCTTAATACGTGTCAAGTTGTTGATGTTATTCACATTTTAGGGAATCATAATAGATGTAAACATTATCATAATGTAATTGTACTCTTTTCATTGTTATTATTTTACTGGTCTGGTCCTTTTCAGATCATATTGGGCTGAATGTGGAACTGAACTAAAACAGTTTGACACCCCTGAGTTAGATTCACATCTATACCACACATTTAATAGACCTTAAACTTAGCACATCGTAGCTTTGCATAGTTTAGCATAAATATTTTCTGGCAGTTGCAAACTTCACCTGCCCAATATAACATCATTCATTTACAGCAGTGGTGTCAAAGTCCAGTCCACGAGGGCCGGTGTCCTGCATGTTTCAGATATTTCCCTCTTCCACATGATTCAGTTTAATTCTTAAATTCCTGAAACTCCACAGTAAAAAAAAATAAAATAAGTGACAAAATGAACAAAAATGGCCAAAATCATCAATAAAATGAGCAACAATGAATAATAAACCAACAAAATAATTAGTAACATGAACACATTAAGACACAAATGGAACAAAATTAAACAAATAATAAAAATAATAATAATAATAATAAATATAAACAAAATGAACAAAAAATAATATTTACAAAATTATAAGTAACATGGAAACATTTGCAAAAATCCTATAAATATAAATACTATAATACTATAAAAAATAACTATAATAGTTGGTTTATTTAAAATATTCAGACATTTTTTAAAGTGTTTTTATTGAGTTTTGTTCATGGAACAGGTGTCAAAAGGAAACACATTTAGAAAAAGGCCAAATTAAAACTGCTGGGACCAAATTTCAATACTAGTTCTTTTTTTCTGTTTTTTTTTTTTTTAAGTAAATTTTTTTTTTACATTTTTCCCATGTTATTAATAATTTCTAAATATTTATGAGTTTTTGTTCATTTTGTTGCTAATTTTGTCAGTTTATTGTTCATTTTTGTTCATTTTATTCATGACTTTGGGCATATTTGTTCATTTTGTTGCTTATTTTAATTCTTTTTACTGTGGAACTGCTAAAGTTTCAGGAGTTAAAGGGTTAAACTAAATCATGTGGAAGAGGGAAATATTTAAAAACTGCAGGACACCGGCCCTCCAGGACTGAAGTTTGACACCCCTGACTTACAGCACGTTCAAGAAATAGCTACTTCTAGTATTTCATGCCATGCGAGTACCATGTATAAAAGTAACGAGACAATCAGAGTGTTACTGTGTGAGTTTCATAAAGCAGTGTTTGGTGTAAGAGCACAGATATTGTCACCTGTCTCCAAGGTTAAACTAAGCTAAGCTAACCTATGCTAAGCTAATAGCCTCTGTTAGCTATTGTGAATCTAGGACAAAAAGTGAACATGCGCATCCCAAAATGTCAAACTATTTAAGCAACATGTGCAATAGTGCAACATAGGATAATGTTTCATCAACCGCTTGTCATATTTTTTTTAACAAAAGGCAAAAAATAAAATATTTACACCACTCATTTTGACACACGCATGACAAAAAACACATCACGTGGCTTTAACAATGACACAGTTCTGCAGATGTGTCCAAAAACAAGCAAATCAAAAAAATAACTCGTGATTCGGGAAGGAATGAAATATGTGTTCTGACAAAAAAAAATAAAATAAAATAAAAGTTTCACCCTGGTTTTCCACGTTCAGACACTGCGATGATGAAGTGGTTCAAGCTTAACTGATATTGGCTTTGACTTCCGTATCTTTGTGCTATGTGAGGTATAAAGAAAAAAGTCATCTGATGTAGCTTAGGTTTAGTGACAAGGCTGGTTTTTTTTCTCCCCCCAATCTGCTCCAATGTTTTCAGTTTTCCGTAAAGGCTGGATTGTCTGCCTCCTCTTCCAACCTCACAATCTGTCTCTGAAAAAAAAAAACAGAAAAGGATGAATTTAAAAAATAATACAGGTTAAAGTTTGCCTGAGTAAAACACAAAACTAGGGCTGCACGATATTACAAAAAAACTGAAATTAAAATTTTTTTTAAACCCTGCGATATATATTGCGATATGAAAAAATAAATACTCAAGAGTATATAACAGCTGTGTGGTCAAACAGATTAGTGGTCGACACAGAACAAACATTTCAGTATCATCCTTCTCGTAGCCGAAATAGAAAAATAAAATTTATCATTAAAAATAAACGAATTAATTAATTTTTAAAAAAAGTTTCAATAAAATATATAAAAAATACATTCATTCAGTCATTCATCAAATACAAAGACCAATAGATAAAAAAATACAATAAATTTAATTCATTTTTTAAAAATTAAATAAATTAATACATTATAAAATAAATAGATGAATAAAAATACATACAAATAAATTAAAAAATTGACAAAAAAAACATTTAAATAATTGCAGGACCTGCGATGCGACTACATTATGTAAGGGATAATGTGTATTGCCCACGCGTGACTATCAGACAAATATTTCCCGACGGGGCTGAACAGCGGCAGAGGGGTATTGTTCCGCCCCAAAGGGAAATATTCTTCGATAGTTATGTGTGGGCAAGACATTATCCCACTTATGCTATGTGTTATTACAGCTTATTACTGGTTATTTTGAGAAAAGACAGTTTGTTTACCAAAACAATTGATTGATTCATATAGACGATGTCTTCTGTCGAGAAAAAGTAGTCCAGTTGGAACGTTATTGTTGTTCCTAAGCAACACTCCACTGGCACTGTATAGACTACTACTCTAACAGACTGGATAAAGTAGCAACGTAGCCAATATTTACTTTCAAAGTGGCCCGAACTACCTACGGAATGATATGGTACCGTGAGTCTGAAGTTACAAAACTCGTTGCCATTGGCAATCGGGCGTTAATGGCGCGGTTAACGGAAAAAAAATCCACCCGCAGAACACTGGAAACGTTCATTCAAAGTGAATGGGAGCTGTCGCAACATTCTAGAAGGCCATAGACTAAGCTAACATAAGCTCAAATAATAATAATAATAATAATAAACTCACCTTTGGGTAAGAATATCCATCAGGGCTGTGGCTCCTCCAAATGTGCACTTGGTCCTCTGTGGTTTTCTGATAGACGGGGTTGTCAAAGTGGATGGTGTTGGTATTCTTCAACCTGTAGTTCTTCCACAGCAGCACACTTCCCACAGCCATCATACATATGATCACTACATGACGACAGACACCCATGAACAGGTCAGATGTGTTTTCATTATAAGTAATTTAGGTTTTGCTGCAAAATAAAAAAACTACAATCATGTGAAAGGAACTCACTCAGAGGTAGAACGATATAAAGAACTATTTGGGTGGAGGAGGCTGTTTTTGGGATCGGAGCAGCAATTCCATGTCCTGATACTGAAAAAAAAAGTCAACAAAACAATATAAGTTAATGATACATGAAAATGACCTATGGTGCTGACATAGTTACTATATGATAACTGAGAGCAATGCACGCAAGGATAGGTTTTGTCAGTGTGACCTAGAAAATGTGCACAGCTCGAATACATTTTAAGCATTGTTAGCATTTGTTAGCATTCATGGATCCGGACCAAACAAATCAACATGCAGGTACTTTAAAGTCCCAATTCAGATATCAAATGGTTGAAAGGTTCTGTTCAAGATTCACATGTGTTCATCTACTTATAAATGAAGTTTATGTTGGAGGATGTTTTCTGCTAGCAGTGGGACATCTGTAATACTACAGTTAGCATTATTGTGCTGAGTCATTGCATCTTTGATCACATTTGTAAGATAACACAGTTCCAAAATCTCATTTCAGGAAGATCCTTATTGAACCTTCCAACCCCCCCACCCCCTTTCCGAATTATTGAATGAATGAGTAAATAATTGCTAGAAAATCAATGAAGTGATATTAATTAAATATACGAGGTGTGTTTTGTGTGCCCAGACCAGGGCTATAAATTAAAGACCTATTGGAGTCCAGAAGTCACATGGCCCACACACTATTGAACAGAAATTTGTAATTTGTGTAAGCATTTGCTAGTTAAATTAAATTAATACTTATTAATTATTCATTTATTTATGTATTGATTCATTCATTTGTGTATTTATTTATACATTTGAGATGAATATACAATTGATTTAATGAAAAAAAGTTTTGTTTTGATTTTTTTTTTGTCTTGCCGATTTATTTATTTTGTGACGGTCCCTAAACTCCCCAACAGCAAGGAAGTCTGTGTCCGCTCCTGAAGCCTGTTAAGTAGGGTAAGGCTGATGCTTGTGGGGAAGGTGCACATCTGTCAAATATCAGACTGAAGCAGCTCACTGGATATAAGTTTGACGTACTTCAGACTATGGACAATGGCTTTAATACTTCAACCACTACTATAGGGGATTCCCACTTGTCATCACGTCATAGAGCTCCTCCATTTTGACAGTGCTAATGCTAACTACTGAACATTAGTCTCCTCCAGAAACGAACAATGCCTGAGTGTTGATGTACAGTTGGATGCAATCAAAAACATGATCCTGCTAAAGGAATAATCTTATATCGTATCTCTAAAGAAACAACATGGAGACACAAGTGGTTGTCTGTAATTAACTAGCAAAACTCTGATGACAGTGTTCCAATGCACCACATATGGCTTTGCGGTCTTCATTTTGGATCAGGTATATTGCACTCCTGAAAGTAATTAAATGAGTTCTCTGCAAATGTAGTTTGGCATTGGAGTAAAATGTATGAATTTTCTGTTATCAAAGAAATCCAGCACGTTTGTGTGCACTAGCTAACATTAGCATTAGCCTGATCCAGTCTTGTCAGTAGTGAAAGGAACCTGGAACTGCTGTGAAAACTGCAGCACACTGAGTGGACAAACTACTACTGACATGTGGAAAATTACCTCATTAGGATTGTGCATAAAACGTACTAAAATATATATTTTCAAAAGTATTTCATTGTTGAAATGGAAAACTTATTTATCATAGATATCTTTAAAATGTATTGCTGTGAAAATTGAGGCTAAACTAGGGATAAATTAGTAAAAACAAACAAACAAACGAAACCAAAGCTGAACTAATATTTGACTAAACACAATTACATCAGAACTTATCTAAGAATAATTTACAACTATTAGGAATTTTCGCAGCTGACTACATGCGAAAAGAGGGAGGGTAGACCATAACTATGGAGGGGTCACATGGGTGGGAATCCACTATTGCAATATTTATTTTACCTGAAGAAGTGACTGGAGTCTCTGTGGTTGTCTGGATGACTTCAGGCATCACTGGTTCAGGTGTTGTGGTCCTCGGGACTGCTGGGGCTGCTGTGGTGGTCTTGACTGGAGGTCTGGTAGTGGCGGTGTGTGGCACTGGCTTGGCGACAGTGCTGGTGATCACAGTGGGTGGCGCTGTGGTGCGAGCAGGTGGCTTAGGCCTGGTTGTTGCTGGCTGTGGTGGGAGCTGACGGGGTGTTGAAGCAGGAAGTTGGGGCTGAACAGTAGCGGCAGGTGTTGGCACAGCTGGTGGAGTATAGATACAGAGTTAAGATCATGGAAATGCTAAATCGAATTAATCTGATTTGACAGTTCTATTTACTAGGGCTGGGACGATGTGCTTTAATGCCGATTTGATTCTTTTACGATTTTTTTTTGGGTGCCGATTCAATTTAAATTGAGATTCTTCGATATTCCCGATTTTTCGCTTGCCTTTTTAACACCAGACCACGTGAAAAAGCTGAATGATGATGCCCACAGATCATATCAGGAGCCATATTTCCCAAAAAATGCACATCATATGTGAGTCAGTTCAGATTTATTTAACAGTAATATATTTGAACCAGACTTTGGGAAGTAAACTGCTACATTTATCTGCACACAACACAAATAGGAGCCTTTAATTTAACATACTTCATCATACTCTGCTCTTCCCTTCTGTTAGAAAGACCACACACTTTAATTGTTGTTGTTTAACTATATTTATTCAGGAACAACTCATTTTCTTTAAGTTTTCAGATATCCTGTGCTGTTGAACAGAGATGTTACAACGGTGTTGAACGCACCACCTCCATGTTTTGAATTAGCCACTGTGTTGTTTCTAAGCTAATATGATAATAAGCTCGCTGTCATCTGTGTGCCTTCCATGACGTGATTTCTGTGTATTCAATGACGCATATTATACATCTGAGTGACTACCGTCTTTACAAGTGGTAATTTTTTTCCCCACTCGGCTTAAAATGAATCATTTAAATATGGGAAAAATTAGATTTTTGAAGAAAAAAAATTATTTAAAAATTGTAAAACAAAAAAATCCCGATACACATGACCATTTACTGATGATATACATACCAGGTACACATCTCCTCATATCTCTGGCGAGCATCATGTTATCTGGACACACACAGGTGTATTTCGGGGGAGATCTGCCCACCTGTGGGGCTGCAAGGCACATAAACTCACAGCCACCATTGGACACCTGGCACCAATCCCTGCCTGCAATGGGAATAGGATACATTTTGAATATTTATCATAAAATGTCATATTAAAGCCAGTATCTTATTAAAAATATGGCAGCTTTTACTTCTGTCACATTTTAGTCAATACTGTTTTTCTTTCAATTGTTTCCTTTTTTTTTTTTTAAATATCTTTGCTTTGTTGTTTATTGTCACTGTTGTGTATTTTACAGTGTTCTTTAAATTAGCCACATCTTTCATCTTAGTAACTTCCAGGTTAAAGTAAAATAAAGGTTGAATGAAATACAGATGTGATATTTTCATGTTGAAACTGGTCAAAAACAGACACTCCTTAGTCCATTATATGTTTGGACATAATGTTTCCTTATTAAAAGTGAAAGTTGTGAGATTAAATGGAGGATTCACAGCTTTTACTGGGATGTAAATACCAGTGTTCTTTTCATTGGGCTGGAAACCAATTCATAAGAAACTTTAATGATAAATTATAGCAAATTCTTACATGATATTCTTCATTATTTCACATTATTTCTTTTATCTTGTGCCAATAAACCAGGCATTTTGAGGAGGTACAAATTTGATTACTGTTTTCGTGATGTCCTTGGATAAGCCAAAGGCTGTTAGTTCAAATCCCATCTGGGGTGGTTAACTTGATAAAAAAATACAACAAGGCAGTCAGAGACAGCAGACCTCCGCCAAGGCTTGATATGACGTCAATACGTGAAGTGATCGTTAAATGGACTGCACCTTTCACCTTCCACACTAGACCTACTGGGAGCAGTTTAGTTTGGGTGACCACATTGTCCAGGTTTTCACGGAAAGACTGCTCTAAAACCGGACTGTCCGGATGTCTGTCACGCGTCCACACTTTTTACATTTCATCCTAAGGACCTAAGGACAAATTGTGAAAAGTGCGGATGCGTGACAGACGTCTGGACAGTCCAGTCTTCGAGCAGTCTGACCAGGAAAACCCAGACAACACAGTCACCCTAGTTAAGTGCAGGGGTCACTAATCCTGGTCCTCGGGGGCCACTATCCTGCATGTTTTAGACGTACCCCCCTTTCAACACACCTGATTCAAATGATGAGCCTGTCATCAAGGTTTGTAGAAGACTGATAAAGACCGTCTGGTGTGCTGAAAGAGGGAAACATCTAAAACATGCAGGATTACGGCCCGTGAGGATCAGGATTGGTGACCCCTGGTTTAGTGTCTTACTTAAGGACACTTTGACATGTGGACAGTCAGAAGCAGGATTTACAACCCTTCAGTCATTGAGTAACCTGCTCTACCAGCTGAGCCACAGCCATTGTCTTACATAATTGTTCTCTCCTCTTTATTGTTGAAAGTTTTTTGGGGTTTTTTTAAGTTAAAAATGGGGATTTATTTGACTTAAACCATGTTTTCTTAAACTCATCTGTGGGTTACAATCTATTTTTTTGGGAATGAGTAGTTAATACTGCCAGTCAAGACAAATCAGTACAAAACAAGCTTAAAGCTTATGCTTCATCCTACTCCTTTTCGGACATGTCATTGTGTATTATTATTATTATTATTATTATTATTATTGTTGTTGTATTGATTATTGTTGCACTTTGCACATGTTCGAAATAAGTCATTCAAATCAAATCAAAAAGTTCTGTTTTTATATTATTTCTTGAGCTCTTCGTGTAGTGCTGTGTGTTTGGCCTTTCTTACCAGCAGGCTGTTTGAGGTTATGATAAAGAATAATGTCCTCTGGGGATGAAAGGTGCTCTGCCACAGGTGTGATGTCATCACCCGTCAGCCTGTTTGCACTGAGGATTGCGTTGTTACTGACATCTGTCCAGAAGACTCTTTCCTACAAGCACATGTGACAGCAAAGCATGAATATCCAATAAAGGACTTGTGAGAAATGCTTCAGGTAATGCAGTGATTTTTTTGGGACAGAATTAAATATATTCACAGGAAAGTAATCTGTGAATATTTGGGATATGCATGCATCTTTGGTGGTAGTTAAGCATAAAATAAATATTTGCAAACTCTAAAATGAGTCTATTTCTACTTATAACATGTTGTGTGTTTGATGTTTGTCAGAATATGAATCGAAAAGTTACAAAATCAAAAATTACATTATAGACAATTCCTGTTGCATGAAGATGTAAGCGATTACATGTTTTTTTTTTACTACTTTCTTCCATCTGAGAAATTCATATTCATACTGAAAACAGTGTACTCGTAACTTTTCTATTTGTATTCTGACAAATACACAACACATTATAGGCAAAAATAGACTAATTTTATCGTTTGGAAATGTTTATTTTATGCTCAACTACAACCAAAGATGTATGCATATCCCACATATACACGGATAACGTTCCTGTGAATACGCTTAATTTTCTCCCAAAAATCACTCCATAATGCAACACTTGCACTGTGCTGTATCCAAAAATGGTAGTTTATTCATTTATTCTGTTGTAAGAGTGTCCTGGCCAAGTCAGAAGTAGCAAAAGTTGGAGAAATATATATTTAAAATGGAAAGATTAACTTTTTCTTTAAGACTACAACAGGATTTGTTTCAAAGAAGATAGAGAAAATGGTCTAGATACATTATACAGATTCAACTATCATTTGTATAAAATCTGTATTGTCTTAGCCTTGGATGTTGCTTTTTGTTTTAGCTTCCCCAAATTTGTATTAACCACCATGATGTTTATATTATTACTATCACTGTCATTTTCTTTTGTGGTCACAGGCATGCACCCCAATATTACAGTTCTAGATTTGTTTTTCAAAAACATTTATTATGAAAAAATGCAAATAAAAAGAAAATAGAAAAAAAAAAATCAAATAAAAAATCTACCTCAAACACAGTGAGTCCCAGTGGGTGAGCCAGCTGGTGTTCGTTTATAATGAGCGTGCGCCGGCCGCCACCCTGCACATCGATACTGGAGAGGGTGTGCAGCTTTGAGTCCACCCAGTAAAGACGCTGGTTCAACAGGTCTGGAGGGGAGGAGTGGGTAGCAGAGAGGGAGAGAGAGACAGGGGGGGTGGGCATGTATAGCAGGTCAGACCAGAGTGACCACTAACATTCATGTGACAATGAAATGAGACTCAGGCGTAAACACGTACCAATTGTGATTCCATTAGGCCATTCAATGTTGTCAGTGACCAGAGCGTTGCGGTCCGCTCCGTTCAGACCACCCTTCTCTATCTTAGCAGGATTTCCCCAGTCAGTCCAGTAGATAAAGCTGAGAGGACACAGAGGGTCTATGACTGATCACTGATTAAAACATGGTGATTCTGTTTTATATAGTTGTTTGATGGACTCTTTAAAACACTATTCTATGTCAAAACCAAATGGGTAGGATATCTGGGTGAAGAGGTCCCAGAGTAGATATGGTCTTATATGTGACAAACGCACCACTTAACATCACAATCACTTAAATGGAGAAAATGTACCTGGAAAAATATCATTTGTTATTTCATCATATCTTAAATTACAAGTAAACAGATGAACACTCAACAGCCATTTTTTTTGGGAAATGCACAAATATTCAACCCTTCTGGAGGATCATTCACTCAGCTATGTGTGATGTGTTGGGTTCAGCTGTGACTCAGTTGGTAGCCCAATGACCGAGAGGTTGGCGGTTCACGTCCCCGGCTCTGTCCACATGTCGAAGTGTCCTTGGGCAAGACACTAAACCCTGACTTAGTCTCCCAGTAGGACTGAAAGAACCTTAGAAACCTACTGGTGTATGAGTGTGTGTGTATGAATGTGAAGCTAATGTAAAGCACTTTGAGCACCATGAAGGTGGAAAAGAACTATATAAGTGTAGAACATTTACCATTTATTCAGCTTGTAACAAATCTGGACTTTGTCCTGTCATGTGAGTTTTTGTCCGTCTCTCTTGTTCTGTCTTTGTTAGTGTTACTTATTTTGTTTTGGCTCTTGGTACTTTGTCTGTTGTCTATCCCCTGTCAGCTTTGGTTGCTTGTTTTGCCTCTGATTATTGGACCCTGTTTGGATTTTAACCCTGAGACCACCTATGCCAGGGGTGTCAAACTCATTTCAGCTCAGGGGCCACATTCAGACTAATATGGTATAAAGTGGGCCGCACCAGTAAAGTCATAGCAAGAGCAGGATAGAAATGTATAAATAATGTCAAAATTCCATACTTCCAGTAAACTAGGCCACCTCTAGTGACAGTTTTTGCCTGAATTGTTGGTCTAGCGATGCTCCATAGAACCTCAGCCAGGGAGGGCTGGTAAAATATTACTGGTCCAATCACAACGCTTCATTTGCGTAGCGAGATTATAGGGTGGGTTTAGCATGATGACGACAGGGTTGAAGACGTATGAACTTATATATAGTCTATGGTTGGTTAAGCAGCATATAAACGTTAGCAGTGTGTTAATGTTAATTAGCTTAGCATATAGCATGTTATAACAACCAGATAGATGCTAGTTTAGACTTGTTTTTGTTGCTCTGTATACGTCACATTGTTCGTTGTTGTGATTGGTCATAGCGCTAGCCTATTATGTGCAGAGCAGTTGATCCTACCCACATGCTTAAATTCATATCATAGTCGGGTTTTCCAGGCTAAGGAAAATGTGTTGTATTAAATGAAAATGTTCAATAAATGATAAATGATTTTTTTTTAAATTATTATTATGATTCGCTTACTTGCTGTGAGGGTCGACCACAATAGCCCGAGGTTTTGATAAGTCTCGATGGAACAGAGTTTTGCGACGTTGACCATCAGCGGTAACCACAGAGATGGTACTGCGGATGCTGTCGGTCCAGTACAGGTTCCCATGGATCCAGTCGACGGCGATGCCTTCAGGAGCATCAATGTCAGTGTCTATTAGTATGTCGTGATGAGAGTGGTCTTCAGCTGAGTCCATTTGAGCTCTGGATTGAGAAGTAAATAACTAATGTCAAACACATTTCAATGAAACAAAAACACTCTATGAAGTCGTTTGTCTTCTGGCTGTGGTCTGTGTTTACCTGTAGATCTTCTTTTGGGAGATGTCTGACCAGTAGATCTCTTTGGTGGCCATATTCATGTCAAGAGCCACAACATTTTTCAGGCGGGGGATCACTCTAGTGTACTCACTTTTGTCCAGAGTCATCTTTCTCACTTCATGACGGTTGGTGAAGAAAAGGTAAGCAATAGTACCTACAAAAAGGAAACAACTTTTATTAGAAGTTCAACAATCAAGAGGTTTATTGTTACATACACAGGCTTGATGCCCTGCAGTAAAATTATTAGATTGCACCCTTCCTGTCCAATACTCTCTCACTCGAAGGGCGTCAAAATCCAACGCGGTCAGACGCATTGACCAAGCATCGGTTTTTGATGCACAAGGTGTCCCACTGTGTGTCATTGAGATGAAGTGGTTTCCATGGCAATATGAGACACTCAGGTTTAAAACACTTTTTTCTCAGGTTTAGGGTTAAGGTTAAGGTTAAGGTTAAGGTTAAGGTTAAGGTTAGGGTTAGGGTTAAGGGTTAGGGCTCTGAGCATCGCATATTGAAGCGGATGGGTTAGAAATCCACTGCGTCTCAATTAGACGTCGACATCTTGTGCGTCAAAACCCGATACTTGATTAATGCGTCTGACCGTGTCGGATTTTGATGCACTGGGAATGAGAATGTCCTGTCCTGTCAACGTGACAAAAGTCCTAACAGTAACTGCAGTTAAGACATAGTGGGACTAAACTAAAACTAAAGGTACAGTGCAAGTTAATGCTATGTATAATCTGAAATTTAAAGTGCAGAGTACAATAAATAAACTTGGTAGGCAGTGGTATGTAGCAGCAGGATGTGTTCATGGTTATTGGATTTTGTTCAGGAGGTGGATGGTTTTGGGAAAAAGTTGAGTCTCATCTCAGTGGTTTAAGGGAGTTACAGTAATTTATCAGTAATTTGTTGGAATTTAGAGTAGAATGAGTTACTGAGACTAGTTTGAAATAGTTATCAGTAATATAGCATCATCTGATCACACAATAAAATAGTGCTGCCAAGAACCTTTTGGATGTTAGGACCCTACAGATCATTATTTGGAGTGTCTTAACATCCATTTTGCCATCCTGGAAATGTGTGGGTTCACCACACATTCCCAGGACGGTAATGTAATCAGTGGTCACTTAACCCTCCCCCCATTTGCCCCTTGGATGTCTGACATAGCAGCTCACTGGTTTTAGTCTGTAGTACTGAGATAAATACAGTGTGAATTTCAATATATCAATATCTGCATGTAAATATACTAACAAATAAAGATTAAAAAAAGGTTATTCTTTTTAAATATTCTGTATGTGTCAATGTATTACAACTGTAAAGATAAACCAAGTGCTACCACTTGCACTAATTAACAGATTCAGGTTACATTGGGACTGTCTTTGGCTAAATTTAAACTTATTGCTCCATAGCGATTGTTATTTTTTGTATATATGTATATGTTTAGTACTTCAGTTATTTATTATTGGTATTGTTATTATTGTTATTGTTATTATTTTTATTATTATCATCATTTTTGTACTATGCACTATATTGTTATAAGATGAATTAAGGTTATTGGGGAAGTGAAGAAGGGGTAGAATTAAATAAGCTTATACTTCATCCTACTCCTTTTCACACATGTCATTGTTATTATTATTATTGTTGTATTGATTATTGTTGCACTTTGCACATGTTCGAAATAAATCATTCAAATCAAATAAAGTCTTTTGAATTGAATTGAATTGAATTAATCTAAGGCCATGTTTCATACATTTTTCACTAAATACATATTTTCACTTTTTTAATATAAATGTTTACCGATGGCCTTGCAGAATTTGGTTGCAGGGTCCACTTGGTACCCTTCCTCACACTGGCATTTGTAACTGCCAATCATGTTGATGCAGATTTGGCTGCAGGTGTCTGGGTTGGCACATTCATCAATATCTAATTTAAAAGAAAAAAGGGGGAAAAAAAAGGTTACTTCATATATTAGCTTTTCTGAGTCACTGTTTCAATAAAAATGACAGGATACCTTTTTAAAAATCTAACAGCAGATTACATGACAGTGAAGCATTTGCATCGGCATAAAAAAGAAATACTATCATATGTGTCTGGTTAACAACAACAACAACAACAACAAAAAACGAGCATTTGAACAGCATGTGTTTATAATGTTACCTTCACAGCGTTTTTGGTCAACCAGTGTGAACCCAGTGGGACAAAGGCATTCATAGCCGATCTTTAAGTCGTTGCAGATATGAGAACAGCCACCATTGTTGTATATGCACTCATTAGAACCTGGAGTAAAATGAAGAGAGGGTCTAAGGCACAGGTGTCAAACATAAGGCCCGGGAGCCAAATAAAGCCCGCCAAAGATGTCTAATCTGGCCCGTAGGATGAATAACAATGAAGATATTAACAGTGTAAACATTAGATTATTTGAATTCAGGTTCTACATACATAATAATTAGATCTGAATTGGGTAAAATATGATCATAATTACCTGAAAACTGCAGATTTTAATGTCCAAAAATCAAATGACGTGAAATTCTTTATATTAACAAACCATCATTTTACAAAAACCTGAATAAAACTCTGAACAAATATGAAGCAGCTGAAATATCTGAAGAAAAGTAAGTGTCATTTTACAAATATTCTGCCTGTTACTAAATGTTTAGTGTATTTGTAATCGATATGTAAGTTGTTCTGCACATGTGCAAATGACAAACTGATAGACTGAGGCAGAAAATTGTTAAAATGTCACTTGTTTTTCTTAATACGTGTCAAGTTGTTGATGTTATTCACATTTCGAGGGAAACATTATAGATGTAAACATTATCATAATGTATTTTTTACTCTTTTCACTGTTATTATTTTACTGGTCTGGCCCTTTTCAGATCATATTGGGTTGAATGTGGTCCCTAAACTACAATTACTTTGACACCCCTGGTCTAAGGTCTTATTCCTGAGGATATAACTAGCATTCTTCAGAAGTAGTAATTAGGCAGTCAGTTATAAATCTCTGTACTTACCACATTCCCTAATAGGCTCATCTGACCAGTCTCTGCAGTCTCTCTTCCTGTCACACACCCTCTCCATGCTGATACATTCCCCACTGCGGCACTTGAATCTAGTCGGACCCTCACATCTGGTTGCTGTGCCAAAGAAAAAAAAAATTTAATTAATGAATGATTAGGCATTAAAAGCTTAGAAATGGTCTATATTTAGTGAGGTTTTATTACCATTTACACAGCCTATCTCATCACTCATATCCCTGCAGTCATACTGATGGTTGCACTGGCGGCTGCCGTGGATGCACGTCCCATCACCGCACTCAAACTCATCAGGACGGCAGGTGGAACGAGCTAGAATAAAGTAAAAGCAGAAATGTTGAATGCAGTGGAAACCCTGTGGAGACCCATTTCAGAGATTTCTCATTTTCAGACATTTTAGAGTGTTGTACAACCCTTAGTGACTGTGCATTTTAAATATATTTATTGTGTTGTCAGGGACTACAGATGGAAACTACACTGAAGAAAGTAAAACACTGAATCAACTGAAAATTATTCTTCAATTTTGCCTTTTTATCTAATAATTTGACTTTTTATCTCATAATTTTTACTTCTTTTCGCATAATTTTTACTTTTTATCTCATAATTTTTACTTTTTATCTCATAATTTTTACTTTTTATCTCACAATGTTTACTTTTTATCTCATAATTTTTACTTTTTATCTCATAATTTTTACTTTTTATCTCATAATTTTTACTTTTTATCTCATAATTTTTACTTTTTATGGTCACACATTAAAAAAAATTATTTGAGTGAACCAAATTGAATTGCATAGGGTTAGGGTTATTTAAATAGAATTTAATTTGGTTCACTCAACTAGATGTTTTTATGTGTGACCTATTGAAGAAGAATTCTTAAGTTGATTCAATATTTTACTTTTTTCAGTCTCATCTCTGTCTCTGAGATCTTAATGTTGTCTGTATATTGTCTTTTAAAAAAATAAAGGAGTTAAAGAGAAACATCTCAGAATAAAGACTCATATCTCTCTCATTATAAGGAGCAGGACTAGATAACCTTTTGCTTCTTTCTGTTCCTTCTCAAACTGTGTTCACAAGTTCGTTCATTATGTGCATTTATGTTAAATGTATTGTTTTTGATACTTTTTCTGTGATTAATAACCATTGATAGGTGCATATATGTAATTGACTTCTTGATTTGATTTGATTTTTTATCAGGCTGATATCAATAAACTAATAAATAAACTAGCAAAAATAAGGAAATGTTGATTTAACCCTTTGTTGGTCAGCTCAACCATTTGGTAGAGGTAATATCTCATTTAAATGTAAGTCCTTCGACATCAAACTTCTTAGGCTGCCAATGATATATTCATGTCATGCTAGTATATAAATAACCAAGGAAGAAGATTATGTGACAACACCTCTGCTGTGATCTTTTTTTTTTGGACACAAGATTGCAAAATTTCATTTTATTAACTTTTTAGGTAGTCTATTTTACATAAATAATCTTTATCATGTTGCAGAAATACTTTGGTATTCATGTAATAATTTTTTGAAAACATGCTGAACCTAATGGTAGAGACGACAGTAAAGAGTCATCAAATGCTAATGCTAATCGCTAATGCTACAAACACAAAGAGTTAATACAACTAATTTTAACCAAGTCACAAATTATGTTAAGAATGGGGAAGGAGTAATGTTTGAGTTTAATTTAGGGACAGTAAAAAGGTTTTTTTTTTATATATATATAAATCTCTTTTACGTTACAATAGTCTCTGTGAGGTGGAAAAAACAAACAAAAATTAATACATTTATTGTGATTTTTGTAGTGTGACCAACAAAGTGGTAAAGAATGTTTTGTTGTTGTTGTTGTTGTTGTTCACTAAACCCTACCACAGTCAGCTTCATCTGATCGGTCCAGACAGTCGGCTCCTCCGTCACACCTCCAGCTGCCGTGGATACACTCTCCACTGCGGCAGCGAAACTCCAGAGCTGAGCAGGGATGTGCGGCAGCGGTGGCGACGACAGCAGGCCTCATGGTGCCACAGTTCTGAGGCCACTCATCAGAGCCGTCTTTACAGTCACTGTCACCGTCACAGGCCCACAGGCGTGGAACACAAACAGAGTTGTTGCACCTGAAGGACGTTGAGCTGCAAGTGACGGGCGGACAGGAGGCCTCATCACTTCCGTCGTCACAGTCAGCCTCGTCATCGCACACGAAGGAGGTGGAAACACACTGGCCGGTGCTGCAGCGAAACTCTGTGTCTGTGCACTGTTTGGGTGCTAAAAAAAATTTAAAAAAAATAAAAGATAAGAATGGACAAAACCTGAGTCAGCTGCAACAACAAATGCCTGTAGAAGTGGAAAATATCAAATATTATTTATATTTATCACATCTGCTTTTAACATATGAACCATCTCAGGCTTTCAGGTTCTCAGTAGTAAAAGCTTTTAGTTGTTCCTAGAGTTCACACTAACACACATGATGAGGCCGCATTCAGTTTTTATTTCACCAAACTATGGAACAGTTGACCTGAGGATCAGAGGTAAACTGAAAACCTACCTTTTTAGATTAGCTTTTAATTAAATTTTTACTTTTACTTATTTCATTCTGCTGTTTTATGTATTTATTTATTTATTTATTATTTTAGTTCTATTCTTTTTTTGGTATGTATTAGATAGATATACAGACAGAAGGGATGGACGGGTGGATGATCGGACGGACGGATGATAGATAGATAGATAGATAGATAGATAGATAGATAGATAGATAGATAGATAGATAGATAGATAGATAGATAGATAGATAGATAGATAGATAGATAGATAGATAGATAGATAGATAGATAGATGTAAAGCACTTTCTGCTACATGCACCGTGTATGAAAAGTGCTATATGAATAAAGTTTGATTGATTGATTGATTGATTGATTGATTGATTGATTGATTGATTGATTGATTGATTGATTGATTGATAAATCCAGCTGCAATAATATATTCTTTCAACACAGTTCTTGCTGTTTTTCCCAAAATAAAAGTTTTTCCAGACTGATACTTTTCCCTAAGGTCTAGAGTTCATTCATTCATTCATTATCTGAACCCGCTTTATCCTCACTAGGGTCGCGGGGGTCACTGGGGGCCTAATCCAGCTACAATGGGCGAAGGCGGGGTACACCCTGTATGAAATGCCAGTTCATCTCAGGGCTGAACATATATAGACAAACAATCACTCTCACATTCACACCTATGGACAATTTAGATTAACTAATTAACTTTTATACTCGTGTGTCTACTGCTGACTTCATTGGTTGAGATTGTACCAGTTATCTTTATTAGAAAAGTCTAATTTTATAGTGTTGAATGAACAAACACATAATTCACAAAACATTTTCTATTTCTCATTTCACAATAATTTCAGTATACTGATAAAATTCTACTATAAGACTTTTTTCACATACTTTACTAAGACTTTCACCCAAAATTCAAGACTTTTCAAGGTCTGTTTCAAAATACCATAGACTTGTGCAAGCACCCTGTTTCAAGATGCGACGTGGTATTCTAGGAGTTAATAGTTGTTATACTAACATTTACCTATTCAAGGTATTTGGGAAAACAAGCAACCAGAAGGAGAATCTCACCTGTGTTTGAATACTTATTCATATTTATGTTGCACAAAAGGAAGTACATTTCAATTTATTTGTTTTTTCCCCTAATTTCTTCTGTCCAAACAGGAGATGTACAATATGTGTGTTTGTTTTTTGTTTTCAACATTCAAGATTGACTTCATTGTTCCACATCGTAAGGTTTTTGGCTGAGGCTCCCATCCACAAAACCAGCAAAATATAGTTTACATACAACTACAGTATGAAAAGAAAAACACATCTAAATAAAGTGTAATCACCAAAACATACAGTAGGGAAAACACTAAATATATGTTACAAAATCTGTTGTAGAAAATGGGCATAAATTTACTTCAATGTCCAAATAAACACACATCATCACAATATGCAATGTGCTGTTTTTTTGTAAGTAGAATAAAATAGAATTTCTGATTCCAGCTACAACATGCATTACAATTTGGTAACACTTTATAATACTTACATACAATTAACTATGTATTAACCATTTATTACCTATTTATAAATGGGTTGTTCATTATGTATTAACCATTTTTTACCTATTTGTTAACGTCTTGTAAAGGTTCATACTAGTGTAAATGTAAAATTATATTATTTTTAACCAACAGGTGCAGTGTTTACAACTGTTTCTTTGTTTACCTGTAAAGCAGATATACAATCACTGCACCTGTTGGTTAAAAATAATATAATTTTACATTTATCTTTGGAAGACACTAGTATGAACCTTTACAAGACATTAACAAATAGGTAACAAATGGTTAATACATAATGAACAACCCATTTATAAATGGGTAATAAATGGTTAATAAATAGTCAATAGTGTCTCGGTATTATAAAGTGTTACCTACTATTATAATTGAAATAGGCAAAAAACTATCAGCATTTGTATGTATAATAGCTGGGTGTGATTTGCTGGGGGGGTGGGGCGGGGTCATCCCCCCTTCTGGTTTTGGACACCACCGTTGGGTCCTGCAGTCTATGAGTCTTCCTGACGGCATGAACACAAAATGCCCAAAAAGAGGAACTTCACATGCAGCGAAGTCTGGGAAGGGGGGGTTGCAAAGCTTGCAGCCTTATATGTTAGCCACCTTCCCACCCCGAGACGGTTGCAGGTGCCGCGGATGAAATGGGCCCGGCAGTAGCACAAGCCAGACCCTCCTCTTAGTAATATACTGGCATTCAGAGGGTCATCTAATCTGATCTGAGGCCATAGTCGGAAAATGTGGCAAACTGCACCAACCTGACCCCCCCCCCCCCCCCCCCCCCGTTCGATAGTGGCCCATCTGGGGACTAATCTCATGGGATCAGTTTGACCTGATGCTGGCCCAAGAGAACCGAGCTGTAACCTGTGTAATGTTGTGAAAAGTACTGAATACTGCAGTTGTCATATAGTTTATGCATGCTTACTTGAATAGGCAGGTATGCTAATGAGCTAATTAGCTTTTCACTGTTGAGGAGGTAAAAGTATTCCCTGCCAACTTAATGTAAATTCAAACAACTACCAGCTTACAGACAGACTATTGTAGCTAATACATGATTAACATTTGGTTTAGCTAAAGGTACATTCCACATTAAATGATAAGTAGCTCACTAGCTAACACTTTCAACTAAACATAGCTTTATTCAAACAGCATGCAACTTAAACAGCAAATACAAAAGCAGTCTGATTTCTATGTTAAACCTCCTCAACAGTAAAAAGCTAATTAGCTTATTAGCATACCTGCCTATTCAGGTAACCAGACATAGACTATATGACAATTGCATTATTCACAGTTGCACACAGTTTACAATTTTCACAATTTTTTTTACCCAAATTTCACAACATTACACAGGTTACAGCTAAATAACTTTATCAAGGTACAGACGACACATCTTGGCTGAACTGTACAATTGCCGAGTCCACCTCAGGGAACAACACAACAATGGACCTCGAGTGCTGCGAGTGCTGTGATTGGCTAGAGCTGCTGGGGGGCGGGGAGTGGCTTCCAGGCACAGTTGCCTTGGAGGCTTGGTTGGGGGCTCCAAACCCTATCAAGCATCTAGTGCCAACGTTAACACTGAAGACTGTAATACTATGAGGTGGTTCATGTTCTACTGTTATAACTCTAGTAGTAAATCTGACATTTTGCTTTTCTCACCACAGCTTTCTTCATCAGCTCCATTGCTACAGTCAGCTTTTCCGTCACATTGCCAGGTCTTTGGTATACACTGACGGTCTGGACAGCTGAACTCTGTTGGTCGACACGTTTTATCGGCTGCAAAACAAAACATTCACATTCAAACATGATCTCACTGAATGTGGGATTAATGTGTACAAACAGCAGATGTAAAATATTAAACTTTAATACATACAGCAGTTACCGGGAAGTTCATCAGTGCCGTCACCACAGTCATCAGTACCATCACACACCCATCTGACTGTGATACATTTTCCATTTCCACACTGGAACTGCCTGGTTCCACATGTTATAAACGCATCTGTGACACAGAAATATAAGAACACACAATTCAACCCTCAGGTCATGAGAATATATAATATAGACAACATGATTTTATGATTTCATGTGCAATTTAAATAGGCAATATGCAAATAAAGGGCCGGGACATTTATATTTAGATGGGCAATAATTAATATCTATTTGTTTACCTGAGTTTAGAGTTTAGTTTTAGGTGATTAGATATAAGTGAACATAACTTACAAACATAGATGAGGTTATTAAATGTTGAGAATGTTATTTCTACTGTTATTTCTATTGTTTCAAATAAGGATGATTGAAAAAAAATAAACTTAACTGATGTAGTAGATGATTAAATATAATTTTAAAGCACTACTAATAACCATTAATATCTATTACAACAAAAACATTACAATCATAAAACACAGTAATTTTATTCAGTGGCTGTGGTTCAGTTGGTAGAGCAGGTCGTCCAATGACTGAAGGGTCAGAGGTCAGTGTCCCAGCTCTGTCTGTCCACATGTCCAAGTGTCCTTGGACAAAGACACTGAACCCTGTCTTAGTCTCCCAGTAGGACTGACAGAACCTTAGAATAGTAAGATAATAAATAATGTTTTAATTTAAGTATACTTTAATAAACATCTACATTTTAAGTTCTGAAAAGTTGTATTTTTTAAGTTTCATCAACTTAAAATAATTGAGACAATGGATTGCCTTGTGTTTTTGGAGTTCTGCTAACGTATTCAGGTTTACAGTGTGTGTTGTCTGCATCTGTGATCTGGTTTCTAAAAAAATTGGGTCAGTGTTCCTCCAAAAATCCTTATACCCTTTCCAAATAAATTAATCATAAATAAATATAACACTTCTCTTTTGTTAATCTACAGTGACAACATTGAACTAACATACCTACCAGATGCTTTATTAGTTCACAAATGTTAGACTAATATGGAATCCAACATAAAATGTATGAAGCACAAAAACATTTAAAACCATATTGAATGAGTGAACATGAACAAAAATGTTAATGTTGACACGTGTTCATTTTGTCAGTTCCACTGTGTTGATGGGAAAGCTTCACCATGTGACACAAACTTATCCTGAAGAGCTTGGAGGCACTAAGTTTGCATGTTATTACTTGTTCAAACAGGGAGGATGAATCACTAAACCATACATACCTGCTCTACTTACTATGTAAACATCCAGATTTGCATTATTCTTAATCATAGATATAGATATAACATCATCCTCAGTGTTTATGTTAGTATACTCTTACCCTCCTCATCCTCTCTTTCTTTAGTTTTAAAACATTTTCAAGATAATTTGGTCCAAATTTCAGGTTATTATTAAGTACACAGTGGTCAAAGTACTCACATTCTGTACTTAAGTAGAAGTACAGCAACTGGTGTGAAAAAAGTAGAAGTACTGATTTAACTCCTTCACTGAAGTAAAAGTTTAAAAAAAAAAAAAGTACAATTTCACAATTTTAATAAAGTACAAAAGTAAAAAGTAAAACTGCATATTGTTTTTGCCATGAATGCAATAATACTTATTTAATCAGGAAAAATCTGAAAAGTTTCAAAAGTATCTAAAATAAAATATTTAAAAGTGAGTTACTGTGTAGATAATGTGTTTGATAGAGTCATTGTATGGGAAAGAAATTTAGGAAAAACAGGGAAAAAAAGTTGCAATTGAAATAAAAAAGTCATCATGAGATTTAAAAAAAATACAAATGAGATTTTAAAAATGTATAATTTCAAGAGTAAATAGTCATATAACTATAATATATGAAGTCACAGTTTCTCTACACTGATTTTTCCTCTGGTGACTTATTTTTCATACTGTCACATCTGTTTAATTTGAAAAAGTAATGAGTCTATTCTGAGAATGTAAAGAGTATAAAGTACAGATATTTATATAAATATAAAGAGTATAAAGTACACATATTTATATAAATATAAAGAGTATGAAGTACAAATATTTATATAAATATAAAGAGTATAAAGTACATATATTTATATAAATATAAAGAGTATAAAGTACACATATTTATATAAATATAAAGAGTATAAAGTACACATATTTATATAAATGTAAAGAGTATAAAGTACAGATATTTATATAAATATAAAGAGTATAAAGTACACATATTTATATAAATATAAAGAGTATAAAGTACACATATTTATATAAATGTAAAGAGTATAAAGTACAGATATTTATATAAATATAAAGAGTATAAAGTACACATATTTATATAAATGTAAAGAGTATAAAGTACACATATTTATGCAAAAATGTAGGGAACAAAAGTAAAAAGTTGCCAGAAAAATAAATACTCAAGTAAAGTACAGATACCTGAAAAAAAATCTACTTAAGTACAGTAATGAAGTACTTTTACTTAATTACTTTCCACCTGTGCACAGACAGTACATGTACAGTCTGGTTTTCATGGTGTATTTGTTACATATGAAAAGTTTTTTTTTCACATAGAACCAACTTAAGTTTGAGAAAAACAAATGAAAAGAAACATCATTTCGATTGGATAAAACATTGTTGGTGGTAAGTTTAAATTCAGACACCTATATAAGAAGGAAAATTATTCCATTTAAGACACTTGACAAGTTTTTTTTCTGCACCCATGGGCACCCTGTGACACTGGACTTGAGAGAAACAGTTCATAAAAAGCACCAGGGGCCCATGTGGATTCCTGACCCTGACCCTCAGGGATCAAACCCCACATGGTCACCTGTTTCAAACAGACCCTGGAGGGAGGAGTTAAAACCATTAACACCACAGGCAGTAAGGCTTTTAACAGAAAATTAAATGAATATTATGAATTAAATATTTATGTAGCTGCATTAATAATGACATGAGTTTGTGCCAATACCACAAAGGAACCATATATAAATGGTGACTAATGTCTGGCAGCAGTTAATCCTAAATTCTTACAGTTGAAGTCAAACATCTGCTGTTATTGGTCATGGTTGATTCAGTTCAACAGAAAAACGAGGTTTTATTTCTTGACTCTGAAGCACAGAACAAAGGTCGCTGATGGTTGAGCTGCATTTTGTAATAAACGTCCAAAATGTAACTTTTTAATTTAATTTTGTAATAAAGTGCCACAACGCATTTTTTATTATTATTATTATTATTATTATTATTATTATTATTATTATTATTATTATTATTATTATTATTATTATTATTATTATTATTATTATTAATCATGCATTTTATTTGTATAGTGCTTTTCTGGACACTCAAAGACGCTTTACATTAGTGCAAAAATCATAAAAGCAGTAGATTCAAAAACACTCAAAGACATTTTACAATAGTACAAAAAAATAAATCATAAAAGCAGCACACATAAGACAATTACATGACACAGGACAGAACATGAGGACACTACACGACACATTAAAAGAAGTTAATAATAATACATTAATAATACATTTGTCATACATTTGGCTGTATTTCTATTTCCAAAATATATTCATAATTTAAAATTGTCCTATTATATAATATATCTAATCACCAACCAAGCTATAAACCACTTGGAATGTTTCCCAAAAACCTCCTTGAGTTTTAATTCCACACGACTAAAGCACCCTGCTGCTGCAAAATGTTAAAACATTTTTTTACATAATGCAGCCAAATTTATTACAAAATGAAAAGAAAAAGTTATTACATTTTGGACATTTATTACAAAACGCGTCTCGACACTGTTTTTGTTGTAAGAGTTGATGTGACTCCATAAATAAACATTACTCCAGTTAATTATACATTAAAGGCTGCATGTGAATGAGTGTAAATGTTATTGCTTTCTGTGTGTTGCCATAAAGATAGTTATCACAGCTGAAGGTAAAAACAAGTGTTCTAAAAAGAAGAAGAAGAAAAAAAAAAGAAAAATCCACTTCATTGATTAACTCCCTGACACCGGTGCCATTTTACCCAAACACAAGTTCACGTTGGTTATTTACTCAACAGGCTTAAAGTTCAGACCTTGAAAGTCAAGCTGGTCTGGATGTCGGCGTTATTGATCGATGAAAAGTCAATACTGGGAAAATAACAAATGCATTCGTCACTGATTGTTACCCAGTATTCAACTGATTTGTCTTGAGTCAAGAACGAAGTGTCAGGATCAAACAACTGATTAACATATATAATATAAACCTGGAAGAAAATTGATTTGTGGATGTTTTAAGCCTTTAAGTGCTGAGATTTAGCAATTACACAGCAAAAAAATATATATAATAAAAAAATATATATAAATATTTTTTTTAATCTTTGTTTTAGTTTAAAAAATAACATGAATAGACATTCACAAACTATAATTTAAGAGTAAATTTTTTTTTTTAAAAACCTGAACAAGTATGAACAACATGAAATGTCTAAAGAAAATTACATAAAATGTTAAAAAAATTTTGCTACTTCATGTAAACTGATATGTTAAAGCCAAAAAATTTTTAAATTGCATTTATTTTGGGGATTTTTCCCCCTGGTTATTCCCATATTTTTTGTTTGTACAGTTTGTAAAAGAAAAATATTTTGAAGAAGAAATGAAAAAAAGCAAAAACAAACAAACAAACAAAAAAGAACAAAAACAGCCAAACTGATCAGTAAAATGAACAAAAATGAATATTTAACTAACAAAATAATATCTAACATGAACAAAATAAGACACAAACAGAACACAATTGAAGAAAAATAATAAAATAAATAAACAAAACATAGAAAAATAAACAAAATAAGCAACAACATCAAAAGAAACTAAGAAATATTCACAAAATAACAAATAACATGCAAAAAAAAAAAAAACAATAAAAAAAAAAAAAATGAATGAATGAAGAATAAATAACTAGTATTGTAATTTGATTCCAGTAGTTTTAGTTTGGGCTTTTTCTTTTTCTACATCAGTTTCATCAACAAAATAACAGTTAAAATAAAAATAAAAAACACTTGAATTTGTCTGAATATTTAACCTAAACCATCCATTCAGAACGCATCAACACTGACGCATGAGGGGTTAAAGAGTTAAGACCATGTGTCCAAACCTGCACGTGAGACAGAAGTGGGTGAGGGGACGGAGAACTTTGAAGCCCCCCCTCCAACCTCCCCATCATGTAAAACACATGCCGTGACTGGTGTGGAAACATGGATAGGTGAACACCAGTTCAAACGTGTTTTACCAGCATACATACATTTCCCAAAACCACACTGGAACAAGTACAACACTGACTTTTTCATCACAACCAAAAAGTGAAGAATGCAGGACATTATCTGTGTGTTTCATTCAGAGGGGACAAAAAGGGACAAAAGATGGATAAGAGTGTCCTGCAATAGTACACTGTAAACCTGAACGTTAAGAATAATTAAATATATTCAGTTGTGAATACTCAAAGTGTCATAAATAGTACTACTAACTCAAATGTATTCAGTTGTTGTAACATGTTCTTCTTTTTTAAGTACTTACAATATTTTTTTTTATTAAGGGGAACTATTGTGGATATAAATGAACATAACTTAAAAACATACACTGTAGATTTTGCAGTGTTCATTTGGAGACAATGGGACCAAATACACTCTAGAAGAAGTTAAATAAACTCTCTAAGTGTTGATTTAACACTGCAAAATGTACTGTGTAGATGAGTGGAAATGTCTGTTTCGAATATGCAACAACTTAAACAATTGCACTCAACTAATACAAAAACATATACATGAAAAACAAACAACAAAAACAACACATAACAAAACAAGGCTTTGTTTGTATATTTTCAAAAAGGAGTGAGAAGAAGCTAAAGTTATTTAATCCCACCCCTTCTCCTAAAAAAAAAAAGTCCTTTGGTTCAGTTCAGTTTTACATTCATACAAACCTAATGTTACACACCAATAAAATAAAATAGGAATATAACAACATCACAATATCAAGGTTTATATGTACAATAAATTAAATCATTAAATGCTGAGAATGATATTGTTCTGTAAAGGCTGGGATATTTATATTTAGATGTGTAATAATTATTTACCTGAGTTTAAAGTAGTTTTAGGTGATTAGATATAAGTGAATATAATTTAAAAACATAAATGAGGTCATTAAATATTAAGAATGTTATTTCTACTGTTATTTCTATTGTTTCAAATAAAGATGATTAAAAAAAATACATGTAACTGATGTAGTAGATGATTAAATATAATTTCAGAACACTCCAAATAACCACCAATATCTATTACAGTAAAAAAAAATAAAAAATTACAATCACAAAACAGTCATTTTATTCAGAGGTAACTGTGGTTCTGTTGGTAGAGCGGGTCATCCAATAACTGAAGGGTTAGAGGTTCGAGTCCTAGCTTTGTCCAAGAGACACTGATAGAACCTTAGAATAATTAGTAATGTTTTAATTTGAGTATTTTTTTTAATAAGCATCTAAATTTGAAGTTGTGGAAACCTGTATTTTTTTTTTTTTTTTTTTTTTAAGTTTCATCAACTTAAAATAATTGAGGCAATCGATTAGGTTTACAGTTAGGTTTAGGTTTACAGTGCAGTTGATATTGCATCATCAAACAGTGGCAGTTATGGGCAGGTCTGCAGAACTGACGGATCATCCAGTTGCACTTGATTTATTTCCTACAGTGACCAAATGAAATGCAAGTGGTGCCTGTTCCCACATAATGAATGGCAACAGCTTCACAAACCAGCTTTTCACAAACCCCGCTTGACATCTTTCACACACACTGTATTCACACTAGTGGAAGCTCATTGGCTACACAGACCTGCTGCAGAAGAGCGCCAGCAAATGAAAAGCACAAAAAAAAAAACATGCAGCTTCATTCAGAACCTGGAAAAAAAAAAGAAGAAGAAAAAAAAAAAAGAAAAAGACTATGTGGAATGTGTAAGTATTAAACCCTGTCCTAGAACTGGGAAAATCTGCAACAACGGACTTTTTTTCCTCTTTTTTTCTTTTCTTTCTTTTTTTTCTCCTTAAAATGAAACTATTTTTTTCCATGGAGAAGGAAATGGAGAAAAGGGGAACGGGAGAGATTTGACCTACATTCTGAGAGTGATGGCGCCCTCCCCCCATCACCTTGCATCCGGTGCTGTCAGAGGAGTGGGCAATTTAAAACCAGCAGCACTTTCTAATTGACTTAAAATACTATTTTTAATCACTTTGTTAAGATGTTTCTATAAAAGGCATTTAACTGAAACGCAAGACTGGCAACTGGACGCACGTGCCACGTTAAAAACATGAGGATGTAATGAATAATATTGACATAGAAAACGCATAAACTGAATAAAACACATAAATATATATATATATAAACTTATGATATGAAGAAAAACTGAACTTACTTGTTTGGAAAACTGAGCAGATCAGGAACAAAACTGGAGCATAAAACATCCGTCCCATGTTTCCAGATGCACTGGAAGCTGAATCTATTATTACACACTGCCCTGAATTATTATTATTATAGTAATTATTATTATTGCACTGTAGGTAAAGTGACCACTGTGGGACTGTTTACCCCTCTGGTCTGTTTATAAAGTTGAGTACAAAGCTCCTGTTGACTCCTCAGTTTAAGGATGCTCCTGTTGGAAGGTCTGAGGAGGGATGCTCCTGGCGCACACTCTAATGTTTGGCAACAACATCAGACCCATTTCAATGTGGTCCAGGAGGGGGTGGGACCCACAGGGGCCCGGGAGGGGAAGGGCGGGACTTGGAGTGGTGTGATTTCTGAGGCACGCAGCCTCAACAATCGGTGGGCGGAGCTTCGTATGATGGATCTTACTATGCGTGTGTTACCCTTTCAGGCAGACGCGCGCGCGCGCGCTCTCTCTCTCTCTCTCTCTCACACACACACACGCGCGCGCGCGCGCACGCCCACACATGTATAAACGGTACAGTGTTTATATACACTAGTCTGATCCAGGTTCACATGTTGAGCAGAGGCGGTCTGAGGAATTTGACCCGAACCAGTCCGGTTCTCCAGGGTCTTTTGTTTTTTAACCTTCCTGTTGTTCTGGTGGATTTGACCCGGTTTAAAGTCTATACCTTTACTTCATAGGTTTCATCCTATCTTCAGTAATGGTCCATGGATTATAAGATAACACAATGTGGTTATTTATTACTTTTTAAAACACCTATACATGTACATTAACCTGTTAACTGCTGAGAGTTTAGCAGTTCCACAGTAAAAAAATAAAATAAAAATAAAATAAAATAAGCAACAAATGAACAAAAATAGCCAAAGTGATCAATAAAAATGAACAAAAAATGAATAAACCAAGAAAATAAGACGTAACATGCAAGACACAAACAGAACAAAACAAATAAACACAATAAGCAACAAAACAAACTAATATATATTTACAAAATAACAAATAGCATGAAAACATTGGCATTGGCAATTAAGTTAAAGAAACATTAAAAAGAAAAAAACTTGTATTGTAATTTGGGTCCAATAGTTTTAGTTTGTTTTTTTGTTGCTTTCTTTCTCAGTCAGTTGCTTTTTGACATCTGTTTGTTTTATTTATTTATAGCTCAGTTCCATCAACTAAACTCAGTAAAAACACATGTTCTTTTTTTAATTGAAATTTTTCTGAATTTTTAAACTAAACCATCCATTCAGAATACGTCAGCACTGATGCATCAAGGGTTAAAGGGTTAAAAGTTTCCTATGTTACATTCCCTTTTATTCATATTTTAAATCTGTAGTGATTATGGGAGTTTCACAACTTCCATAATGTTTATGTATTAGATCAAAGGTGTCAAACATAAGGCCCGGGGGCCACATTCGGCCCGCCAATGACTCCAATGTGGCCCATAGGATGAATAACAAGTATAAAAATTATTTGAATTAAGGTTCTACATACAGAATAATTAGATCTTAATTGGGTCAGACCAATAAAACATGATCATAATTACCGATAAATAATTCAAACAGCAGATTTTAATGTAAAAAAAAAGAAAGTAAAATTACATGAATATCTTTATATTAACAAACCGTCTTTTTCCAAAAACCTAAAAAAAATACTAGAACAGCTATTAACCAGCTGACATATCTGAAGAGAAGCAAGTGTAATTTTACAAATATTCCCCCTGTTACTAAATATTTTGTGTATTTGTAATTGAAAACAGTGTTAATTTCGCCAGATGAGACGAGATGAAGTACGTTAATTGTCGACCCTTTTTTTCATGACGAAGACAGGACGATGACGAGATGACACAGCTGTTGTAAAAACACTGACGATAACCGTGCCAATGTGTGTGTTCGTCGCCGAATAAAAACAAGACGATAATGTCAGAGCACTGCAGGTTGAATAGTTCAACCTTTAGAACAGCGCTGCGCTCGTCAATGACACAATTCTCTTACTGACCAATCAAAAGGAAAAAGGAGGCGGGACAACCACAGTCTGTTAATGTTTACACATACAATGGATCTAACAGGAAGTACGTGATGTCTGTGTAACTTTGCAACAACACGCGTTCTCCAAAAGCACCCAAGGAGACAAGGATTTTATCTTTGAGCTAAAAACACATCATGTGGACACAGGCCTTTACGTGTAATACTGTAAATGTACTGTAAATGTATCTGGTAATAAACACATGCTAGTTCTGGTTGAAACACACAGTTCTATTGATAAACCTCAACTCCTGAAAGACATTATGACTCATTTATTGATTACGTTTCACAAGTTTTCATATTGTCTTTCTACTGTAGACATCCATTTTTCTATTGAATCAGGTCTATTTGGATTTATTATTTAGAATATGTTATACTATATGCACAGTATATATGTTTTTACACTAGTTTTCTACTGTAGACCTCCACCTGGTAACAGTGAATTGGTCTACTAGTTTTATTCAGAACGTTTTATCTGTACAGTATTTGACATAGACTACTGTGATCTTCAATTTTTATTTAATTTCAATGTATGTACTCACCTATAAAGGTAGCCGTAGTGTTGTAATGTTTCTATGTGTTGCTATTTCTAATAAATTGAAGAAGCATTGAGGATTTATTCATTCTAGTCAATTCAATCAATACATGTAATCAATATGTTAGTTATAGAACATAACTCAACTGGAATTAATACATAACAATATTCCTGAAATAAATAGAAAAAGACTGACATGTTTTAACTAAAACTGGACTAAAATACCTTGAATTAACGTCTGACTAAAAATAGACTGAAATGTTGAGACTTTTAGTCAACTAAAATATGACTAACAAAAATGATTTGTGCAAGACTAAAAGTGACTAAGACTGAGAAGGAACTTTGACAAAAGACTAAAATGAAAAATGGGTAACAAAATTAACAATGGTGTAGACTTGGGAGATAGACGTCTGAGTCCAATTTCAAGCAAATCAGTGCTCGTATCTTAACTAATGTTATTTTACTAAAAGTACATTTCTAGGAGGTACTATAGTGTAAAATGACAAAATCTTTCGCTAAATGGACATAGACCTGGGAGGTAGACCTGTGTTTGTATGTCTGAGCTGAAACCATTTTGGTAATGGTCATTTTCTCCAAAAACTGCTGAGGCCAGTTTATAACTACAATAAATTTGATCTAAATTAAAGAATAAAACCAGTTTTTCTCCCATGACCTAAATCTCTCCTCCATTACTGAGTATGCAGCTGTCCCAGGTTTCTTCTGTCTGTCCCACTACAGTCCCTCAAGCTCAAAACACAGAAGAGGGACTGATAAGGAGGTTCTGTGTTTACATTTTAACCCCCCCCCCCCAAAATCCAATCTGCCTCCGAGCCCTAATTCTTTGAATGTTTTGTCAGACATGGAATCATTTTTTTTAAAATCCTGTCACGTGTCCATGTGTTCAGTGTCTACAGTGTCTGCTGTGTGAGTATGTTTTATTGTATGTGTTTGCATTTGTGTTTCTGTGGTGGGCAGCTTGTTACTGTAGTTTTCCTCTGCTGTAGTAACTAAGTCATTTCCTGTAAGAGATCAATAAAATATCTATCATAACTGCATTTCCATTAACTTTGGAAATTCGCAAAATGTAAATATCGCTATAAAAAAATCTGGTAATGAAAACACCTGAATTTCGAAAAAACACTAAAATATCAATAAAACGTTTTCACACTTTCGTTTCCATATTCTAATGTATCGCAAAAGCGCAATGGAAACACTTTTTCCGCAATTATATGTCAAACGATGTGACGTACATGGTCACACGATCACTTCGCTCGGAGTGAAAATGGCAGCCACCGTCGCTGTAACCATAACAACCATTGGCTGCTGGGACGTGAGAACTTAGAATGATGAGCAGGGTGATACCTACAGTAGACACAGGGAAGGTTTCATTTTATTATCTGTTAGTATTTGAATATTTAAGTTGTTTTTTTATAGATAAATATATTCTCTGTTCTGCAAAGTGTCAAGTGCAAGAACTGTGTAAAAAGCACTACATACATTTAGCATTTGTTGTTGTTATTAATTGCTGAGCATATTTACACCTATGGCCACGCCACATTATGGCCACGCCCATAAACCAACAGGAAGTCCACCATCTTGGAATGAAATTTCAAAAATGCCGAGTCATGGTTTTCGCTGTTATTGTATTTTAATGAACTCCTCCTTGGCCGTTGGGTCCAATAAGCTTAGAATTGCTGAACACTATCTAGATAAGTGGGACATCAAAATGTATCCATATTTTTGGGGAAAAACTGCATTGTTTTTGTGCTACAATGTCACAAAATTTGCAAAGTTTTTGGGGAAAATTACCACTACAAAAATGTTTCAAATACAGATTTGGCTGAAATTTGACTCACTAGCTAAAGACATTATGACTTTGTATTATAGCACCCCCTAAAAATGTACTTTTAGTAAAATGGCATTAGTTAAGACATACAAACAATTTGCTTGAAATTTGACTTATTTTCTGGGCTTACATCTGTTTGTCAAACTAAATTGTCATTTTGTACAGACTTGGTTTTCCTTTTATGGATCATTCATTTTAAACTATCTCCTTTGAGCATGCCTTTTATTTTCCTGAACTTAAACCCATTGAGTTTGGCTTGTTTCAAATATGTGGGTTATTTATTGTCATATGTACAAGTACAGAGTGTACCATCAGCAATGAAATAAAATAAGTTGTGGTGTTTTGTCAGTCCAATGTGAATAAATACCAGATTACTGATATGAATAACAACACTATTACTAGACTCAAATCAGATGCAACAGAATAATATTTGGTTACATCAGGTCATTTATTATGAGATACTTCTGTTTGATTCTGTCTGTAAAATCTCACAGGACATCATTGTGTTCTCATTGTATGTTGTCATTGATAGTACAATTATTAACTGGTTTTACTCACAAATGAATTGGTTAACAGAAGCAGTTGAAACACACATCAATAATTATCATTTATTGTGAGGTACAACATGACAAAACAGATACAATTTTAGCATTATATTTCCAATTGAATACCATTCATTCATTTTCTGATCTCAGGCCCCATGAGCATCCCGGGAGGGGTGGAGACTTATGGTACATCCATACGGGATGCAAATTTTCACATCCGCGCGTCGAGATTACATACAAAGTCAATGGAGAGACACGTTTGGATGCAGATTCACCTGTGGCGGCGCATTGGAGGAATTTCTGCAGTGCGTTGGAGCTGCACGTTTTGTCGCAAATCTGCGTAAACACTGGAGTTGAAAATATTGGCGAATTCAGGCAAATTTGTGTGACTCCGTGTTCTGAAAGCCAATCAGCGTTGGGATGCTGCCAATGTCGTGATGGAATGATGTATGACCCTTGGACTAACCTTGAAGGCAGCAGAAAGAAAAACTGAGCCTGAAATACCAGTAAAAGCGAACTTCATCCAGACGGAGTTCCCGCATGAGATGGTGGATGTATGGGACCTCCAGAGCAGGTACAGAGCAGTAATCCATGTGATCTGAGCCATAGTTGAGGACAGACTGGAATGGAGGGACAGATTTTGTTTATCTGTGTTTATCCAGTGTTCAGACTCAGGCGCGTTCGGAGTGGCCGTGAATTGTACAATGTTTTGTGTTCAGTGTGGCTGCGAATTATCTAGCGTCCAAACACGATGTTACAAGCGTACATGTGAAAATTCGCGTTTGGGTGTGGCCGTAGCACAAGCTCCCCATTTGCCAAAACACAGGACACGTCTGTTTTCCATTCTTTGGCCAGACAGTGTTTAGCCTCCAAAAACAAATATTCAACAAATGTTGTAAAATTATTAGAGGGAATAAAGTCTTCTGGATAGATGTGCAGTTGGCATAGTTCTGGTTTAAGGGGCACCTCTTCCTCAATTATCTGACTAGCAACCTCTATCATGCTTTTCCAAAATGACAAAGATTGTGGACACTCCCACATACACACTTAATATAATTAGAATTATACGCAGACAGGTGCTCCACAAGGCCAGGAGTATTATTGCACACTCAGACCATGTGCTATATTGCAAATTTGGATTGTTGCCTTCTGGGAGCAAGATAACGCCTCCCAGAAGGAAAACTGATCACTTTGCAAATTCTTTTATTCCATCTGCTTTTAAATGACAGTGATAGTGCTAATATGTAGGGTAGGGTATATTTTTTATATACATGTGTGATCTTTTTCTCGGTTTTTAAAATGTATTTATTTATCTAATGATCCTGTTACACTGTCACTGTTGTATTTCGAGTTTTATTTATTTATTGTTGGGCTTTCTCATCTGTTTGAATACTGACTGGGCGAGTGGTGGCTCTCTTTACAGTGTCTGCGTAGGAGCCATGGACGACAGGATCTGCAGTGACTCACCTGTGTTAATCTGTGACCCTGGACTTCCTCCCTCGCCTTTCTGGTATAAATGGACATTCATCTATAGGCTGTCCGTCCATGGGAGTGGATCTGTCCTTCAGTGTGGTTCTCATCAAGATGTCTTCTTTTTCCCACTGGGTTTTGAAGTTTTTTTCTTGCCGAGAAGGAGGGTCTCAGGACAGGGGATGCTTGGGACTTTTCATATCTTTCTGTAGTTGATTGTGTTTCTGTAAAGCCCTGTGAGATAACTGTGTTGTGATATGGAGCTTTATAAATAAAATTGAATTGAAATTGAATTGACAGATCCTAGCCTAAGTGTGGAATGTGTGGGTTTTTTTTATGCTGCTGCGACCAATTGTCTGCAAACCGAAATGTTCGTAGGGGATAAATAAAAACATCTGAATCTGAATACAATTTAATAAATACCCTTCGTCATCTTTACATTTTAAAAAATGTGTCTGGATTGTTGAGATTAAATCGATTTGGCTGGAGTAATGTATAGTCCAGGGGGGGGCCAAACCTGTTTTAGATACATCCCTCTTCCAGCACACCTGACGTTTGTTAATAACAGGCTGATCATTTGAATCAGGTGTGTTAGAAGAGGGATACATCTAAAACGTGGAGGATTCTGGCTCTGAAGGACCAGGGTAACCATTGGTATAGTCTATTCAACCATTTGTATTGTAGTACTTTAGAGTTCGTATTTATGCTTCAGTATAAGCTCCACTCTTTCACTGTGATATTCTCATATAAATTTGTCGCCCAAATGTTTGTTGTATTTATGATTAATACCCACAACCCAGAAATGTGTGATGCCACACAGCCTCATACACTAAACCAGTGGTTCTCAAATCCAGTCCTCGTGGCCCAATGTCCTGCATGTTTTAGATATCTGCCTCTTCTATCACAAGTTCCATTAATGATAAGCTCTTCAGAAGTATGCTAATGATGTAAGAGGAAGACAATTGTTATATTTATTTATTTATTTTATTTTGGATGTATTCAAATTTTTTAATGTATTTTAATTATTTGTATTTATTTATATATATTTTTAATTATTTTTTAACTTAAAAAATTATATATATAAATTCCTTTTTAATTTGAAAATATATATTCTGGAGGGTTTTTTTGTTGTTTAATGTTTTTTTAATAAAATTTTTAAATAAAAAATCTTTAAAAATATATTTTTTATTTATTTAAATATTTATATAAATATAAAAAAGGAGAGAGGGATTTTTGAAATATATTGTTTATTTTTATTTTACATTTTTTAAATTTAACTTCAAATATGTATTTATTTAAATATTTCTATAAATATAAAAAAGGGAGAGGGGGATTTTATATAATATATTTTTTATTTTATTTTAATTTTACATTTGTATTGTTTAATTGTTTATTATTATTATTATTATTATTATTATTATTATTATTAATAATAATAATAATAATAATAATAATAATAATAATAATAATAATAATAATAATAATAATAATAATAATAATAATAATAATAATAATAATAATAATAATAATAATAATAATAATAAAAATAAAAATATTTATTGATTTTAAAAAAGAAGAAGAAAAGGGAGATATCTAAAACGTGCAGGACAGTCCATGAGGACCAGATTTGAGAAGCACTGCACTAAACACAGAGGAAAGTCATTTAACTTTACTCATCAGTGTAAACAAATTGTCCTGACTGTCCTCGTTTGAAGTCCAAAATCTATCCTCAAATGGGGGTTTACATACAGGATCAGCAGTTGACATGTTTAAATAAATCAAAAGAATTCCATTGACACAAAGCAGGTGTTCAGCAGGTGGTTTCACTGTTAACAGTTGACTTCACAAACACACGTTCTTTTTCAAAAATAATTAAAAAAAAAAGAATCCAATCTAAAGGATGAGTGACAGGTACACAGCAGGTGACCCTCTGATAATACAATAAAATAGCACTTTCACCTCTCATTAAAACCAGCCTTTCAGTCCAAAGTCTTCAGGTCCTCTGGGTTCATATCATAGTTTACAGTGAAATTTACATCAGACGAGGTGAGGAGATAAAGCTCATGTAGTCAAATAAAAGTTCAACACAACCTTGAACCAAATGGAGAGAGTCTACATGTGGGAAACTATTCACACTGACGTAAATACAGTGTTTTTCATTGTAGAAGATAAATATGATCCTGTTATTGTCACAGATGAGCTTTAGATAACACCCCCACACACACACACACACACACGCATACTTGTTTACATGTGTCATAAGCACATGAAGAGTTTGTAGTGATTGGGTAGTGAGTGTAAACCTACATTTAGTTTTTTAATAAAATAAAAATAATAATTATATTAAAAAAATGTATTCAATTAAATTTTTTAAAAACATTCAAAAGTAAAAAAAAAATTAACGAATAAATAAATAAGAATAACATAATAATTGTTAAAAAAATAATTGAATTGAATAATTGAAGAAACTTTATTGTCATTGCATACATGTCACAATGAAATAATACAATACAAATGAATGAATGAAACAATCATTTAAAAATAAATCAATAATAAAATAAAAAATACATAAATGTTTTAAAATACATAAAAAAAATTCATCCTTTTTTGTTTTTAAAGTAAACACATCTTCAAACCTTTGAAAAATATATGTTTCACTTTATTATTTAAAAAAAGATAAGTTTAAAGTTTAAAAAAGTTATTTTGTCCATCATGCTTTATGGGAACTTCCAGAAAAAACTAACTAATGTATTTATAGCGCCACATCATTTCTATTTTACTAGTGGGGACCTTTATTTATATTTAACCCTTGAATTTTAGTCCCCATAGTGTTAGAGGTCCCCATGGTGCAACTGTGTAAACATATCAATGTCCCCATAAAGATAGGAATACAAACTGCCACACACCTCCTACAGTACCAGGGTAACTTTTATTGATCGTCCAGTGTATCATGTGTTCCCTTCAGTTTCCTCTGATAAAAGGGCACAGACATGGAGGTTTGACTTCATCACACATGTTAAAATAATAATAAATTAACAAAAAGCGATCAGTAAAATAAACAAATGCATATTAAACTAACAAAATAATATTTAACATGAACAAAGTAAGACACTAACAGAACACAACTGAAGAAAAATAATAAAATAAAAAAACAAAATGTTGAAAAAATAAACAAAAATAAGCAACAACAACAACAGAAGCTAATAAATATTCACAAAATAACAAATAACATGTAAAAAAAAAAATCCCCCTCCCCCTCTAAAAAAAAAAAGAAAACCAAAAACACCAAAATGAACTTTAAAAAAGAAATAAATGACTCGTGTTGTAATGTGGTTCCAGTAGTTTTAGTTTGGGCTTTTTCTTTTTCTAAATCAGTTGCTTTTCGACACCTGTACATGAGTTCCATCAACAAAATGATCAGTCATATAACACAAAAAAAACTTTAATTATTCTGAATTTTTAAACTAAACCATCCATTCAGAACACATCAGCAGTTAAAGGGTTAATGGGGGTGTTTTGAACTAAATCAAAGACAGAAGTTATTATTTACATGATTTTTTATTATTTAACTGGAAATCAAATCGAGCTGAATGTGGCCGCCAAAATTCAAATGCTTAAAAAATGTTATCATGATCCAGACATTAACTGTTGTGTGATTGAAACAAACTCTTGCATTACATCCTCACTACCTGCCTTAAGTTTTTGCTCCTCTCTCGACACACTAATAATCCTGTGGTGCTTTCCTCCACATTAGACATCACTTTGGTTTAAACCAGGGGTCTCAAACTCATTTGATTTGATTGGATCAGGCTAATGCTAATGTTTGCTAGTGCACACAAACCTGCTGGATTTCTTTGATAACAGAACATTTATACATTTTACTCCAACACCAAACTATCTTTGCAGAGAACTTATTTAATTACTTTCAGGAGTGCAATTTACCTGATCCAAAATGAAGACTGCAGAGCCTCATGTGGTGCGTTAGACGCTAAACACTGTCATCAGCGTTTTGCCTGTTAATTACAGACAACAACTTGTTTCTCCATATTGTTTCTTTTGGGATACGATATAAGACTATTAGCATGATCACATTTTTGATTGGATCCAACGCTCAGTCATTGTTGGTTTCTTGCTGTTTCTGGAGGAGACGGTTAAGTAGTTAGCATTAGCATTGTCAAACTGGAGCCATTCTATGACGTGATGACAAGTGGCTATAACAGTGGTCCCCAACACCCGGGCCACGGACCGGTACTGGTCCGTGGATCAATTCGCCGCCTAATAATTCATTAATTCTCTTGTATTTATTATTCAAGTCTGAACAATCTTTTATTTTGACCAATGACTGGATTCTCTCAGTTACATGTCTGTCACTTGAATGCCAAAAATGTAACCCACATGTTAGCAAAATAAGTAAAAAAAAAAGATGTTTTTGGAAAGTTTCTTTTCGAAGAGGAAAAGGAACACTGAAGAAACAGAAGAAGAGCCTCCAAAGATTATAACAGACAATACCAGGAGTTGTACTTGAAATATGGATTCATCGTGAACAGGTGATTCCCACAGACCAAGCCCACTCTGTATGATTTGAATACAAACAATCTACCCCCCCCAAAAGGTTGGGGACCACTGCCCTATAAGACACCTGTGGCTCAGTTGGTAGAGTGGGCCGCCCAATGACCGAGAGGTTGGCAGTTTGCCCCGGCAAACCATGCCCCCTGGCTGTCCACATGTCCAAGTGTCCTTGAACAAGACACTGAACCCTGACTTAGTCTCCCAGTAGGACTGACAGAACCTTAGAAACCTACTGGTGTGTGTGTATGAATGGGTGAATGTGAAGCTAATGTAAAGCGCTTTGAGCACCATGAAGGTAGAAAAGAACTATATAAGTGCAGAACATTTGCTGTTGGTCTGTATTGAACTAACTCTTTTGTAATGTCTGGCCCGGTCAAAAACATTGGTGTTTCAAAACAAGGTCATTTAAGATATTTTTAGTTAAGAGACTTTGCAATAGTTTATTCCTTCCCAACATTGCCAGAAAAAACTGTGTGAGAAGACATTGTGTACTCTTCAGTTATGCATATGTCCTCCTCATCCCAGTTGTCTCCCCTTCTGGACTTAATTGGGAACTTGGTGTTCCATTAGACCCATTCTGATGGATAAATGTCTTAGCCAGGGTTAACACCACCTGCACGTGCGTGAATAAATCTTAGGCTATGTCTACACAACAACCGAATAATAATAAATTAAAAAAAAAAAAAAACACGTCCACACTGAGAACAAATCAGTGAAATATCACATAAACATAGCATAGAAACACATGTTGAAAATGATGCAACACACATGCCACACCTGTATGTGTGCTGTAGGACAGTCCCACCAGATACACCAAAACAATAGAAGAAGTTGTGCATGGCTACCTGATTTGCACCACGCATGTGCATTATGGTCGGTCATCATGATCATAGACATATATACATAGACGCCTCATAGGCTGTCGAGAGGCGTCCTACAACGCCGACATCTTGAATCGGGACCAGTGGAGGCAGCGGTGCATAGACATCTACGAAGGAAAGAGCGACTGCTGAATCTCAAAGCGGAATCATTCACTGAATTTTAAACCGATTGCCAAATTGTTTGATTTTTGTTTTTGAAACGTCCCATGTGTAGCTACTATACACGGTGCTCAGATATTTTTTTACAGGTTTTTTCACTCAACACTTAAGATAAACACTCTCTCCCTCTGACTCCAGTATAGTTATTTAAACAGCAGAAGAGCTTCACCATGGATGCTCTAATGAACGCTGTAAGGACACAAGTGCTACTATGATTATGATGTATGTAAGGAATAATATACTGTTAGCACGTTGTCATAGTAAGAGTTAAATAAAAACAGACAAGACGGATAGAACCCATTCAGCTTCGTGTCTACCTATGATCTAACCAACTTTACATCATCCTGTGTATTACAGCTGTTTATATATACAGGCCATCACCCTGATAACATTAATGAATGCTATTGAAAGACACTAACATGTCAAAGAAACCAGCTGGCTCACATTATAAGGGTCTGTACATGTGGTCCCTACATTGTCAGGTTGAAATATTAAAGGTGTCATTCTGCTGAAAACCACTTTTCCACACTCCTTTTGGAATCGATGGATCACCCTGACTTACCGACACATGCTCCTTTGACAGTGGTTCATCACCTCCACTGGCTGCATACTGCATTCACAGAAAACAACAAGAGGAACCAGAGACCCAGAAAAAGCCAATCTATCTGACGTCAGATGGACTTTAGCATCACCCACATGGGGTTAAGCCCATCCCCAGCAGTGAATCTGAAGTAGCATTAGCATTAGCATCTACAAGAGAAGATGGCGCCACAGTAGTTGCTGCACAAGCTTGAAAAAATGGCGGATCAAACTGGTTCATGTGCTCTCTGTGGAAATAAAGCCTCGTTTTTTTTCCCTGCATGTTTTCAGAACAAGCAACAGCACAAAACCTAGCTGGATGTTACTCTGGTAAAAGTAAACACACATAGAGCGAGAGTGGAGGTGGAAGTGTTCCTTCACGTATTCTGAGCCAATCAGAGACGCTTCATCACTGCGTCATGGACATGTATGAGGAAGTACCGGTAAACTCTGTTGTTCGACCTCAAGTCATTTTTGTACTTAACAACAACAACTGATATGTATGTAGTGTTTTTTACACAGTGCTTGTACTTGACACTTTACAGAACAGAGAATATATTTATCTGTAAAAAAACCAAACAAACAAACAACTTAAATATTGAAAAACTAAGATAATAAAATAAAACCTTCACTGTGTCTAGTGTAGGAATCACTCTGCTCACCACTCCAAGATAGTAGCCATAGTTCCCATGTCCCAGCAGCCAATGCCGGCTCCAGGTAGACTATGTCTATGGTTGTTATGGTTACAGCGACTGCCAGAGAAGTGGTCATGTGACCATGTACTTCACATCCTGTGACATATAAAAAGTGTTTCCATTGTGCTTTTGTGATATATTAGAATATCAAAACATCTGAAAAACCACCTGATGAAAGTGTGAAAACTTTTTATCGATATTTGAGTGTTTTTCCATTAGCAGTTTTTTATAGCGATATTTATATTTTGCGAATATCCAAGGGTAATGGAAACATAGCTTCTGTCTCTCTTTTTCTCTCTCATCTCAATTTACAACAAGGGTGCCAAGTAAGGATGACCGTTATTTGGTGTATGTGTGTATGTCTCAAGAATGTCTATATTCTGCCAAAGGTTCCAAGATGGCTGTCGACCACTGATCTGTTTGACAACCTGCGTCGACACCACACAGCTGTTACATACTGACCTACAAAGTACAAAGGCAGTAACTGCACAGACGCCAAACTGAGAAAATTGACCTTAAAGGTCTCTTGTTGTTCAGCCCCAGTAGTTGTAGGTAGATTATTGGACATGAAGCAGTTATTGTTACTGTATATTAACTAGTTCTACAAAAACCACAGTGTGGCTTATATATGGATTAATTCTGCTAGTGCTTAGTGACTGGGAATTTTTACTTTTTATCTCATAATTTTTACATTTATCTCATAATTTTGACCTTTTATCTCATAATTTTGGCTTTTTATCTCATAATTTTGGCTATTTATCTCATGATTTAGACTTTTCATCTCATATTTTTTACTTTTTATCTCATAATTTTGACTTCATATAATGTGCCTTATGCATGAAAAACCACTCATTGACAGTTCACCTTATACTGTGGAAAATACATTAATTCCATAACGTGTTTCAGTCTAATACAGTGATTGACTGTAAACTATTGGGGCAGGGTCCTAAATGGACATTGGTAAAAACACAGTAATGGTCTTTACTGTCTTTTTGTTTTGTTTTACTAGTACTTTTTGCAGTTACTGTATAAATACTCACCAATTTTCTCCAACACAACAGACATTTGAGATATTTTATTACATGAAAAACAATGATTGGAATGTTGCAAAAAACATAATAACTAATTTTTCCCCAAAAAATCCACTTTGTAGAACAGTATACTCTATCATTCAGCCCTAATTTAAAGTGAATGAATGACCACAGCTCAGCTCAGGTGTACATTATGTGCTTCCACTGAGCAGATAGAGGACACTTCCTCTCTGACACGAGCTTTTGCCAGAGACTGAACCCACTCACCTCGTCCTCCCACCATCACTGGACACAGAAAGCATTTAATAAGAAGTGACAAGGAATTTTCAGGCCTCTGTTCAGATAAAAGTGGGTCCTTTGGGTGACCGGCTCCAATGAAAGTTTTCAAAACTGACCTAACTTACTGATGAGATGTCCGCTGATTAGTCCACATCCCAAAATACACACAAATACACACATGTCACCCCCTTTTTATTCCATCCTTTCACCTCATTAGGAAACACTGATTGAACAGATAGGTCACACTATAGACTGGGGTGTCAAATTAATTTTAGTTCAGGAGCCACATACAATCCAGTTTGATCTGAACTGGGTCTGACCAGTAAAAGAATAGTATTAATAAAGTTCTAAATAATGAAAACATTTTCTTTGTTTTGATGAAATAAAGGAAAGTTAAATGACATAACTGATTATATCCTTTGACAAAACCTGAATAATCTCAAATGTGTAAATAAAAACATGGTTTTTTTACAAGGTTTTTCCTCTGTTTATCATTTACACATTTACATTATAATTCACAGCTCACAGTAGATGTACAAAAACACTCAGAAAAGTTGGATGTAAATAATGTAAATACAGTAAATTATGGAAACAAAGTGACAATTAAAATAATTTAATAGATTTTAAGTATTTCAACTTTGATTAGAAAGTGTTGATATTATTAAGTAAATTTGAAAATAATAATTAAATCCAAAATAATGAAATTATTAGTTAAATTATTTTGCATTTACTTAAGATTTAACACATTGAGTAAATACAAATACATTTTAGGGGAAAAACTGTCCAATATTTACTAGTTATGTGGAAAACACTAATTCAAATAAAACAAATATCTGCAAAAAAACTAATTTACACTTACTAAGGTGGAATTCATTCATATTTCTAAATATTTAGATCATATTGATTTATACATTGTTGACTTTACTGATAAAATATAATTAATTTCTACTCTGTGATTTTCAGCTGATATTATTTAAAAAATTAGTAAAATGCAATTGATAAATAATTAAAATGTCACTAACTTGACAAAACAATATATAGTATATAATATATGTACTGCACAACGTCTTTAGTTTAATCTAATTAAATTTGTTAATATTAATTAAGCCCAGTCACACTTGTTACAGTTCATTTAGTAACAGGCAAAACATTGTTTAAATGTAAGTTATTTTTCTTAAGAAATTTCAGGTTCTTATGTGTATTTAGGTTAGTTTGGAAATAAAAAGATTTATATGCAATTGAACTTTTTTTGCACTAAAACAGGAAAATGTGGAACTGTATGGGGCACCTGAAATAAAATGAGTTTCATCAATGAACCATGTTTGAAAAGTAATAGGAAGTAGTACAATTTATTTAACCCCCCCCCCACACACACACACATTTTTATACTTTATATTAACAACCCTTCGTTGTTATCTGTCAATTCAACAATAATATCAACATTTATTTCCATACAACCAACCTTTAAATCCACCTGTTGTCCATTTAACTGTATAATTATTTCTTCCACTGCTCAACTCCATAATCACACACAGCATAAATATATTCCATAGTTAATTACTTTCCTTTATTTTATTTTGAGAAAATAATTTATATGTCTTCTTAAACTGATGTAAGTTAGAACTTTGTTTTAATTCTGCACTAATAATTATGTTCCATTATTCTATTGCCCTCCAGAACGTTGCGACAGCTCCCATTCACTTTGAATGGACGTTCCCAGCATTCTGTGGACGGATTTTTTTCAATAACCGCCTGCTGCAACGAGTTTTGTCACTTCAGATTCACTGTACCATATCACTCCGCAGGTAGTTCGGCCACTTTGAAAGTAAATATTCACTACGTTGTAACAGCTATTTTATCCAATCTGTTAGAGTAGTAGCAGAAATAAGCTGTAATAACCGTAGAATAAGCGGGATAATGTATTGCATCAGAAATATTTTGTGTGCAATACATTATCCCATGCTAATTTCACTTCATTAACCATTATGCTCATTTTTTTTAAATTAATTGTTCTGTAGTTTGAGTGTTAACATTGTCAGTGTATTTTTTTTCACTTTGCAAATTCAATCTATGAGCCAGATTTAACCCTTTGTTGCACTAGTGTTGGTCCATGGGCCATAAGTTTGACTCCTCTGCTATAGACACATTTCTGATGAATCTGTTAAAGGTGTCATTCTGCTGAAAACCACTTTTCCACGCTCCTTTTGGAATCTGATGGGTCAGCCCGAGTTACCAACACATGCTCCTTTGACAGTGGTTCATCACCTCCACTGGCTGCATACTGCATTCACACAAAACAACAAGAGGAACCAGGGACCCAGAAAAATCTGGTCCATCTGACATCAGATGGACTTTAGCATCACCTCAGTTTGTCATTTGCACATGTACACACTGTAAACCCCAATGTTCAGAATAATATATTAAGTTGTGAATACTCAAAGTTTAAGTCATTAAATGCTGAGAATGATATTGTTCTGTTATTTCTATTGTTTTAAATAAGGATGATTAAAAAAAAAACTTAACTGATGTAGTAGATGTAGTAGACACAGTCATTTTATTCAGTGGCTGTGGTTCAGTTGGTAGAGCAGGTCGTCCAATGACTGAAGGGTCAAAGGTTAATGTCCCAGCTCTGTCTGTCCACATGTCCAAGTGTCCTTGGACAAAGACACTGAACCCTGTCTTAGTCTCCCAGTAGGACTGACATGTTTTAATTTACGTATAATTTAATAAGCATCTACAATTTAAGTTCTGGAAACATAAACTTTAAATTACTTTTTTTTTTTTAGTTCTGCTAACTTATTCAGGTTTACAGTGTGTGTTGTCTGCATCTGTGGTCACAGTCTGTGCACTGGTTTCTAAAAGATTTGGGTCAGTTTTCCTTCAAAAATCCTTGTACTCTTTCCAAATAAATTCAACACTTATCTTTTGTTATTCTACTTATATATATATATATATTGTTTACAGTGTGGTTTCTATTTTTAACAACAAATAGTGCGAAACCAACAAAAACTGAGTGTTAGGTTTTAACACTTAACACTTGTCCACAGTGTGGACATATATAGTCAGACACTTTATGGGTGTTAAATTCAACACCGGCATATTTGCTGTGTGCTATTGTTTGAAAGTGAGTGTCACCACATCCTAAGGACAGAGGGAGCAGGTGAGGATATGACTCATACACCTGAGTACAAACACACAGTAGACCACACCCTTCTGCTACTACACCTCATTTACACTCAGGAATCATCCTCACCCCAGCCTCTGTCAGCTTCTTCTGGTTCTTCCAGTATTCTCCTCACCCCCTCAGCACTATCTCATATTCATTACTTCTACTCACACACTCAAAACAAACTCAGTTTTGGCTGCAAGTGCATTTCTGTCTCCCTGTTTTGTTTTGTTTCTTTCATCGAGGGTCAGATCAGGTTCTTCCACATGAGTTTTTCACATCAGCTCCGCCCAAAGGCAGAGGGCGGTCAGGCTGGGGGAACACGTTCCGTAGCAGGGGGGTAGGGGGGGGGGGGGGTGGAGAGTGGGCGATACTTGCAAACAGAAACAATACAAAGAAAAGACTTGTGGATGGATGACTGTGTTAAATACTTCACACACAGTTGGGTTTGTGTTTAGCCGTTTATCAGCAGAAGGATGCACTTCTGACTGTTAGAACTTCTCTGGCATCATTGTCTTGGCACTGGAAAAGAAGACATAGTGTTGAAAGGGGATGGAACAAGAAGAAACCAAAGCTGTGGGAGGATATAAAAGCCTCCTGAATCTTTTTTTTTTTTTTGTCAAAGAGGTTAGATTTAACCCCTTAATGCATGAATTATGAACATGTTAGTCAAGATGGTTTTACCTCAGTGTTTTTATTCATAGATAGATAGATAGATAGATAGATAGATAGATAGATAGATAGATAGATAGATAGATAGATAGATAGATAGATAGATAGATAGATAGATAGATAGATAGATAGATAGATAGATAGATAGATAGATAGATAGATAGATAGATAGATAGATAGATAGATAGATAGATAGATAGATAGACACTATAAAATAAAATATTTTTAATGCAGTTTTTGTCTGTTAATTACAGTCTAATAACAACACGCAATTCATTTCCAGGTAAACATGTTAGTGCAGATCAGGTATTAAAAAGTAATGATATGAACTGACTGATATGGAACTAAAACAACTAAACCCATGAATATACAAGAGAACAACTGTCGAAGAACTGTCCACTGTAGTGACCAGGATGTGTCAAAGGGTTAAGAGCTGGAAGAGAATGGTTTATGAAATGCAGCTGAAACATCCTGTAAATGCAAAACTCCAGATACTGAATATTTATGATGGCAATGATCAGTGAATCCAGGAACATAAACACACATTGACATAGTAATAAATGAGTCTGCTGGGGGAGTTGTACTGTGGTTCTTTCAAAGCTCAGATGAATCCTGAGAATTCACCCCTGCGGTAGATTGACAGATATAAACCTCCTGTGTTTGTTCAGGTGTTGCAGTGGGTGCCCCGTGCTGCTCATGAACTCACGTGAGGAAAAAGGAGGATGCGGGTGTGTCAGGGTCAACAAGCCGCCTGTAGATATGGAAGAGGACAAAGATCAGAGTAAGAGTAAGAGTTTCACGACATTAACATACAAGTCCAATCTAGGTCAGATATGAAAAGTATATTTGCTTTGTGGGCTGTAGATTAAACAAATAAAATACTGTACGTTATAAAATGACATATAACACCACATGTATTTAACGAGTACATGGAAAAAAGTCAAACATTGAATCAACTTAAAAAATCTTCTTCAATAGGTCACACATAAAAAACATCTAGTTGAGTGAATCAAATTAAATTAAATTGAAATTACCATAACTCAACATAATTCAATTTGGTTCACTCAACTAGATTTTTTTTTTTTTTATGTGAGATCATAAAAAGTCTAAATTATGAGATAAAAAGTCAAAATTATGAGATAAAAGTCTAAATTTATAATATATTATTACATATTTTCAATCCCTTGGTCTATATTTGCTGGTAGCATGAGGCTGATCGACTGTTTAAACACATAAAGACCCAGTGATACACACTTTATTCAGTGATTTATCGTCATTTATTCTAATATTATGATCTGTATTTTGCATTTTTAAGTATACATCAGACATTTTACTATATTTAATTTACTCATCATGTAGAAGTTCATAAAAGCTCAGATTAAAGTTGAGAGTTTGTGATTCAAAAACAGAAAAAACTGAAGAAAACATGACTTTTTTTTGAAAATATATCATTAACCCGAACATAAACCCAGTGTTTCCACCCACTGTTATTTGGTTTTATTGATGAATCAATGTTGTAGAAGATGACAATGTTTCCACTTACACTACGGAGCATATGAACGTCCAAATGGATTATATCTGATGACCATAATAAGACGACAAACTGCATTTTATACCAATTATTTACATGTATTGATAGGATCAATGGATCAATAAGTATTAAAACATTTGACATCAGTATATGGTTTTGATCATCGGTAAATATTTAAGTCTTTATGGATTAAAGGTTCAGTGAACATTCATACAGACACTTCAGAAGCAGAGGAATAAACTCCTACATGTCATATTGTGAATCTTTAAGTGACATCAATCACAACTAAACTAGTATTTCAACTTTATCAACATGTCTATGCACATCAGTGAATGTGTCATTTGATTTCTTGGAAAGGTTTTCACATGACAACAAATGTGACACACAGTCACATAGTAGAGTTGCTACTATTATGAAATACCATCTGGCAACAGTCAGGATACCTAACTTAGGGTTATGACAGAATCGGTCCCAGGCTGCCGGTGGATTCTGCAGGGTCTTGAAAAGCTTGTGGGATGAGCCCGGATGAGTTTCAAACCCACCAAATCCAGATCAATGGTGCTGAGGAAAGGGAAGGTGGAGGACCAGTTCCGGTTTAACATCTCCGGTACAGCCATCCGTACCATCACACAGAAGCCAGTCAAGAGCATAGGGAAGGTGTTTGACTGCTCACTGAGAGACACAACATCTATCCAGCCTGCCTGTGCTGAGTTGGATGGTTGGCTAAAAGCCGTGGACAAGTCAGGCCTTCCCGGGAAGTTTAAAGCCAGGATATACCAACATGGCATTCTTCCCAGGATCCTTTGGCCCCTCCTCGTCTACGCAGTCCCTATCTCTACAGTGGAGACTCTAGAGAGGAGGGTCAGCAACCACCTCCGGAGATGGCTTGGGCTACCGAGGAGCCTGAGCAGTATTGCACTCTACGGGAACACCAACAAACTGCAACTGCCTTTCAGATCCCTGGAGGAAGAATTTAAGGTGACTTGAGCCAGAGAAGTGGTTCAGTACAGGGACTCAAGCGGTCCAAAGGTGGCCAAAGAAGGGATCCAGGTAAGGACGGGCAGGAAATGGAGGGCAGAGGAAGCAGTTCAAGAGGCAGATGCAAGACTGCGCCACAAGAGCCTGGTGGGAGTTGTCACACGAGGTCGAGCTGGGCTAGGATAATTTCCAACTCCCCAAATGAACACCAAGGGGAAGAAAGGGCGACATCTTGTCCAGGAGGAGGTGAGAGTAGGAGTGGAGGAGATAAGAACCTCCAAAGCAGTGGGAATGAAGCAACAGGGAGCTTGGACGAGATGGGAGAATGCAGTTGAGAGGAAGGTGACCTGGGCTGAGCTCTGGAAAGCCGAGCCTCAGCGCATCAAGTTCCTCATCCAGGCAGTGTATGATGTGCTACCAAGCCCGTCAAACCTGCATACATGGGGCATAGCAGTGACACCAGCATGCCCATTATGTTCCAAGAGAGGAACCCATCCTCAGTTGCTGCACAAAGGCACTTGGAGAGGGACGGTACAGGTGGAGACATGACCAAGTCCTGAAGACCATCGCTGAAGCCATCAGCACAGGCCTGGTGTGGTCAAAGCAGTTCCGACCCACCAAGAAAACCATCGCCTTTGTCAGAGCTGGGGACATGGCAAGAACACCCACGACAAGAAGAACATCCTCCGCAGGTATCCTGGTGTGTGCAAGAGACTGGCAGTTGCTGGTGGACCTAGAACTTCAGCTGAAGTTCCCCAGCCACATTGCAGTCACCACTCTGCGACCAGACATAGTCCTCATGTCTGAGTCCACCAAGCAAGTTGTGCTGATGGAGCTCACAGTCCCGTGGGAAGATCGCTTGGAGGAAGCCTTTGAGAGGAAGCTCTCCAAGTACATAGGACTGGTCAGTGACTGTCAGCAGGCTGGATGGAGAGCAAGGTGTTTCCCTGTTGAAGTTGGATGCAGAGGATTTGCAGCCCATTCCCTGGCCAGAGCCTTCAGCAGTTTGGGCATCGAGGGAGAGAGAAAGAGGAGAGCCATCCGCAGTACCACTGAAGCGGCAGAGAGAGCCTCAAGATGGCTATGGCTTAAGAGAGGGGAGCCATGGAGTAATGGTAGCTAGTTAGCCATCTGGACACAAGTCGGGGTTTGATCAGCCCCGGCTGGGTCACCTGATTGAGGGCGTATGATTTTGAAAGACCCGAAACGCCCTATGATTTCAGGAAAATCACTGAGGATGTGTCCAGTTAGGCATCAGTAGATGTATGTACACAGTGACAGGGTTAAGGTACATCATTATTGGCCCAGGGGCCCTCAGATTGCTGCCCCCCCCCCAATTCATATCACCCTTCTCTCTAGATTCTCTTCAGATATTCTCTAAAACTGTGTGAGTAGTCATAAGATCCTAGAGAATAGAAGCCTTCTGACATTGCAAATGACATCAGCATCTGCATATTTTTGCACCCCCCAGGCCCCTGAACCCTTGGGCCCCTGGGCGCCGGCCCCATCCATAATACGGCCCTGTTTGGATACAATAATTCAATTCAACGCTGTTTTATTTATAGAATCCCAAATCACAACATCGTCTCACAGGGCTTTACAGGAGAGAACAATCAACCAATAATAGCAACAGTATCTTTCATTTAGTGTCCACGACTTACCTGTCATTAAAGTTGGGGTCGAGTCGACATGTCGTGTCATTGTCAGCGGAGAAACAAGACAGACACATGGTTAAAAAAACAAACACATGGACACATGTCTGTCCAGCAATGACCAACTTGTATTAAAGTTCACTGCAACGTAACAATGTCCACTAACAAGACACAAATATCAACATTTTATCCCCAACAAAACAAAGGCTAACGTTAGCAAAGAGTTTTCTGGTAAATTTAACTGAATATTAGTAGGTGAACATGTGTCCACATTTTGTCTGGACCCACGGCTCTAAAACTAGACTGTCCACACGTCTGTCACACGTCCTCACTTTTTATATTAAGTGCAAAAAGTTTAAGGCAGGAGCCACACTGTCCACATCATGTTTGGAAAAAAGGAGTGCATTGTCTGTGCTGCTGCTCACTCAGGTTAGCTAGCGCAGATTAGCTAATGAATGCCTCTTCAAATGGCTTTCATACAATCGTCCGCCACTGTTGCATTAATCGTCATAAATCCCCACCAGTTATTTACACTTGCTACTCTGCCATGTTTACAGGCAGGTAGCACGTTGTAGGCTACCTGCTACCCCCCCGGGCCCGTCTGTCCTAACTTTAGGGCTTTTGTCCTCTTTTTTGGACACAAGTGTCCTCCTTTCCTCTTTCATTCCAGTGGTCTCCCTAGTTGTATAGTATGTCATTGTATTTAAACTCATTCATTAGTAGGGATGGTTTTGTTTTGTTACATATTTAAAGAGGGTTGATCTAAACTGATTGTGTAAATCAGATTGTGTGAGGGGACAATACATTGATTAATGATTATGGATGTTTGGGTTGATATGAAGTGTGCTGGAGCATACAGTAGGAATCAGTATTGGTTTGTAAAAGTGGGGTGGGAGTTTATAAGTTTTACCTCTTTCCACTCCTTTGAGTATAAAAATAAATGTTGAACCATGTTGATTGATCTATTGATGATTTTGTGTGCTCAAAATAGATTGAACTGAACTGAACCCAGTGCCATATTTTCTAGGGTTAATGAAAGCTCGTTTTCAGTGTTGATGTTGTTTTGGTCGAGACAGTGACATAAAGATGGAAAAACTCTGCCATCTAGTGTCCACATGCGATAAATACAGATATTAAAGCTGTCATTCCATGGTTATTTCATTAATATTACTGTGTTCTTCATTGTCATTGAATACATTGTGTGTTTGTTCTATTTTAAAAAACCTCCGGATTGCTTTATTTCCAGCTGTTTTTTCACGGTAGAAAAATGACTTGAGGTCGAACAACAGAGTTTACGGTACTTCCTCATACATGTCCATGACGTGATGAGCCGTCTCTGATTGGCTCAGAATGCGTGAAGGAACACTCCCCCGTCCCCTCTCTGTGTGTTTACTTTTACCAGAGTAGCATCCAGCTAGGTTTCATACCATTGCTTGTTCTGTAAATGTGCAGGGAAAAAAACAAGGCTTTATTTCCACAGAGAGACACATGAACCAGTTTGATTCGCCATTTTTTCCCCCAATTTGTGCAGCAGCTACGGTGGCGTCGTCTCTTGTAGATGCTAATGCTAATGCTACTTCAGATTTGATGCAATGAGGGACAGGCTTAACCCCATGTGGGTGACGCTAAAGTCTATCTGATGTTAGATGGGCCGGCTTTTTCTGGGTCCCTGGTTCCTCTTGTTTTGTGTGAATGCAGTATGCAGCCAGTGGAGGTGATGAACCACTGTCAAAGGAGCATGTGTTGGTAAGTCGGGGTGACCCATCAGATTCCAAAAGGAGTGTGGAAAAGTGGTTTTCAGCAGAATGACACCTTTAATATTTTTCGACCTGACAATGTAGGGACCACATGTACAGACCCTTATAATGTGAGCCAGCTGGTTTGTTTGACATGTTAGTGTCTTTAATAGTGGTTTTCAGCAGAATGACACCTTTAACAGTTGTTACAAAGACACAAAAGCACAGATTTATTAGGAGATGCCTTTATTGTGATTTTTGGAATCCAGTGACACCGACACGAGAAAATGGTCCTATCCCTCCCTCCCCCTTTTTATTTAATTTTTTTTTTTTTTAAAAACGTACACGACCTGAGAGGGAGGGGCTGCAGGGTGGGATACACCGTGATCCCGCTTTGTAGTCTTAAATTAAACACAGAGATAATAAGTGAAGACACATCCAGGTGTATTTCCACAGACACGCACGACATGCATTCGCAAAAAAAAGGGACATAGGAGGAATGCAGTGACTCCTGGTTCACATGTACGATTTTGTCTCAAAGTAAAAGACGACAAAAGTATAATACCACTTTAAAAAATAAAAATAAAACAAAAAAAACAAACAAAACGCTGTCTTTATGGCCCACGTTCAGTCTATAATTCAGGCTCTGTCGACTTTCCACTTACAGGAGAAAACAAAAAGGCAATGAGACACACTACTATTCATACTGGGAAAATTATTTAAATATGGAAGTGGATGGTTCATATCTTTCATAGTTTAGTTTTTTTTGAGTTTTTTTTCTTTTTGTTTTAATTAATGATAAAGTTTAATGAGAATACAATTGTCTCACTAAAAGTCAGCTGATCTAGGTAAAACTAGGCCTTTGCCACTGACCGACTCCCTGCTGTTTCTAAGTAAAATATATAAATTCCAGTCCAGGGGCTCAGTGGGCCGTTGGTCCAATCGGGAGTGGTTTAACTTCAGTCCTCGTCGCTGCCGCTGGCCGAGCGTTCCTGAAGCAGCAGGAAACAAACACGGAGGTTGTATTTAGACCAAACGTTTATTTTACACAATTATCCATCAATGTTTCAGAGTAAGATGATTTAATTAGTATAGAAATAAATAGACTTGCGTACACCATGTAATTAGTTCTGACAAGAACCACAAATATTTCCTCGACGTTTCAGATGAAATGCTTCAACTGTCTTCAGGAGAATGACGCAGAGGGGGCAAAGACGAACCACAAAAACAAAGGGGTGGTTTATATACCCCTCCACAACCCTCCCCTTATAAATGACAGTCTTTGCCCCCTCTGCATCGTTCTCCTGAAGGACCCCCAGGCCACATGTTTGACACCTCTGGTTTAAACAGACCTTTATTTCCACTAAAACATATATATGTAAAAAAAACAGATGGAGTTGTTATATCACTTTCACCCCCCCTCACCTCTTCCTGCTCGTCCTCGCTGTCGTCGTCGCTCACCACAGGTTTAGCCCTCGAGCCCCGGCCCCTCCGCCGTTGTCCTTTACCTCCTCGCTCACCCTTTTCTTTCCGGCTCAATTTAATCTTCACTTTCACTGAACGAGCTAAGGAAAAAAATGAATAAAATCAAAGGTCAGAAGCATATTCAAGAGCAAGTATTCATATACATTTGCAGTTACTGTTTGTGACGCTCACATTCAGACTCTGAGCCTTCATCGAGGTCCTCCTCCTCTTCTTCGCTGTCTTCTCCTTCACTGTCTTCCTCTTTTTCAATCTTCTGTCTCACACTGGTGAAGACGGACTGGAGTACGATAGAGTCCTCGTAGATCTGAAAGGTTTGGAGAAACCGAAATAAAGTTACCCATGAATCCTTCCTGTTTCAAGTTCATTCAGAATGAAGCAAAAATATTAAAGATGTCTGGAATTAGCATTTGATATTTATTTCACATTGACACAGTGTGTGATGTTCATGTATTTTTCAAGGTGTGCATGATATGATCTGTTGTGTGTAAACATACCCTGACTTTGGTCATAACCAAATAGATCAGTTGATCAGAAGATTGAATAGTGCTCAAGACATCCTTAAAGACCCAAAAGTATCTACTGAACTAAAATGTAATGAAGATCACTTCAGATAAAAACAGTTTCTCAGCTGTTAAGCAGCAACATCCAATACAGTCATAGTCTCTGTAATGAATATGGAAACACCAGCTTCTTCAAAAGTGATTCACCATGTAATCTGATAAATGACAGTGACACTTTTTGATGTACAATTACTTATATATTTTGTTGAAAACATGTTTTCTTCAGGTTTCTGTTTTGAATATAATAACCCTCAATTTTCATCTGAGGTTTTAGTAATATCTACATGACTAATAAATTAAACATAGGAAAATATATGACTTTCACTGAAAAAAAAAAAAGCTAAATATTACAATAAATAGTGATTATAAGCGGCTGTGGCTCAGTGGGTAGAGTTCAATGATTGAGGGGTTGGTAGTTCGTGTCCTGCCTCTGATTGTCTACATGTCGAAGTGTCCTTGAGCAAGACACTGAACCCTAAGTTACTCCCAGTAGGGTCAGACAACGCACAGCAGCCGTTTACTGGTGTGTGTGTTTGTGTGTGAATGTGAGGAATTGTAAAGCACTTTGGGCACCCACTGGTGTATAAAATGCACTATATAAGTAGAGTCTATTTACCATTAAATTACTTGGCTGTGGTTAAAAGTAAAATTCATTTGGAAGTCACAACAAAAAAATGTTTTGGGTCTTTCTGGGTTCTGCGATCACTCAGTACATCCTTAAAACATATTTATCCCCTGTGTGTGAACTGACCAGAGACCCCTCCAGGTTGAAAGTCTGTGCGTTTTGACAGAGCAGCATCACATCCTTCTCCAGGTCATTGAGACTGCGATACTTGTGGCTGCGGATTCTCTCCTGTTGGAAAGAAGACAGGTGTAAGACCACAGTGCATCTGGAAAACTGTTCATTTCATATAAACGGTGAAAAACTGGATCCACACCTTGATCTTTCTGAAGTCCACGGGTTTGCGGATGAGCTCGTAGTATTCAGGCAGCTCCTTACGAGAGGGCAGTTGGATGAACACTTCGCTGAGCTGCCGCCCGTTACTGCCCGACAAAACAAGCACGAATTAATCAGAACTGGATCTAACATGACCACTTCATACTTCAGTCCTATACAAGTACATTTCATTATTGGTGGTGTTTTATATGTATGTTCTTAGCTTTGTGATTTTTGAGTAGGTTTAAAATAGACTTGTATTATGTGTTTTATATGTACGTTTTTATTAATAATAATAATAATAATAATAATGGATTACATTTCTATAGCGCTTTTCGAGGCACCCAAAGCGCTTTACATTATCAATCCATTATTCATTCACTCTCACATGCTCCCTCTGGTGGTGGTGAACTACACATGTATCCACAGTTGTCCTGAGGCAGACTGATAGAAGCGTGGCTACCATTTCGTGCTTCTGTCCACCACTGAACATTCATACTCATTCATACACCAGTGTGACACTGGAGGCAAGGAGGGTGAAGTGTCTTGCCCAAGGACACAAGGGACTGACTAGGACAGAGTGGGAATCGAACAACCAACCCTTTGGTTAATGGACGACCTGCTCTACCAACTGAGCCATGGCCGCCCCGCTAGTGTGGATTTACGGCTGTGATTTCAGTTTTGTGTAACTTCTGCTACTGCTGTCTTGGCGACGACACTGTTGCAAAAAATTATTTTCCTTTTCCACAAGTTTTTTTTCCTGGTTAAATTCTAAAGTGCAGTAAAGTCCTCACCCATCCTTATATTTGATGACCGCGTCCACAATCTTTTTCATCTTCTTCGTGAGAGAAAGTGGGTTTGGAGACAGTTTCTCAGCGGGTGGGCGGCCACGCTTCTTTGCTTTCTTCCCATCATCATCTTTGTCCCGCCCCCTGCCGCTACTGGAGCTGGGCGTGGCCATGCCGCCGTCATGGTCTCGGTCCCTCTTGCGCTTTCGGGTGGTCTTCTTGTGACGCACTTCCTCTTCGATGTCCTCCAGGTTACCCTCTTCTATTGCCTGCAGTGAGGAGAAAAATGAGTAACAATCAACACTAAAATTCATTTCACACAACAGCAAAAGCTGCAAAATAAACAACATATCACCTTGAGCCACTGCTTCTCAGTGAGCGAGTCGCTGTAGTCCACCTCTTTCCGTTGACGAGACCCTCGGCCAAACATCTTCTCCTCTTCTTCTTCGCAGGTCAGCCGCTCGACCTCCGCGTCGTCTTTGAGGATCCAGCTCGGCATATCGTCCTCCTCCATCAGACGAGGTTTCCTCTTGGGGTTGCGAGCCTCCTCACGACGTCTGTCAAGGTCCATACGCTGGAATAGAAGGAAAGCAGCAGAAATTAAACAAGAGCAAAAATAATGTGTTCAGACATTAGAATCCCTTTCATACATAATATATAGTATATTACGAGTAGGGAAAATGTATTATGACATACAGTGTAACATAACTATAGAGAAAAGTAAGAATGCATCTATGAAATGGACGGCATTTATTTTAGATAGGAGTCATTTTGTGGGGCTGGCATGAGACTTTGGGGTGGGGCTACATAAATTGTACTTCATCCTGCTCCTTTTCAAACATATCTATGTGTTTTTCCTCTTTGTTTTTGCTTTTAAATGTTGTTGAAAATAAACAATAACTAAATTAATACAGCTGGATGTCTTCGGTGTGAAAATGTATAATCTACAAAGGGTCAAAGGACTCTGTAGTATCAGCCAAAAGTTATCTGCTCAATTCATAGCATCGTTCCAAAAACAGTGAAACAATTAACAGCTTTTAATCACTCTACGCAGTAAGCATAAAAGCAGAATGTCTTTGCATTGTTTACGACACGATAACACTAATAAAACAGCAAAATCAGCAAGAAAATAAGATTAAAAAAGAAACATCTGTCTGCTGTCAGAGTGAAGCCAGTTGCCTATATTTTTTGCAGTTTTTTTTAGCAGTCCTCTAAAAACCAACCAATGACAGCATGAATAATATTGGTTATGGTCAACAATTGTGAAAACATATATCAAACTTCCTCTTAAAAACACCAATACCATAGAAGATAATTCATGTTTGGAAAAAAAAGATATATGAAAGTTTTCTGAAAAAAAAAAAAAAAATGTAACAAGATGCTAAAGCTAACCATGAATTGCTCAAACTCCTCTTCACTTCTTGCAATCATCTGATTGACAGTCTCATCATCGGGAACTTCATCTTCCTCCTGCAAACAAGTAACACAGCGTGAGAAAAAGCTAATGGTAGAAAAATGTGGCACCTCAGAGCCAGGTCTCTGATCTAATGACTCTTAAAACACAGCAGGAATTAAGTAGATATCATTTAAATTGAATAAGAATTGAAATATCACATTTAAAGTTAGTATAACATTATTAAAGCCTTGAATAAAAATAATAACTACATTTTTAGATTAGAAGTATTGCGTTCAAGAGAGTTAAAATTTAAAAAGGGGAAAAAGACGGAAATAGGGAAGAAAAAAGTCAACAGGTTTATATCAGTTTAGTAGATAAAGTATCATATTAACCAGAGGTTTGTGCAGAAGCAGAAATACAAAAGAGGAAAAGGAGAAGGCTTGGATTGATGAAAGCTCACAAATCCTGAGAAAAGAGGAAAAGAGACAGAGGGGAAAAAAGGGAGAGAATGAAGAGGTGGGGCAGCGCACAGGCGGATGTGGGTGGGTGGGCGATGTGGGGACGGGTTCAGTTCACACCCACCCACGCCCCCCTAGTGCGGCAGCCTCCTCGAGCCCCGACCTCGTCCTGCTCCTCGTGCTCCAGAATGGCCTGTAAGAAGGCCCGGCGCTCAAAGCCTGATGACTTCTGGTCGAACATGCCGGCCTGGATGACCTTCTGGTCCACGTTCAGCTTGTATTTGGCTGCCGCCAGGATCTTTTCCTCTACACTGTTGACGGTGCAGAGACGGAGGACGCGCACCTCGTTCTGCTGACCGATACGATGGGCTCTGTCCTGAGCCTGCAAGTCCTGTTGGAACGCACAAAAGAAATCGTTTATTCAGGTGCAGATAATGTGGTTATTTTAACACCAAAGGCTCAAATCTGTCATCAGTTACATTCAGTTCATTGTAGCTACCCTGCTAAATGTAAATACAATACATTACCACAAGTATTCACTCACCTGCCTTGAAATACACTCAAGTGACATCCCATTCTTAATCTATGGAGTTTAATATGTCATTTCTGTATTCTGCAAGTGTGTGTGTGTGTGTGTGTGTGTGTGTGTGTGTGTGTGTGTGTGTGAGAGAGCGAGAGAGACTTTGGATATTTTCATGTTGCTAAGTTTGTAGGAACACTAGTCCATAAAGTAAGGTCCATAAAGACATAGGTGAGAGTTTGATGTGGATGAATGTAACTGTCCTGAACACAGTCCTGACCTCACCTCCACTGAACACTTTTAGGATGAATTAGAGCACACACTGAGAGCCAGGCCTTCGGTCCAACGTCAGTGTGTGATCTGACAAATGCTTGTGGGAGGAATGGTCCCATAAACACACTCCTAAACCTTGTGGAAAACCTTCCCAGAAGAGTTGAAGCTATTGTAGCTGCAAAGGGTGAACCCATATGACTGTATGGATTAAGAATGGGATGTTAAGTTCATATGTAAGTCAAGGCAGGTGACAATACTTTTGGTAAAATATGTGTGTGTATATATATAAAAATAACTTTTAGCCAGCAAACAGTGCATTGTACTTCTAGTGACAAAGAACATGAGTCTGAAAAGAAAAAGAAAAAGAAAAAGAAAAAAGAAAAAAGAAAAAAGAAAAAAGAAAAAAGAAAAAAGAAAAAAGAAAAAAGAAAAAAGAAAAGAAAATAATCGAGTAAATAGTGACTGATATGGGAAATCTTGGATGGACAGACTGATGAAATTCCTAATATACAGTAACAGTATCTATGTACCCACGCAGGTTGTTTTGTTTTGCACTTATATATGACACTTTTATCCAAAGTGACTTGTCAGTTATTTACAGGGTAAACAGTCCCTGGAGCAGTGTTGGGTTAGGTGCCTTGCTCAAGGGCATTTCATCCATGAAAGGTATAACTGATGGCTTTCAAAACATCTCTAAATGTGGCAACAGGTACATTTCATAAACATGGATAACAGTAATGGTGAAAAATGATCAGTTGGCTTATACATACCAAAAGATGTCTTCAACATCTGTTGGTATGTATAAGTATAGTGTAACTATAGTGTAACTGCAGATATACGGAGTTGAAACATTTTCTCAATGAGCTGTTTGGCCCTTTTAAATAAACGGTATCTAGAGGTTGCCAAAGTTGAATGAACTGAAAATGGAATAAGTCTAATTTTTAAGTAGATTTTGTAATGGGATGTGTCACATGTGTTTTGTAACTTTTATTGGAAAAATAACATAAAAAGGTTCAAAATGGCAGCGTTACAAATATAATAGAATGTTCACATGACGCTGAACCACTCTGGTTAATGTCAGAGAGGAAAAAAATGGGGAAACTATTGCTTCCAATAGTGAAGAAAAAAAGTTCATTTCGAGCTCTGGCCACGCCCCTGAATGACATAGGAATATTTGAGCCATTTTACTCATTTTGGCCATATAAACATGTTTTTGTGCCCCCCTTATTACAGTAAAAACAATACCTGGTGTGGATTCCAGTCACTGTCAAAGATGATGACTGTGTCAGCAGACTGCAGATTGAGTCCAAGACCTCCTGCCCTGGTACTGAGCAGGAACACAAAGTACTCAGAGGCTGGATCATTGAAGGTCTTCAACAGCATGCCACGGTCCTCCGCTTTAGTGGTTCCTGTGACAGGGAAAGTTGTTGTTGTTTTTTTTTTAAAGTGCTTATTTTCTCCTTAGCTACATTGACATTGAGAAATTCTAGTGTCTAAGTGTCGTCTCTGAGCAGGGCCTCACCATCCAGACGCAAGTACTTGAAGTTGCGGTAGGCGAAGTAATCCTCCATGATGTTCATGAGTGAGGTCATCTGACAGAAAAGCAGCACTTTGTGGTTGGTGGCCCTGAGTTTAGGCAAGATGCGATCCAACAACTCAAACTTCCCAGAGGAGCGGTACAGGTCAGGACTGTGGACGGATGAAAAACAGGATTAAAAATAACCCACAAACACAAACGCACGTGCAGAACAAAGACACACTTGTGCCATACGTACCCGGATACGATGCCATTGGAAAAACCAAGATGCTCAGAGAAAGATTCCTGTAATGTAAAGACGTAGACATTAAAAACACTCTCCTCCTCCTTTCTTTAAGTGTAAGTAACTAAGTACAGAGAACAGTGAAGAAAATGGGTTGTACCTCGATGTGCTGGAACATGAAGGGGTGGTTGCAAATCTTTCTCAGCTGCATAATTGTGTTCATGAGAGTCTTGGTACCACCTTTACCCTGGAAAAAAATACCATAGTCATATTTTAACTTTCAACTAGTGTTTATTTTATTAAATCAAATAGTTTACAAATGTATTCTGCCCTTACCTTCTTGTCTTTCTCTGATCCATCGGTGAGCAGCACTCCCTTGGCCTGCATGTGTCTGTACAACACTCTCTGTAGTGCCGACATGTCGCACTTTATCACATACTCCACCTACAAAAACAGAGTAATTGGGGAAAAGCTAAGAAAAAGGTACTAGATTTTACCACGTATTACCTACAGAGAAGGAAGCAGGTGGAGTGGACAACAAAAATGTGAGTGCAGCCTGACCTTCTCCGGCAGTTGAGCCTCGACTTCTTTCTTGAGCCGGCGGAGCAAGAACGGCCGGAGCACTTTGTGGAGACGTCGGATAATCAGGATGGTCTCTTCTTCATTTAGGTCCACCTTGGGGAGGAAAAGGGAGGAGATCCTTCTTCAGAGTTATGTTAAATAATGTCCCCAGTAGGACATTAACAGACACGTCGACTCCTGGAGCCCAAGTCGACTTAAATTTGGAGAAGTCGACAAGTCGCATGTTATTCTTTCTGACCCCCCCCCCCCTCTCTCTCTCTCGGTGCGTAAACACAGTCAGATCGAAACAAGATGTGGCTGCTGCAGGTAAGACAGTTGTGGTGGACAGACAAACCAAAAGAGAGTGACAGACACACATGCAATGTGTGTCTGTCACTCTCTTTTACTTCACCTTAGATGAAAAAAAACAAAACGCACAGCCATCTGAAGAGGTATTTTCTAGCTAATCTGCGTGATATAAGCAGCATCCTCTAGCTAACCTGTGTGAGCAGCAGTGCAGACAACGCGCTCTTTTTCCAAACATGATGTGGACAGTGTGGTGTGTGTCTTGTCAGCCGCTGCCTTCAACTTTTTGCACTTCATATAAAAAGTAAGGCCCTGTGACAGACGTTTGGACAGTCCGGTTTTAGAGCCGTGGGTCCAGACAAAATGCAGACATATATTGACCTACTGATGTTGTTCAGTTACATTTAACAAAAAACTCTTTGCTAACGTTAGCCTTTGTTTTGTTGGGGTTAAAATGCTGATGCTTGTGTCTTGTCAGTGGACATTGTTACGTTGCAGTGAACTTTAAGAAAAGTTGCTCATTGTTGGACAGACATGTGTCCGTGTGCTTTTTTGTGGGTTTTTTTTTAGCTGCGTGCCTTTGTTGTTCCTCAGCTGACAATGTGATGATGTCATAACAACACGTCGACTCGACTTCGATTTTATTGATGGATAAGTCGACTTGAAAAAAACTGAAGTCGTTAATGCCTTAGTTCCCAGTTTACAGAATACAGGACTAACCTTCTCTCCGGTCATAGCAAAAGGAGCGTTGAACCACTGTTCAAAGGTGCTGCAGCTCTTGAAGATTGTGGGCAGGAGGAAGTTGAGCAGAGCCCAAAGCTCAGGTAGTTTGTTTTGGAGCGGGGTCCCAGTGAGCAGCAGGCGTCGTGGGGCCAAGTAGTGTGTGTTCAGGACCTGAGTCAGCTTACAGTGGTGGTTCTTCATACGATGGCCCTCGTCCACAATCATGTATTTCCAGCGAAGCTTTGGGAGGAAACACATTAGACACTGGAGTTGAAAAAAAAAACACCTTACCACTCAAATATACGTCCACTTGAAAACCTACAGGAGGTCAAATCACTTTCAGTAGGACTGATGATGCGTTCAATGACGGAGGGAATTAAATGTGTGTGCTGATAGCAAGACAGTTTGACTCAAAAACAAACTGTAATTACAGTAAAATACTACAAAATATAGTTGAGAAAGTTCAGCGAAATGTAGCTAGGGGCAAAGAAAATAACTTCGATTGAGTTTTACAAAAATGTCAATAAAACTGCATTTGTATGTGGATGAAAGGCCAGAGTTTGTCCTTACCTTTGCTAGCACCTGCTTATCTTTGATGATGTATTCGTATGTGGTGAGCAGCACGTTGAATTTGCCGCTGCGCAAAATGGGAATGAATGCCCGTCGGGCAGCTGGAGATCCCTAAGTAAAAAACACCAAAATACAATGTTCAGCAAAATACCCTTGAATGTACAACTGTGTGCTTTACAGGTTCTTATTCTGTATTTATTTTCAGTGTGCTGGTATATGGGAAGTTTCCACTATCCAACTCGGTAGAATGCAAGAGGTTCTTGTTGGGCCAGATCCAAGTAACCCGGCCTCACTGCAACACTACAATGTAACATCAACATAATAAATAAGGGCGGCTCACAGTGTAAAAGTACTGAGCAATGAAAAAGGACTCCACAATAGTTATGCTTACATGTTTTTAAATTCAGAGTTATTTATTTAAAGTGAAATAATTCGAAATTAAAGTTATGACTTCAAAGCGTGGTGCGTACTGAACCGTGACTTTTGTACACCGTTACACCTCTAGAAACGGGTGTATTCTGCTCTAGTTAAATGGGGTTTAAGAGCTGGAGGTACAGAGGGTTCTGATTGGACAGTACGGCCACTTAACGTGTGGATGTCAACCAGAAGAAAACAATTGTGTCCACTTCCTGTTTTGCATTATTTCAACTAACCACATGTTAAATCAGATATTACATGTGATTTTTGCATTTATTTTTGTGATAATTACGAAACAGCAGCTCAACTGAATCAACCATAGGAATCAACAAACTAATGCTGGCAGCGCAGAATATGTGGAGCATTTGCAGAATGACAGGAATAATGTTAAAGTGAATTTAGCCGTTTACATGGCAGAGGAATTATCGAATTCAAAATTGAGATGGAAATAAATCAGTGACTTCATTCAGAATTCAATTTAATTCAGAATTATCATTTTCAAGTGGAATTAGGTGTTTACATGGTCATCTTAAAGTGGAATTAACTTTTGTTCGGAATTAAAAAAGAATAAAAACTCCCATGTAAACAGGGCTAATGTATAGAATTAGATCATCCGTCATTTTGCTTCTTCCATCTCGTTTGCATATGAGAACACAGGAGTGTCGACAGTTAAAAGGCCTCTTCAGTACCGATACAAATCCAAGCTTGGACCTGCCATCTCCATGTTTGTTATTTATATTCAATATAGATCACCTGGAATACTTTGAGGTGGGATGTAGTTAACTCCAATTAGATATATTCTACCTCCAAACACTCTAGAATGCAGCATGAATGATGCCTAAAGCTTCACATAGTATAGAACAGAAGCCACTGACCTTGTAGGAGACCTTTACAACAGATGGCGCCCACTTATCAAACTCGTAGACCCAGTTTGATAGAGTTCTGAAAATAAAAGAGCAACATGTGATTTATATAATGTCCTTGTAGCATCCACTCAGACATGAAGTTTACATTCACGGTCTTTCAAGATAAATACAAAGCAAGGTTAATGAAAACTAAAGATATTTTTGTTACAATACTGACTAAATAAACAAAAATGACATGGCGAGTGTCTGTAGCTTCTGCCTTTATCCATTTCATACATTAAGTATACAATTTTCAGCAGATATTAAATCTTCCTTTTTATTATTATTATTTTTTTTGAAGTTCTGACAGTTTTACACTGCTCTGAGGTGTAGGTCTGGCTTCATGACACCAAGAGTCATGAAAAATAACCCATATCACAAAAAACTATCATTCATGTTAAGAGAAACCTAAATACAAAAAAATATTTGGAAAAAATAAAAATATAAACTGTGTTAAAAAAAAAAAAAAAAAAAAGTAGGCAGAGCCGTATGACTCTTTCCCCACTTACATCCTGCCTAATCACTAATTAACTGTGCATTTTAAATTAAAAGATAACTAGGTTTACTAGGTTTAACTAAATTACTATCCTTTTTGGGTAATTCAGTGAAACCAAGAGTAACAGTACTCTGGCTAAGTCGAGATTTTTATTGTGATCACACTTTGACAAATTGGATGAATAGTTTTTGAGAAATCTTTTCTTTTTTTTTTTTTTTTTTGGGGGGGGGTCTCAGAGATGAGTATGCAATTCCAGGCATTAATATATATTTCCACACTATGGGTAGATGCGATTACATTAAAGTTACATACCTGCTTAAAAATAAAAATTTAAAAAATGTAGAGACAGAAAAATGCTTTTGTAACTCGATGGAAAAGCCGAGTGTACTTACGACAGAGGTACAATGACGAGAAAGGGCCCATTGAGGCGCTTGTACTCCATGAGGTAAGTAATAAGTGCAATGGTCTGGATGGTTTTTCCCAGACCCATCTCATCAGCCAGGATACCATTGAGGTTGTTGTTGTAAAGTGACACCAACCATTCCAGACCTTTGATCTGAGACAGAAAGTCAGCATCAGTTTACTCGCGTCATTAAGTCGTCTACTGAACACCCTTCCCATGTTGTGGGGGTTTCGTACCTGGTACTGTTTGAGCTGCCCGTTGACCAGGAGCGACGACTGCTTGTCCACTTTCTCGGTGACGGCGTGAGCCACAGCATAGTAGGACTGCAGGCCGCGGTTGAAGCTCGCACTGCCGTACTCATCGTCTACATCCTGTTTGGCATGTCTGGTGGAGAAATAACAGATGCATACTTTAGATCACTGGCATCAAACATAAGGCCTGGGGGCCAAATCCGGCCTGCCAAAGGGTTAAATCTGGCCCACAGGATGAATAACAATGAAAATATTGATGGTGTAAAAATTATTTTACATGAGGTTGTACATGTAGAATAATTAGATCTCAATTATGTCAGAGCAGTAAAATCAGATCATAATCACCTATAAATAATAAAAACTGCAGATTTTTATGTGAAAAAGTTAAATTACATGAAAATCTTTATATTAACAAACCATCCTTTAAAAAAAAAAAAAAAAAAAAGAATAAATACCTGATCAAATATGAACCAGCTGAAATATCTGAAGAGAAGTGTAATTTTACAAATATTCTGGCTGTTATTAAATGTTTAATGTATTTGTAATTTAAATATAAGCTGTTCTGCACATGTGCAAATGACAAACTGGCAGAAAATGGTTCAAATTGCACTTGTTTTTCTCAAGACGTGTCAAGTTGTTGATGTTCTTCACATTTTGAGGGAAATATTACAGATGTAACCATGATCATAATGTAATTTTACTCTTTTCACTCTTATTATTTTACTGGTCTGGCCCTTTTCACATCATATTGGGCTGAATGTGGCCCCTGAACTAAAATGAGTTTGACACCCCTGCTTTAGATGGAAAACTGCAAAAAATCTCATCCTCAGGCAAATGTAAGGTTTTATGAATTTAATTGCAGGTCATTTGTTAATAGTGAGTGGATCGTGTTGCCTGTCTTCACTCGAAACTTGTCTTAAGACCCAAAATTCATAATGTAAGAATGTTCTTGCACATGATGCATCAGGCTTCAGATTTGTTATTTTGGTCAGGACTAAAACTGCTGTGTTCTCAAGCCAGGTGTCTTTTGACCTGAACTTAACCACATTAGACCAAATAAAGGTGAACAGGAACAATTTTCAGCTGCTATTTCTAGAAGGAGCCCATTTTGGACGACGAGATACCTCATTAGCCCACACAGTGAGTGAATGGAGTTTTGTTGGTTGAAAAAGGTTTGTTAGAGACACACGCACTTATCTGAATGTCATTACATTTAAGGACCTAACATTCAGGCAGTTGAATTTTTGACTTTTTTTTAAGACCCACAGAAATCCTTTTAGTGTTAAGTGGAAGCTGTATTTGATTCAACCATTAAAATTCCTTCTTACTCGATGATATGCCGGACGTCCACTTCAGACACATCCTCACTGTCGGGGTCAGGAATCTTCTTTTTCTCTTCTGATGGAGCTGAAGAGTGTTGAGGTTGGTCATCTTCGTCGTCCTGAAAAAAATAAATAAAAAAAAAAAAAACAATATAAGGAGGTCAGGAAAAGAAATTTCTGGAAGGAATTCCAAAGTCCAGTCAAAACCAAAAGAGAAACCATTACATGTGGATGTTTGGAGAAGTCGCAGCAGTGTAAACAGCTCCAAAGAAAGATAGTTTTAGGAGGTTATACTATCGAGAGTGTGTTTTTCCTCTGGATTTAAGCTCTGCAGCTCATATATCACCAAGATATGCCAACGTCAATGTTTGAAAGGATAAGATATGTAAACCAGATGCGCTCATATTCCACTCGGCGTGCTCTGATCTGGCCATTAATCAACTAAGAACTAATTCACTGCAAAAGTCTGTTTTATTCAGGTCTTCGCAACTCTGGAACAATTTACCAAAAAAGATGAGGGGTTTACCAAATTGACATGCGTTTAAAAAAAACACTAAAATCTATGGTGTATCATATGTGAAGGTTGTAATTTTATTTTATTTTTTGGGATGTGTTTACTGTTATTTATTTTTAGCGCATTGTCACTGTATTTGCTGTGATTGATGGATTTATTTTATATTATGAATCATGTGCATATTTTGTTGTGAATAATGTATAAACACTACGGTTTTTAACTGGGACCCCAGGAAGACTAGTAGCCACTACAGTGGAAGCTAATGGGGATCCCCAATAAACAATAAACAATACGCAACTGCTTGCCTGGTGAAATCATGTCTAATTTAAATTTTGCTGCTACTGTAGCCTTGGGATGGAATTTACTTTTTCCATGTTCCAGCTGGATTGATGATGCCAGACACGTTTTCTAAAAGTTCAAGACCAATAGCTGCTGGTTTTCAACTAATCTTTTCTTTGGTCTGAAGAGATAATGTGATTTTGTTTTCAGTTTACCTCTTCCTCATCCTCGTCATCTGAACCACTGTCTTCACTGTCTGAACGAGGAGCTACTTCATATCTGTGAAAAGGAGCAAAATGTGGTCAAATAAAACCAAAACCTTGACAAAATGACAATTTAAAGAAGGGTAAAGATGTTCGGTCAACTAATGTCAATCTTAGTGAAAACCTTTTTTTTGAAACTATAAACGTTTCAACTGAAAATTTTACATTTAAAGTCCTGAACATTTTAATCAATATAAATTACTGAACATGAACTCCAATTAACTAATCACATAACTCTGGAGATCAATATGAGATAACCTTTTAAAAATCTAGGTGATTGTAGTTAAAAAAAAAAAATCTTACATTTTGAGGCAGTTTTAACCCTCATTGTTAATCATTTTATTAACCATCAACTAACTGAGGCGAGTTATAACGGTACTGATACAACCAGCACTGATTAATCTACTTTGAACTAATATAATATTATATAATATATAATATAATATATCATAATATTTCAAAAAGTGGCTTCACCTTAACACACAAACTGTCACTTAATATCAGTACATAAAATAAGAAACACTATCATTATGCATCTTTGTTAACGTTTCCAGGAAGATGCAGCACTAACCCTGGGTTCATTTCAAGCCAAGTCTCCAACTGTCCAGCCTTGGGAGCATCCACACCCGTCAGGATTTTTCCACTGTCCACATGGATGACCTTCACTGGGAGGTCACTCATCTGACTGGTCTCATCCAATGGCTACAAACAAATCAAACAGAAATTCAATCATATTTATTATGTTAAAGCAGTGGTACTCATATCCGGTCCAGTGTCTTGCATGTTTTAGATATTTACCTCTTCTATCTATCACACCTAGTTCAGTTATTGATCAGCTCTTCAGAAGACTGATAATGATATACTAGGTTCCAGGTGTGATGAAAGAGAGAGATTTAAAAAAATAAAAAAAATACATATAAATATTTTTTTTGTTTTTTTAATTACATTCTTTTTATTTTTATTGTATTTTTTTTACTTTAATTTAATTTTTTTTAATTTATGTTTTAAATTACTTATTTGTTTAGTTAGTTTTAATTATTTTTAAACAAGAAGAGGGAGATTGTTTTGTATCTATTTTATTTAATTTAATATATATTTTTTGGAATTTTTTAAAATTTCATTATTTATTTATTATATGTATATATATATATATATATATATATATATATATATATATATATATATATATATATATATATATATATATATATATATATATATATATATATATATATATATTTTTTTTTTTTTTTTTTTTAATTAATTTATTTTTTTAAGAAAAAAAAAAAGAAGAAGGAGATGCAGGACACTGGGCCATGAGGACCGGATTTGAGAACCCCTGTGTTAAAGCAACTGTGATACTTTTTATCCAATGACAGAAGTTAATATTCATACCTCTCCATCAGGCCCAAGTGCAGGAGCACCAGCCTCTGCAGGCTCTGGCTTCTGAAAACATTAAGAAGTTGTGACATCATGTAAAAAAAAATAACATTGAGGAAAAAAAATAAAAAATCAGTCTTTTACGACAGCTACCTTCTTTTTCTTCTTCTTTTTCTTCTCTTTAAGAGCTTGTGCAGCTTTGTGGGCACGCACGAGCTCTGTCAGGTTGGCCACATATTCGTCTGTCTGCTGGAGCAGGTACGCCAGACGCTTGTCTTTCTTCTGGTCGATAAGTTTACGGTAGCCTTCTTCATCTTCAGCCTGGACAGAGTGAGTCACACAGATGGTAGATGATGTCATTTTAACAGCAGAACTCACATGGATTACTGTAAACTTTTTTTAAAAATTCCAAACATTTACTCACCATCAGCCTCCGCATTCTCTCCTTTTCAATGCGTTCATTTTCTTTCTTCTGCTCACGCTCGGTATTGGCGTGATAAGTGGCGACAGCTTTGGTGGCTTTCTGGATCTTCGCCGTGATGGACCGGTGGTACTCCTTGAAGTCCTTGGCATGCTGAAGGATGCTGTTGAGGTATTCCTACAAAGATACATAAAAACAAACCATAGATAAGATGCGACAGAATAGCTTTACTGCCATTGTTATAAGTACAACCAATTTAAAAGTGCTCTGCGTTAAGACAAAACGTGACCCTCCAGCACAAAACCAGTCACTTGGGTCAAATTTCAGAAGTTAAGGTTTTATATTTATCTGAAAACTTATAAATGCTTGTGTGACACTAATTCAACCAATCAGAGGCTGTTTTCCAACATCGCCCTAGCAACAAGAGGTTTTGTTTACTCGAGAAGGCTTTGTTCTGAGGCCTCCCATTGGTTCAAATATATAATTACCGGTATGTAGATTTATATTTAAGGATTGTCTAGAGCAGGGGTGTTAAACATACGGCTCGGCCCACCAAAGGGTCCTGTCTGGCCCCTGGGATGAATTTGTCAAATGCCAAAAATGACACGGAAATTATAAATAATTTTAGTTCAGGTTCCACATACAGACCAATTTAATCTCAAGTGGGTCACAACAGTAAAATACTCTCATATAATTACATATAAAAATTCACAATTCCAAATATTTCTCTGTGTAAATGTAAAAATCTTCATGTCATTTTATTGTATTTACACAAAATGATCATTTCACAAAAATATAAAAGTAACCCGAACAAATATGAACATTTGAAAGTTTACCAATATTCTGCCTGTAATTAAATGTTTTATGTGTGTTTTGTTGATTTACTGTGATCTGTAAATTGTAACTGACATGTGTAAATGATAAATTGAGACATAATATTGTTAAAACTGCACATTGTTTTCTTAAGAAATTTCAGTTTGTTCATATTATTCAAACTAAATAACTTATTAATTTTACTTTTTTCGCTCTAAAACATAGAGGAAAGTTTGGAGTTGACATTATTTCTATATTATTATGTTATTATTTCGCTGGTCTGGCCCTCTGTAGATCAAATTTGGCTTAATGCGACCCCTGAACTGAAATGACTTTGACACCCCTGGTCTAGAGGGAATCCCGACCTTTCCAACGGTACCAAAGTCGTGTTTTGAGCCGATTTTTCTTTGTTTTAAACTTAATTACTGTCAGAGTCAGTTGTTGTCCTTCCTAAAAGGCATGATATGAAGCACTTACACTAGGAATTTCACAACAACTCATAGCTAGAAGTGTTCAGGAGACATTTTACTTGGATTTTATGCATAATCTTCAAATTCGATCATTTTAATCCATATAACGTATTTGAGGCTATAGATAGAAATACTGCTGTGAGACTTCTGACTGGTTTTGTGCTGGAGGGTCACAAATATAATGGCATTTTCCTGCTCATCTTCTATATTTTCTACGGTTGTTTTGTTAGGAACTCCCAAAAGTCCAAAAAAGATGACCATCTACAACACGCAACATGCTCCAGAATATTCCACTTATTTTCGCCACATACCTGGTGTTTCTGACGACGTTTACGTTCCTGCTCGATCTTCTGCTGCTTCTCAAGTTTCTCAGTGATGCGAGCCTCACGTAAAGACTGGCGTTTGCTGCGTTTGTAGGCTTTAGCATTAAGGGCAGTTTCCAGAGCAGTGTCCCGACGCATGCAGACCACCACCTCTTGGCGCAACTTAACGCAAAAAAAAAAAAAGCCAACATTAGATACTGTGTCTATTTCACTGTACAAAACACTGATGGCTGGCTAGTAAAGATAAAGACTGAAGAAGCACATTAACAATAGGTTTTTATTCCAGAATAATGTATGTGTACCTGTCTCTGGAAGTTAAGCAGCCTAAGGGCCTTCAGTTCGATGGTGGCCTTAGTGCGCAGGTCTCCAGCTAAAGAGCCAGGAAGGTTCTCCAGCTCCTGGATACGGTGAGCGATACGAGCCTGCAGCCTGAAGAACATAGAAAAGAAATCATTATGACCAAAACTAGGGCTGAACGATTTTAAGAAGAAATTTAATTGCAATTTGTCTGGCAGATAAGATAGACTTTATTGATCACACAACAGGGAAATTCACGTTACAGTAGCCAGCGATATAGAGCAATAGAGGGACAGCAAAGAGAAGAAACATATAGATAAATAATAATATATGTAAACAAACACAGATACTGAGGAAAAGAAAGAAGACTATATGCTATGTAAACTATACAAAATATACAAGATTGAAAAAATATATACAGAAGGGATAAAACTATGTCAAGAAGAGATAAATAAGAATAACAGTATAAATACATATATATTAATTGCACATAATATATAATAGATATTGTGATTTCAATTTAATTCACGATTTTCTTCAACTCAAGTTTCAGTGGTTCAGCAAGGTTTGCAAACATCACATTCAAAGAATAAATGCCGTGATTTACTGACAGGTGGAAGAAAGAGGAGAAAAAAGAAAAGAAAAGGAAAGGGAGAAAAGAACAAAAAAAAGGGAGAAAAATAAAAAGAACAAAACGGTAAAAAGGGAAGGTGTATGTTTGGTCATATTTATCAGTTTAACTCTCACTATTTAACTGTAATTAAACATTTTCTGATGTCGAAAAGATGTCAGTTGTGGTTTCAAATATTGGCTTAGGCCTGTATTGGTCAGTGGCTAAGGCTGATGTGAAAAAGAAAAAAAAAATCGGTATCGCCCGTAAAATAGTTGACTAAACAAAGTTAGGAGCAATGCAAAAAAAACAAAACAAAAAACAAACAAACAAACAAAAAAAACCACGCAGCTTTGATCATCCCACAATAATGTCGTCTGAAATCATGATTTTTGGTCCAAAACAATAGATTGTTCAGCCTTATTCCTTGCATGACATCACTGTTGATGAGTAAATGAGATCCAGCCTTATTATACACTGTGTAATTTTGCCGTGTTCTGACCAAAAGATGACAAAATATGTTAGTGTAGAACAGTCACCAACCCATCTTCCATCACACTTTATTCAAAAAATAAGTCCGTCATTAACTTCTGTGGAAGCCTGATGATGACTGTCAGCTGTGTTGGAAGACGGATATATGTAAAACATGCAGGATACGACCTATGGCATAGAACGCTCACTGACGTCACAATCTCAGGCTTTTAGTGCAATTCTGGGTGACTGCTGCAGTGAGCTACTTAACAGCCAAAAGGAATTTAGTGTGATATGATCCATTTATCAGTGCACCATGGTTATTTCTGTAAAGGCACAGGTTTTAAAAACTGTCTTTGAATGTCGACTGTATATCTGAATCATATCTGGGTCCACTTGAGTTTGGATCTTTCTGTTTTACGTAACGCTATTGTACCAGCACGGCCTTTGGATTCACTTCAGTGTCTATAACTAAAGTAACAAAAGGTAAATGACATGTGCTGATGAGATTTATTTCATGGAAATTTATTATTTTGAATCTCAGTAGGTTTTATCATCAGACAGTCTCTGTAAATGTTCACACTGTGCCTGGTTATGAAATGGTAAGACAGGTTTTCTCTTTACTCTGCACTTCCTCTCACCTATATTCTCTCTCCTGGAGGATCTCCACTGGGTCCAGCCCGCGGGGTTTCTGAATTGGGGTTATGCGGCTCTGTTTCTGATGGAGCATCATGGGTGGAGGCTGGGCAGGCTGTCCTGGGGACTGTGTCTGAGGGGGCATCACTGGGGAGGCGGCAGGTGGCACTGACGGTGGAGCTGGAGAGGGTCTACCGGTGGGCTGAGGTGGGATCAGCTTCTGAGGAGGGTTGGATGGAGCAGCAGCGTTCACCATTGGTCCTAAAGGAGATGAAGGAAAACTGATAAGTTCTTTTGGGGGCGGCCATGGCTCAGGAGGTAGAGCAGGTTGTCCAATAACCAGAGGTTTGGTAGTTCGAATCCTGCCCTGTCCTAGTCTTGTGTTCTTGGGCTTCACTTCACCCTGGTGTATGAATTAGGGGTGAAACAGAAGTAACCCTTAGTTCTTGGGCCACGGTTTGTGCATAAAGAGAACCTTTATTTTAAATCCCAAAATCATATTTTTTTTGTTTTACTTTTTAATTTCACAGTAAGAGTGAATTATATCATTGTATTGATTCTGTATTGATATATATCCCTTATATATATATATATATATATATATCCTTTTTTTATTCTTGGCTTCTTGTATACAGTAGTATAAACCAGGCATGTGCACACATACGAGATAAAGAAAGCTTTTTAACAAAAAAAAAAGAATTAAAAAAATTCCTGTTCTACATAGGGATGGGAAAAAAGCAGTATAAAAATGCCAGTTATCTACTATATGTATTTCCTTGTAATAGCATTTTACAGTACTGACTGTGTGTCACGACAACTACACCAAATTGGGTTAAAAAAATTAATAGTATAATTAAATGAAATGCAGGCACGTAGTGAGAAAGGAAGTAGAGCTGCCACTAATGACTAATCTTTCAACCAATTTTTAAATTAGTCGACTAATCTAAAGGACTTGATGCCATGGCATACCATCATGGCACAAAGTCACAGTTATACCCCGTAGTTTGTCTCCGATAGTGGTCGCAGGGTGATCCCGTTCTTATTATGTTTGAGAAGGAACTCGGAGGTCAATAGTAAAAAAAAAAAAAAAAAAAAAAAAAAAAAAAAAAAAAAAAAAGGTCAACTTAAAAAACTGTTGTTGACTAAAAGTTGATTACATCTTACTTCTATTCAGAGTAACCACAGCACTGCAAGGAAGTGACAAAATAAAAGATTCATGGTTGAAAATAATTTGCAGGACATTTAATGATGATGGACATCTAATTTGTCTGTGGTAGAGAGACAGAGAGACACAGAGAGAGAGAATAATCAATCTTAAAACTGAAAATCTGTGGTCCATAAGTACAGACTGTCCCATGCAGGAAGGACAGTAGAGTACAGGGTGTACTGTTGCATCCCTAATATGAATCCATGTGAATGTTTGGTAGTGATCAGTGGAGCTGTTCAAATGGATTTGCTGCCATGCTCCCATCAGCCTGTCCCAGGACACCTGTGGCTGCAAATGCAACTTACCACCACTACAGTGTGAATGTGGGTGAATGAATAATGGATCTAATTTACACACATTGAATACGTGTCGAGAGAAAAACACTATATAAATCTAACCCATTATTCTACTGCATGTGCACAGAAAATATATCACTGCAAAGTCTGACTGTACCTTCAGGCCATGACTTAGGAGGTCCATTGGTAGGCTGTCCTTGCATACCTGGAGGAACTCCTGCTGGTCCAGGAGGTGCCATATTAGGACCTACCATACCTAAAGTATGAAAATCAAAAATTAATACTAGGGCAGCCTTTCAGAGAAGTCAACCATTTGATGCTAAAACTAGACAAATTCATGTTCAGCCACCAGGGGTCTCTGTTAAGCTATGAAACACTCCCACTCCTTTGTTTAGAACTTAACCCTTTGTTTTAACAAAGGCATAATTTGCAAGACTAAGATTTTAACATATCAACATGGGAGGGCAGGACTATGACAGAAATATATGGTGATGGTGTCTGCCAAATCCACAAAACTAAGTGGACATTTTACTCAATAGCTACACCACTACAAAAAGATCTTTCAGTCAAGGAACTTGAATATATATATATATATATATATATATATATATATATATATATATATATATATATATATCTTCAAAACAATCATATCCAAGTGTTAACATTGTTTGTGTTGCAGTATAACGTTGGTGTTCCAGCTATGAACCAACATTCCCTGAAGAAGCCACAGAATAATCAGAACTGAGCACCATTCAGGATGTGATTTTAGATTTCAGAGATCAACTAATTAAGCTGCCGCCATCAACCCACGACAAAGATGTGAAACTGAACAGCTCGGCTTAACACCAATTCAAGCAAATATGGATAACTGCACATAACTCAAAGTAATTAAGTCAATTAATTGGGAACAGGAATAAGTACTAAAAAAATGCATGATTTAGGTACAAATGTTTATATTATGGGCAGCTACTTTCCCTTAAAGTCAATAATTCTAGTTGAGAGGCCACCATCAGGGACAAGTTATTTTCTACATAAAATACGGTCTCTCGATCTCAACTAGACATACTGTCACCTGAACAAGTTAAAAGCCTCTGTGCATGTTTTGCACTGCTGCATCAAAATGTAGAGTGACGATGTTAGATGCTAAATGCAGTGGACACTTTTGCATATAATTGAATGCATTAACAGGTTATGATCCAGTCACAGGTATGTAGCTAGCATAGAAAAGTCCAATGTAGAACCAACCTTAGGTGTATTATTTCTCTAAACAAATCCCTCACTAAAAACAACAGTGCATATGCTCATTCTCTTTTATTATGTATGACTAAGAGCAGAGTACATGTATGGCCAACAGGCAGGATTGGTCTGCCAGGCGTGCTGCTCGGCTTCGGCCACAATGACAAGAGCAGAGTGGTTGCTCCATCGACTCAATATGCTTATTGATGTTTAGAAGTGGTATAACTACAAACTGCATCATAATATCTTAGTTTACTTTTAGAATAAAATTAACAAAATGCATGAATGTACATAGTTTAAACGGAGATCCTTCCTTAACTCACCATGTGGTCTATTGTAATTGGCCTGTGCTGGTCCAGGTCCAGGCCCAGGTCCACCTCCAGGACCTGTAGAAGGTGGCATGTTGGGCATTGGCTGCTGCGGCATCCCTGGCAAGGGTCTCTTCCCCTGCACTGCCATCTGCAGGTGCTCTGGTAAGGGCTGACTACGTGCCAGCATCTTGTACGCCATGATCTGGGCCCGGAGCTGGTGCAGCTGGTTCTGGTTGAAAGGAGTGGGTCCACCAGAGCCGCCCGGTCCACCTGCTGCCCCACCTGGTCCACCTGGACCCTGGGGCCCTCCACGGTTTGGCTGACCCATCCCCTGGTTAGGGTCCCCGCTGCCCTCCATAGGGCCAGCCCCAGGGCCAGGGGGACCTCCAGGGATCATGGGCCCAGAGGGAGGGCCGTTAGCTGGGACGGGGCTAGGGGCATGTTCTGAGCCTCCTAATGGAGAAGGGTAACCTGGGGAAATAGGATATTCATGGCTATGAAAAAAATATTACCATCCTAAGTATCAATCTAGAAGAGTCAGATGAGTTTTAGAAAGCAGCCACAGTAATGCCATTACAAATCTGCCTGTCAGTTATATCTTCTTCTTTCACCTGTTATCGTGCATGCAAAAAAAGACAAATACATGTTCATGTTTACAGTATTAGCAAACTTTAACCCTGCTTCCTCATTACTTCAGTGCTTCTGTGTTTGTTGCTCTCCGTCCATGTCTTCCTATCCTCTTTCTGCTTATGGACTGCATGTGGTTTTGTGGACGCAGCTGCTTCTGTTATTGTCCAAAAAGACGAACCCTTTCAACCCCTCCCCTCTTGTTTGTCATCCTGCCCTCTGCTGTCTGCTCACGCTGCCAAATGAGCAGCATGAAAGCAGGGAAACCGGCTGGATGGGTTTGTCTGTTCACTCAGTCAGACTTACACATTCTCCTATCTACTCTGCCTGTGTGGATTTTCAGAGACAAACTACACATGCCTTTAGATGAACCCTTCTTCATTTTGGTGTGGTAGCAATGTGTTGAATGATCTGAGTATTTAAAGACAGAGACTTATCCAATACTACAAAATATTAAAACAAGATTAAATTCCCTCATGTTTATATTTGTATTAGGAACAGTAGTTATACTGAATACAAGAAAATCAACACTGACTTGGAGATCATAGTTTGTCACAAAAAACCCAGAAGCACAGGCCTTAGTTTCTTCTTTATTTTAACTTACCACTGTAAGTTAAAATAAACTTGCTACAGTTTGATTGATCCAGCATCATAAAATCCCACCCGATGAAACTTGTATGGCTTGTAATTTGTAAAATGTGAAGAACGCGAACTGAGCTTCAGGTATCAAACTGTAACACCAGCCCCATGACAGTTAAGGACAAGACCATATACCATTGCAATCCTAGTGAATACACAATGTTGTGCAATTTGTTACCTTGAGAATGTTGGTCCATGGGGCTTGGAGGGGGTCCCATGCCACTGTGTCCCCCTGGTCTCATGCCCATGCCCTTCATCTGACCATAGCGCGGATCATCTGGCATTCCTTTGTCATGCATGGCTTCCATGGGCTGTGGGAAAGACACAGGATAATAAATAAACGGGCTATCTAATTTTCTACAGAGTAGGTGATCAAAAAAATTATTAGTAAACAGACTGAAGGGTTATTTTTGACTGCAGTTGAAATGGTGGGTTCACATATGTATAACATCATTTTTAGATTTTTAAACAACAGGAACAAGACGCTGTTATGTACTTTGTGCATCTGGTGCATGTTGTCCTGAGGATATCCTGAGGGTCCCTGTGGAGGGTGAGGATGACCAGATCCAGGTGGTCCTGGGCTGGGTCCCATCATGCTGTGGGTTGAACCTGGGGAAGGGCCTGGGCTTGGGCCCATCATGCCTCCTGGAGATGGCCCTGGGCCCGGGGAGGGACCGGGACGAGGTGTCCCTCCCATCGGTGGGTCAGGAGTGGACATCTCTCAGGGGAAAGTGGGAAAGTGTGGCAGCAGAATGTACCCCTGTGAAACGAGACCAAAATGAGACTTAACATGATGAGAGAATTTATATTATGTATTGTCTGCAACTTCATTCACTCCGAAAACCTTTTTCCCCCAAGGGTACTTTACCATAATAAATGAGCTGACCATAAGAAACCAATGAGGAACCTATTAAAATAACAGTACCTTATCTTATTTTAACAGATAATTTGGACAAAATAGCCTAAATGCAACTGCAATGCTATAACTCTACTGGCTCAAGATTGTATTGTTCTATGCATTACATCTCAGTTACAGTGTATCATTAAAACAAAGCACAATAACTCAAATCATGTATATCATTTATATTATATTGTCATTTCATAGAGCTGGTGATGGAACTGTGGAATATTCCCAGATAATACACCAACTGGAATGTTTATTTTAGGAAATGACACAGCTTATGTGACTTCCAAATGCATTGGTTGCTGTTTTGAGAGGTGTCCTACCAATTTTGGAAAAGTGAAAAAAGCTCTTCATCACTGTTAATCACTTCTTCACTAATCTGCTGAGAACAGTAGAAGGAAACTGTTTTTGTTGTTACAGGCTGAACAAGCGTTTTAAATAGTCAACATTAACCCTTTGTTAGTTAACACTGTGAAAAAATGATTAAATGATGAGATCATCAATTTAACTGTAAAAGCCAGAGGTAGATTAATAATAATAAAAATAATAAATAAATAAATGTGAGGATCATAAACAGTGGGTCACACATCAAGACCATTGTAAAAAAAAAAACCCTTTGTACATGACATACTATTCAAGGTACACCCCTTTGACACAAACCAAAACCTATCACAGCTGTCACACACAAAACATGTCAAACTACAACAAACTCTCTGTCAAACCACTTGTTTCAATGTTGGCAATTTTTAAGGGAATTACAGCTACTTAGATAAACTTTGTAGCTTTGCTAACGTTAGCCAGGCCTAGCCGGTTTTATAGTTCATTATGTGTGTTCGTAAATTATAATACCGATGATTTAACCCAGTGTTTCTCATCATTTCACAACTGCTTAGTATTTACTGGACATGTGGTTTTGTCAAAACACAATATTAGATACAAGAAGTAAAGCTCAAAGTAACATTTTATATTGATACAACAACATAAGCCTCAACTGTAGACGGTGGTTAGCATGTTAGCAGTTAGCCTAGCCGGCCACGCTCTCCCAGGCCAATTGGGCTGAAAAAATATCTGTTTTGGGAGATGTTTGGTGAGAGATGGGATAGATTAGAGCATCTTTCCTCTCCGGAGTTGATTGATCCAACGCGCCTCCCGTACCCTTGGCTCCGTGCTCCGCTCTCAGCACATTTCCAAAAACAATTTTCATTCATTGCACACTGTCGCGCCACGGCAGCGCCGCTGTAATGTCGGGCTCGTCTTTTTCTCACACGAAAAATACTCCGCGAGACCACATCTAGCGGTTAGAACACAAGCAAAACGTAGAGAATTGTCTCCCGATTCGATAGCAAAACAACGGTTTACTTACACAAGTTGTAAAAGGTGATGTTTAAAGCCTCACCGGTCGCAACGTCTCTAGGTTTTTCCTCCTTAGACAGAAACAAAGACCGATCTACCCAGTTGGTTTTTTTCCTTCACCCCCTCTCTCTGGGCAGATTGTATCACAGGGACCGGCCTGTGCGGCTCAGCAGCGCCCCCAGCCTGCGGATCTCTCACTGCCGCATGCCCAGTGGAGGCTCCGCTGCAGGAACGGTGGAGGAGGCGAGCCGGCGTGGGGGAGGGGAGACCCGGCTCCCGACCCGGCATGGAAGAGGCACACGGACGGACTGACACCGTCCACTGTACGGTTATTAGAATAAAAACAACAACAACAACAACAACAATAAAAAACAGGATAGTAAAGAAACAAGACAATTGTTTTTCCAGGAGAATCTAGTTCAAGCCTGAAAAACAATAATAGACTATAAATAATAATGTAGGACTGATAATGATGAGCACAAATAACTGCTAAATGTATGTTTCGTTTGTTTATTTTATTTGTCGTCACCTTGTAGATGTAATAGTTATAGCTTTATTCAATGCATACGGTTGAGGACAAAAATAGCCCCCCCCCCCCCCAAAAAAAAAAAAAATAAAAAAAAAAATATTGATTTAAAAGTATTTCCAAGTGCTTTTAAACAGAGCAACACATTTTAACACAGTGTTTTTAAACATTCAGGTTTTGTATTTATGGTTCTATATGAGTTTAAGATAATCCTGTAACATTTCAGAAACCTTGAACAATATTCACAATTAAGGTGTTTTTAGTATATTTTAATATATTTAAGCATGCAAAGTAAAAATGAGCAAAATTGAAGTAAATCAACTAAACATGTTATGTTTTACTGACAGTATAAATAATATAACCCCCAAAGAGAAAACAGCAACTGTTCTTAACACAAAGAGCTGATAAATGTATTATTATATTTTTATTTCATTTGGCTACCACAAATAAAATAAACTATAAACTATTACATATACATGTCTATGCATCATCTATACATATTACAATGAAATAAACTATTACAATTACAATTGTAATTGTAATAGTTGTAGCTTTATTCAATGTATAGTTGAGGACAAATTTACACCCCCCCCCCCCCTCACACACACACACACACACACACACACACACACACACACACACACACACACACACACACACACACACACACACACACACACACACACACACACACACACACACACACACACACACACACACACAAATGTAATTGTTTTAAAAGTATTTCCAAGTGCTTTTAAACAGAGTAACATATTTTAACAGTTTAAACATTCAGGTTTTGTATTTATGATTCTATATGCATTTAAGATAATCCTATAACATTTCAGAAATCTTGAACAATAATCACAACAATTAAACATGCAACTAAAAAATGAGTAAAATGAAGTCAATTAACTAAACATGTCATGTTTTACTGACTGTATAAACAATATAACCCCCAAAGAGAAAACAGCAACTGTTCTTAACACACATAGCTGATAAATGTATCATTATATTTTTTTATTTATTTTATTTATTTGTATCACCTTGGAATTGGAATAGTTGTAGCTTTAGTCAATGTATAGTTGAGGACAAAATTACCCCCACTTCCTTCCCAAAATGTCATTATTTTAAATGTATTTATCAAGTGCTTTTAAACAGAGCATCAAATTTGAACACAGAATTTTTAGCTTTAGTATTTGATGGTTCTATATGGGCTTGAGATAATCTTGCAACATTTCAGAAATCTTGAACAATATTTACAACAATTAAGCATGAAAACTAAAAAAAAATAAATTGTAAAATGAAGTAAATCAACTAAACATGGCAACATGTCATGGTTTACTGACAATATAAACAATAACCCCCCAAAAGAAAAAAAAAGTATGATAGAATGATATTATGATCAGATTAATCCTATTATATTATATTGATGGCAAAGAAAATGGTAACATTTAATATGAAAATGTTATTGCTGTATGATTATATTCTAATCATTGGAAGTATTACTTTATCAACTCTATGTGCAGCCATGGTTTACTCTGAACTGAATGATTCCAAGTGTAGTGTATCTGAAAACACATCAAAACTATTTTAAAGCTACAATAATGTGTACTATACATAATTTATTTTTAATGCAGTCTGAATGGCTGGAATAATTTGGCCAAAATGTCACGATTGTGAAAAACTCAGTCATTTCATACATATCAAATCATTATTTCTGTCATTATTAGTTACATGTGGATTTATACTTTTCTTTATCGTCAGAACAAATAAATACTTGCCAAGAGGTAGAACATGGAGACTTATGAACATATTAGCACAGTGACCCACAGCTCATGTTTAAGTGGTATATTATTATAAATGTATGTGTCATGCTGCTGCTACACTGTAATTTCTCAGTTTAGAATAAATAAAGTTTATCTATTGATTTATATTTATGGCATACCTGGGCAAAATAAGACCCCATAGCTTGCTCAAACCAGCCCACATGAGGTCACTGACAAATTAGAAGTCAATGCAAATATATATCATACAATCTTTTATTTCATAGAATCGACTAAATTAATGTTTTTTCACATGTACTTTCCACACGCAATATAAGATTTATGCACTGATTGGTTTGTTGGTCAGTTTCAGTCCATTCATATGTCAGCTAATGCAAAAAAAGAAAAAAGTTATTAAGAGTGCAGAGATTTTACCATGACATGGACTTCTAAGTATTTCTTAAGTGAAGTAATAAAAGGAGCTGAAATACACAAGCAAATCTGCAGTTAGGATTTTTCATGTTAATTAATATGGAGCTGGTTTCGTACATTATTAAATAGTTGTATTCTGTGCACTACATTTTCATTGTATTGTTTCATTTACTGTTTTGTTTTTTTTAACAGATATACATGTATATTGAGCAGAGCTACAGGTGAATTGATCCGGCCCTGAATAACTGTCAACATTTCTCATGTGGCCTCATAGGAAACTTAATTACCCACCCCTGATTTATGTCATAGTGAGTTAGATCCTCGTGTTTGTTGTAGTTTTCTTGTGCGGCCTGTGTTAACTGTTACTGAGCCTGTGGGTCCATGTGGGCATGTGTGTAACCTGACTGATCTGCTTAAGATGAGGTCAGGAATCTGTCACTGTTTTAAGCCACAGTGTGATCCCCCACTGCGACACACTGGACGCTTGCACAGAAGAAATATTTTCATTTTAATGGTAAAGTTTGGTCAGAATAAAGTGTAGAAAAATGACTCATCGATTCGTAATTCACCTGTGGAGATACCGTCTAACAGGTCTCATGTTGACTATAGGGGTCACTTTCCTTCTCATACTTATAGGCACCCATCTCCTGCAGCAATCGAGGTAAGCGGGTCATTACCATCTGTTATATTTCTGTAATTATACATAGTCCTATAGAGACATTCTGCAATCTGGTTTTTATGAAGCCAATCTTAACTATGTATTTGAAGATTCATAGCCATTCTCATTAAAACATTAAATAACTGACTTTAATTTGAAAGTACATCATGTCTCTTACAAGGTACAATGTATTGAATGTTATGAAAAATAATATTTTTGGTTTTCAAACAGATTTGAGTCACAATGATAATAAATAATCAATAATAAATGCCTACAAGTAGTTATTTCCGATTTTATTTTGATGGTCAGAGAATGATAGAAACCTAGAGGTAGAGAATTCAAGTAAACATTAAAACATGTGGTTTTCACTTAATAAATTTAACACAATTAACCCCAGCCCCAAAAGAATTATAATCAATGTGTTAAGAAAACTATAACTATCATGAGAAATGATCATGTTATGATATAAAAAGAATATTGGAACATAAAATGATTGTTTATATTAATTTAAAATCTGTACAAACACAAAAATTTATATAAAAATGAATATTTTAAGATTTTATTTAAATATATCTGGTTTTGAACAATGTACATAAAAAGATTTGAAGAAAATGGAGATTTTTTAATGTAATGCTTCTAAACAAAAAATGGTGTCTTTGTGTTAAATGTTTATAATATCTAAAATGCTAACATTTAGCACAATGTTTACTCCCTAAACAGTCCAGAATACATAACTTGGTTCCCATTTTTACTCATTGTTTGTCACATAGGATAATTGCTAAAGTTATATTTTTGGCCAGACTAACATCTTGCATCATTGGCTGTGACTAGAAAAAACATATCACTATGAGGCTAACAGTATGTTAATAAATGACGTCATGTCAGAAAAATGACTGAAAATGTATTTTAAGGTTGAAGGGTAAAATTATATTTCAATTCACAAAAATAATAATTATAATAATAAATATTGTTTACAAACTTTTTAAGTTGCACCACTTTCATGAGAACGACAGTACATGTGATTTAGTATACATTTCCTTTGCTTCATCATTTTTTCTGTATTTCTTCAAAGTGTTCATAACTGGAAGATGCCTTTGAAGAAAACAGATGGACTAGTAACAGATTCTGAGCCACAGCAAAACCACAGACGAGGCAACACTCAGTCTTCCACTGGACCATCTGAAAATGATGCAGATCTTTTTTATATACAGAGGGTAAGGAAAAATACCCCCCCTGTTGTTTTCCTCAAGACTCACAGGACAGGTGGCAGCACTGTCCAAAATCTGCTGTTTCGGATGGGCGAGAAGGATGGCGCCACATTTGCATTTCCTCGTCACACCTACCACTTCAACTATCCACAGAGGTATGGAACGTCTCTAAACAGACAAATAGCTGAGGGTCCGCTGCCAAAAGTGAACAGAGTTTTAAATCTTCCTCTTTCCTCTGGTTTCAGATTCTGTGCAGAACTTGTGGACATGTTACCCAGCGGCTCGTCTGAGTTCGACATACTTTGTAGCCGCATGCGTCTGGATGTGGAACAGCTGAAAAAGGTGATGTCGTCAAATGCCATCTTCATCACCATCCTCAGGGAGCCGGTGCAGACGTTCGAGTCCGTTTTCTCCTATTACTCCTCCTCTGTCCCTGCCTTTGCTTCAGCCAAAAAGGCAGAAGCGGAAACCTCAGGGAACAAATCGGCTCTGTCAATTTTTCTAGACTCACCTCAGTCCTTCTGGAACCCTAAAGAGTCCAATAATGGCCTGGGAAAGAACCCCATGAACTTTGATTTGGGTCTGAACAGCCATATGTGGAACTCCTCGTGGCCGGCCGACCTGACTCTGCTAGAGGAGGCCTTCCAACTGGTGATGATTGCGGAACATTTTGATGAGTCTCTAGTCCTTTTGGGGGCTCTGCTCAAGCTGGAGCTTGAGGAACTGGCCTATGTGCGCCTCAACAGCCGCTCTGCAAAAGACATAACCCCACTGGATGAGGGAACCAAAGCCAAGATAAGAACCTGGAACAACTTGGACGTGCTGCTCTACGACTTCTTCCTGCAGGTGTTTTGGGAAAAGGCGGGACAATATGGATTGGAGAGGCTCAGGAGGGAGGTGGGTCTCCTGAGGGCCTCCACAGAGAGAATTAGACAGAAGTGTGTGGCCAAGTCAGGGGTGCCACCTGATCAACTGGACGACTTAATAAGACCTGTACAGACTGGTTCAGCAACTATACTTGGTCATAAAATACAGACAAACCTGACAAAGCAAGATCAAGGATTCTGTACACGACTGGTCCTGCATGAACTCCAGTATCATGCACATCTGTATTACCAGCAGTACGCACAAGACATGACACCTACGCAGTAACACGCCGAAAAGCTCACAATGTATTAAAGACACTACAGATAGGTTATTTTTTCTGTAACTGTTTATTTGGATAAAAAGAGCAAATGTAATCCAGTTTATGAGCACATTGTGAGTATCTTTGGTCAATTTCTTGTGCCTTGTCTGACTACTTCTCCAGGAAAGTCAAAGTCTTTCAGTGTTTCTCATGTGAGTCACATGTCTACAGGAATCCAATTTTCTAATCCAATCTAAGACATTACATCCTGTCACCTGACACCCAGTGAGTGTTAGTTATACTTAACATGATGAGAAACCAACAATTTATAATGTCCCTCAAATTAATATTTAAACAGTCTGCACCTAAAAAATAAATACAAATAAAAAATATCAACAAAACAACACATAAAAATATGATAGTGTCATTACTGATTCCTGATTTCTTCATCTAATACAACAATTAAGCTCATTCCTTCATCATTTTCTGTTCCAGTAGTTGCCCAGTAGTGTGACTGTGACACATACATGTGATGTCAGATCGCTAAAGCCCCTAAGGATGTGACCCCCCCCCCCCCCCCTGTTCATAACAGAACAAACTCATCCATGCTGTCACTAGTGAGCAAACCTCTCTGCTGATTCTTTCTCTGGATGTAGGTAACGGTGTCTGTGATGGTAGAGTTTTCCTCCTCATCCTGATATGGTCCATCCACAAATATAAACATGGGGTAGGTCTCTGTTGATGTGGACAGCACCTATTGGAGAACAGAGTCAACTATAACCACACTTCCAACTATAAATTCTATTACATTTTCAATTCAATTTATGTTATTTCGAGCACACAAAATCATCAAAACAACAATTAATGCATCAATGTTTCTGTACTCAAAAAGTAGTGGGAATAAATAGAACGTATAAACTCCAACCTAGGAATGGGCGGTATGGCCATAAATGTATATCCTGGTATAATTTGAGCCACTTGGAGCTATATGACCACTAACAAATTATTCTGGTGTCATTTACTAGCCTACAAAAGTACTGTCCTGTGAAATATACAGTACAGTACTTTTGTAGGCTGCTATACATGAATAATAAAGTATAAATGACACCAGAACAGTTAGCGGTCATATAGCTACAAGTGCAGTCTTTCATATTAGTACAGACTTCCTTCATATTCATAGCACAACACATCTCAATGGTATCAACCACTGTAGCAGCACTTAGTATGCTAATGTTAGCGAAATCGCTAACAAAATTGTTTGCAACTCTGAACAGTCATTTTAGTTGCTAACACCAGCCAGATACCATGACTAATAGTAACTCAACTGGATATTTTAACATAGAGTTATTTAGGCTGGTGCAGTGTTAAATTTAAGGCAGTGTTAATGTTCAGAACAATTCTTTTGTCGTCATCATAAACTCTATAACCGTCATGACTTTGGCTGTTAGCTTGTTAGCTTGCTTTTCAGACACCCTGGAAATTAAATAGGTAGAGTCCTGAATTGAAATACGTTGGCATCACATTCCATTATAACCAATAGTACACATAGTACTATTATAGTACACATAATCTATATATTTTATATTTGTAGATTATTTAAACTAAATGCTTCTGCTAACACAGCATCTAGGAATACTGTGGTGCTAGCTGCTTCTTAAAGGCAGCCAGCGGACGTTTGAAACTTTGCATTAGTGCCATCTACAGGATGGACGGTAGAACGGTATGGCAAAAATATCTACCATGGACAAAAAATACCTCCATAAGGTATGATACTTTGCATACCGCCCATTCACATTCTGTACTTAAGTAGAAGTACAGCTACTGGTGTGAAAAATACTCTGGTAAAAGTAGATGTACTGATTCAACTCAAGTAAAAAAGTCAAGTAAAAAAGTACAATTTCACAATTGTAATAAAGTACAAAAGTAAAAAGTAAAACTGCATTTTTTTTTTGCCATGAATGCAATAATACTTATTTAACCAGGAAAAATCTGAAAAGTTTCAAAAGTATCTAAAATAAAATAGTTAAAAGTGAGTTACTGTGTCCATAATGTGTTGGGAGGGTCACTGTACTCAGTTTTGTGGGTATGGGCAGGAAATGAAGGAGAAAAAAAAGGGGGGGGGGGGGGTCACAATTGAGATAAAAAAAAATCCTGAGATTTAAAAAAAAAAAAAAATTACAAATGAGGTTTTAAAAATGCATAATTTTAAGAGAAAAAGTCAAAATGGTGGGATAATAGTCATATAACTATAATATATAAAGCCACAGTTTCTCTCCTCCACTGATTTTTCCTCTGAAGTGACTTATTTTTCCATTCTGTCACATACTTGAAAAAGTAACAAGTCTATTCTGAGAATGTAAAGAGTATAAAGTACAGATATTTATGCAAAAATGTAGGGAGTAAAAGTAAAAAGTTGAGAGAAAAATAAACACTCAAATAAAGTACAGATACCTAAATAAAATCTACTTAAGTACAGTAATGAAGTACTTTTACTTAATTACTTTCCACTTCTGCTCCCACTCCTCTATTACAAACCAATAATTCACTAGATTCTGATGGCCCAACAAACCCCGATCAATAAATCAAAAGTCAACAAACACACAAAAAATAAAACCTACATCATTGACAGTTGTGCACAGTGACTCAAACTCTTTCTGGCCTTTAGCGTAGAATCCTATGGTGCAGCTTGGATCCATACGAGAGAAAGGCATTTTCCGGGGATGTTTACAGTGAAAAGACTGCAAATGTTTACAAAAAAACCAAAAACAAACAGAAAAAAGATTCAGAAGTAGAAATGTCTTAACAAAATCAAGGAAACACACATGATTTTAACGTGTTTACATAAAGTAGGTACATGACTGAGCACAGCTGCTGCACAAGGAAACAAAACAGTGAGCAAAAAGAGGAAGAGACAGTGTACTTCCTCATACCTCCAAGGGAAAGTTCTGCTTAGTTATATCCACTGTGGACTGACAGTAGTGGGGATCCAAGTACAACACATGGTCGTCTTTTACAGAACAAAAAAAAGGGTGGAAAAAAAATTATAGGTTTGACTGATGTTAGGACAAATGAACGCAATTAAACATAATAAACATAGAGCTACGCATACCTTGGAATCCAATGAAGAACAGAGAGTGCTTTGGCTTCCCTCCAATGATTCCAATGCAGCATTGTAACTTCAGTAGTTTCTATTGATCACAAACAATGCTCACTGTTCTTAATGTTTGGAACTATATACACATTTACGCTCCCTTTTTCATGTAGTACACTGGAAGAATGCAACATTAAATTGAAACACGTAATGAGTTCCAGTTTATAACATTTACTGGAAACTCAATGCAATTGTGACATAATTGTGTGTCATGTTGTATATCATCATAGAAGGAGTTACATACTTTGACACAAGTGATATAGGTATGGTTGAGATCTTGTCCTCCAAGTCGCACTGGAACCAGGATTATGACAGATTTCCAGGGCTGAGTGACTGAGGTAGAGCCGTCAGAGTGTTGCCGCTCACACAGTCTCCTAACATCTTCTTTGTAGACTGAATACAAAGCAATAAAGATGTACATATGACCTGTGTCAGATTAAGTCACTAGATTTTCTTTGTAGAAGCAGGTATTACAAAGCCCCCTCAAAAAAAAAAAATCAAATAAAAAAAATCAAACAAACCACAGATTATTGCGTGTCTTTTTCATTGTCAAAAGGGTTGAGGGGTTAAAATAATGTTGAACTTTTTTTAGTTTAGAAAACAGAAATGAAAAAGAATTTTTCAACTTCTATGAGCAGGTTTTGTCCTCTTTGACATCTAAAACACTAGTGGAATTCACAAGTATGGGACTGATGATCCACAATCACCTCCCCAATAATTATTCTGGATCAGGAGCCTTGAATCAACAGTGAATTAATAGACAATTCTGTGTCTATTGAAGTCAAAATACCTCCATTATGCTCTGTCTGTGTCATTATGTTTTCTCCAGCAGGTCATAGGGGAAATATAAGTGTCTACATACAACTATGTTTTAACCCTTTAAAGGTGTCATTCCACTAAAAAACACTTTTCCACGCTCCTTTTGGAATCTGATGGGTCACCCCTAGTTACCAACACATGCTCCTTTGACAGTGGTTTGTCTCCACCACTGGCTGCATACTGCATTCACAGAAAACAAGAGGAATGAGGGACCCAGAAAAAGCCGGTCCATCAGATGGACTTAGCGTCACCCACGTGGGGTTAAACCTGTCCCCCATTGCAGCAAATCTGAAGTAGCATTAGCATTAGCATCTACAAGAGAAGACAGCGCCACTGTAGCTACTGCACAAACTTGAAAAAAAAATGGCCGATCAAACTGGTTCATGTGCTCTCTGTGGAAATAAAGCCTCGTTTTTTTTCCTTGCACATTTTCAGAACAAGCAATGGCATGAAACCTAGCTGGATGCTACTCTGGTAAAAGTAAACACACAGAGAGGGGAGGGGGGAGTGTTCCTTCACGCATTCTGAGCCAATCAGAGACGCCTCATCACCCCATCATGGAGACATATGAGGAAGTACCAGTAACCTCTGTTGTTTGACCTCAAGTCATTTTTCTACCATGAAAAAACAACTGGAAACAAAACAATCTGGACATTTTTTAAATAGAACCAACACACAATTCATACAATAACAATGGAGAACACACTAATATTAATGAAATAACCATGGAATGACAGCTTTAAACTTCCAAGGGTCCACATATAGGCCAGAAGTAGTTGCTCAAAAATGTTAATCATACTACCTAAGCCTGTCCCAAATGTCACATGACCTAATGTAGTTTGACAACAGAGATTCTCACACATCGGAAGATATGATCCACTTTCCGATAAAATATCCACAGCAGGTACAATCACGCATTTGTTCGAAATTCAAATAGCAAACCTTTTTCTGAATGTTTATGTCTCATAATTATCCACAGAGGAACCATATTCCAACAAACGCATTCATAGTCCAACAAAAACATACAAAACAAATTAAAAAATTGTCCATATTTCATCCAAAATATCAATAAATGTCCACAAATGGCTATTGCATCAATAAACATGACCCACATCCAATATCCCAGTTTTATAATATAATATAATATAATCAATCACCAATTGCATGTTATGAAAATGGTTCAAGGAGAACATTCAATTTACTTTATTAAGAAATGTAGGTGAAATTGAGTGGAAGTTTAAAGGGTTAAATGAAAGAAGAAAATGTTCACATAAATGGGTCGTTTCATACAAATTAAAATTTTTCTGCTAGTTTTCACTTTCTCACTACTAGTTATTTATATTACTGTTATATTTCAATCATATCTATATGTTATTCTATTCTGTATAGATATAGTTAAATATACAGAAATTTCAGAGATGATTGACCCATATTTTATAGAATTTTAGCCAAAAAAAAAGGGGGGGGGGGGGCAGGGCAATGACAAAACAATACTCACTGGTGCAATCTCGTGCCACGTACACCGACAAAGTAGGAAGGTCTGCAGATGCTGCCACAGCTTTCCTGAAACAAAAGCCATGTAAGATGTGAAGCTTTGATTTAGTAAAATGCCATCACTGTGTCACTTCCTTTAAGGCTCACCTGAGGATATGGGCCACGTTAGAAGGGCCGTACCAGTCCCCAGCCTTCTTGCCTGAGCTTTTACCCAACTCCACCAGCTGATGAATCCCAAAGGGAGCTGTGGGATGGTCCACAAACCATGACACTACCCGTCTGTGTGTACCCTCCATTGGTCTGTCCAGGAGGGAACCCAAGCTCAGATTCCGCCCCATGATATTCAGTTTTTCCTTTGAGTTGCAGCTGCGGTATGAGCTGGCTGTGGGGTGAATGTTTTGTATGTCCATGTCGTCTTTGACTGCATGGAGAGTTGGAGGCCAAGTCCAGTCTCAAAATGACACAGTGAAGAAGTAACAAAAGTGAATCATTAAACAGTTCTTGCAGAAAAATTACATGTTACAGTTGGAATAATTAATGTCAGTCAGTCACTTGCCATGAATTCGTCATGACCTTGCAATTTTCTTCAGTCACTGCAACTTTTCTGCAGATTTGATCACTTGTTGTACATTTTTCTGAGTGCTTTTCTAATTGTAGCAGCCTACCATGCAAAATATCATTGAACTCAATTCCTTGCTTGTTAAGATGCCAAGATGTAGATATTTCATTTATAAATTGTCAAGACCTGCATATTTTTTATGCTGAATAAAACAACCTGCCTGTTGTATACATATTTCAAAAAATACCAGGTATTACAATTTTAATGCAAAATTTCACCACATTTCAGATATGCAATGCAATTGTTTGATGCAAATCTGCTGCAAAAGTCAGGCATTTTGGTAGAAAATGTGCCCAAAAAATACCAGTGAAATAATGGAAGGACTCAATGAATATTAGATGCAATAATCATCAAAATGTATTATATAATGTGCTATCTTTTATTTTTAACACAAAGCATATGGTATAAAACGAAGAGATAAGGGAGTCAATAGCTGTAAACATGTGTAACATGGACACTGAAAACATGGCAAAACTGTATCATATGATACTTTGGGGGTTAAAATACATAAGGTAACATGTTTTAGCATTACTATGAACCCAGGCAGAGGTGTTGGTGTTCACCTGGTGGCATCAGATGCAGCAGTAGGCCTTGTGCGAGCAGCATCTGCCCCGTACGCAGGGCACATCCCCAACCACTGTCAGTAGTCAGAGAGCATCCTGGAAATGGAGGGAATCCTCGTCTGTAGGTCAGCCACAGGAAGGATGCAAATGAGCTACGGAAGCGCTCTCTCTCCCCTGACAAAGTCACACAGCTTGAGTTGAATTACACTTGTACTTTAAAAAAAACACATGAATGAGGTTATTTCACAGCACGTTATCAGTTAGGTTTATTGAAGCCAGGGTTACCTTGATTCTTAAGGTCAAAAGACTTTCCAAGCATAATTATAGGGGAGGACTTGCCAAATTTGGATTTCTGCTTCAAGTGCCAGCCTGAAATATAAAGAAATCAAAATAACATCATGAACACAGAAATGTTATAATACAAAGTGATAAAAAAGTTATAATAAACTCACCATATTTGACACTGTTCCAAGCTGAGACCAACTTGGACTTAAGTTTTCCTCTGTCCTCTGCCTCTGGGTCTTCTCTGCTCACATCCAGGCTCAGAGATCCAGCAGATTCAGAGGACAGAAAGAGCCATCCATCCAACTGGTTATCAGTAGGAGACTCACAGTCAGCGGAAGAGGATATGGAGTTCATTACAACTAAAGATGGTGTAGACTGAGCCAGAAGAATTGGTCTTTATTGCCATAACAGCCTACACAGACATAACCAGACAAAAGGCACTGTTTACTGCAATGTACTGTACAGCCATAGACACATATAACTTCAAAATAGATTACTTCTGACCCTGGAACTAATAAAATAATATTAACCACAGTAGATATAGTAATTCACCTTGACTGTGAATGAAGGGGGAAATCATGTGATGCCACCCAGTAACTCAAGGAATTTCAAATATGTTCATTTAGTCGTAGCAGCACATGGTCTGCTTTTTGTCTTTCTTTCTTTTTTTAAATTCCTACCACATTTGACCATCTGTTTCTAAAATATCATATATGTAGTGAGGAGGAAACTGTAATTAACTTTATTTCCTTCAACTCAAATGACTTTGTTGACATACGTTAATGTTTAAATCTTAGGCCACTTCTAGCTTTGTTGTTTTTGCAAGGTTGAATGACCATGCAGATGTATAATTTCTCATTCTCTTTTCTTCAGATACAATAAAATACAGGAAATGTGCACAACCTTAAAAGACACACTAAGTAACTCAACTAAATGGATTCTAAAGGTTGAAGTCAGTATTGACTGTGACCCCTGACCCCATGACAAAAAACAGCAGAAACCCAAACATCTGACATGTATTAAATGACACCTGGCATAAAACATTAGAAACAAAATCAAATAAAACTCATACGGTGCGAAGACATGTGTTCAAACATTTTAAGTGCAAAGGTAGGTCACACTAAACACTAGATCTTTGGTTTAAAGAACGACCCCCCCCCCCCATAGATATATTTCTCATATATCTAGATTGTATTTTAATACAGAGTGACAAATGTATGTGTGGTCATTATAACTTTACAAAACTAGCAAACCTAATGTTGACTAAAGACACAGAAGTGTACATTCCTATAAAGAAGGAGAAATATATATATATATATATATATATATATATATATATATATATATATATATATATATATATATATATATATATATATATACATATATAATGTATTTATAATGTTTCACATATTGTGTTGAATTTAAATACAGTTTACTTGAAGTAATACACTTAATTTTATTTATGTTATAGCAAATAATAGTAAAAGGTTGTAAGTCATCTAATGTCATTTGAACTTGACAGACTATGTATAGTCGAATTCAGTCATATGCAAAATGTCACGCTGCTATTACAAATTACAGCAATATTATTCTTAAAACGACCAAAAACATTCTAAAGATTTTAAATAGAGCTAGTTTATAGAAACTGTCACTTCTGTCCGAAACCACTAACTTCACAGCCCGTCCAGTCTCAGTCGTACTTAACATTTAAACGGATGACATTGATCCTTTACCTTCACTCGTGTGTCTTCATTGTTTCGTGTTTAATTCGTGGAAGACTCCACATTAATTTCGCTAGGGTCTTTTGCCTACTGCCGCTGGTTTTACAGTCAATCCTCTGTGTCAAGTACATGAAAAAGAATTATCGGGACAGAATTTCACTTCCTGTTTATAATGGTCACGTGTTGGCTCGACGCTGATTGGATAAAAACTGCCCAATGAGAGTAAGGGCTTTGTTTACTGACGTTTTCCTGCCTGTGACATACACGCACTCATCGCTGACAGGAAAAGCGGTTAGCACAGACTTTCAGTTATAGAAATGAATAAAAAAAATAGCTGCGACTCCTCCTCAGCCTGAGTCTCAAGATCAATATAGTGACTAAGAGGAGTAGCTTTATTTAAGGACACATACTGAGCCAAAAGGCCTTAACTCACTAGAATTTGAAACTGAGAAAAATGAATAAAGTTATCTTAATGTTCTGAACATATAGCTGGATATTGTAGTTTTCAGAGTGTGTACTGTATACTTGTATTAATCTATGTACAAAAAACTGAACCAAATTTCAGGACATTAAGCTAACTTTAAATTAATTTTTTCTCAGTTTAAAATTTTAAGGGTTTTTGCTTTACTAGGGCAACATTGTTGTCCACACAAAGCCAGGTTTCTGTCAAACAGAATACATATATGGTAACCTGATATAATATCACTGACTAATACAGATTTGGAAGATATAAATCTAATATTTGGGAGGCCACATTTTATTTTCTTGTGCTTTGAATCTCTTTAACACTTTAACTCCTGAAACTTTAGCAGTTTCACAGTAAAAAGAATTAAAATAAGAACCAATATGAACAAAAATAGCCAAAGTCATCAATAAAATGAACAAAAATAACAAAATAATATGAAGAAAGTAACACACAAAGTTTTTGTTTATTTTGTTGCTGATTGTTTATTTTTCTACATTTTATTTTTCTTCTTTTTTTCTTCGTAGTTTCTTCATGTTACTAATTATTTTGTCCGTGTATTATTCATTTTTGTTCATTTCATTGATGACTTTGGCCATTTTTGTTCATTTTGTTACTTATTTTAATTCTGTTTACCGTGGAACTGCTAAAGTTTCAGGAGTTAAAGGGTTAAGCATTAAGTGTCAATTTTTATTAGGTTTAGATGTACAGCTGTTTATGTACACTGCCAACTCTGCATGCCAATCTCAACTCTGGGTCAAGGTTTTGGGTCAGTGATAACCTTGGTCAGGCATTTTAATGAGAGCAACGCCATTCCAAGTGGGATGTATGCCATCTCTCCTAAAAAGATTGTTTTTTCCTAAACATGTCCACCAATCTTCCACAAATTGTATGCTATTGACAGGGCATCATCTAGACAAGTGAGCGCAGGAAGCAGGATGCCCATACCAACATATGTAAACAAAGAACTTTTATGAAAATGTTCTATTGTAAATATCTGTTCTATTCTATCCTAAATGTTCTATTGTAATTAAATGTCCAATTCAATACTTCAAAAAGTGCTAATAATACATCAGCACTTTTTGAAGCATTGAACAGGATATTTAATAATTTTTTTAACCATGGTGTGTATGTACATGTCTTTTACCTCTGCTGATATATGTTGGGTTTTTATTATATATTATGTTTTCTTTTATTGTTTTTTAGATTGTTTTATGATATGGTGCTGATGAGATGCTACTAAATGGAATGTCATTTATATTTACAATGACAATAAAGTGCTATTCTATTCTAAATTTCAGAGTGTACTTTTTTTGGACACACCCTTATATGGAACTGGTCGAAGTCACTCAGTTCTTTATGTTGCTCATTTTGCTGCAGCTTTGAGAACTAAATGTTCAGTCTGCCTGATCTACTATTCAAGAAAGGTGTCATTGTAAAGAAATAACCAATATTTTTACACTTGTCTTGTCAATGGTCAGAATATTATGGCTGAATAGAGATTGAAGTTATTGGATTTAAATCACAAATGCATTCACATTTCTATATAATTTTCCTGCTGTATATTCTAAGGCTAAGATCATTAATAAAATAATGTATATAAAACAATTATGTCTAATGCACAATAATGCATATTCTACAACATCGTCATATGTTTAAGGTGTTGATGTCCTGTGAGAAACATTTCTAAAATCTTGATTTTAAAGTGCTTTTATTGGTTTTTAAGAGTCTTAATGGTTGTGACCCTGTTTATTTATCAGACCTGCTTTTAACATATGAGCCCTCTCTGACCTTCAGGTCCTCAGGTAGTAAGTTTTTAATTGTCCCTAGAGTTACCACATGGTGAGGCCTCATTCAGTTTTTATTTCCCCAAACTATGGAACAGTCGACCTGAGGATCTGAGGTCCGCTGTGAGTGTTCATATTTTTAAGGGTAAACTGAAAAGCTACCTTTTAGTTAAATTTTACTCTTAACATTATTTCATTCATTCATTTATTATTTCATTTCATTTACTTTTATTTTATCACTGTTATTTATTAATGTATTAATTCTTTTTAACTCTGTAAATCTTAACTTATTCCTACTGTATAATTGCAGGATAATGGGGGAGGGGGGGGGGGGGGGTCTGATGTAAAGCACTTTGTGCTACATACACCATGTATGAAAAGTACTATATAAATAAGGTTTGAAAACTTTTCATGGCATTTGTAAATGAGGCCTATTTCCAATTCAAGAAGATTTTACAAGAAATCATTCATGTTTTTAATTATTTTATGTGATGTTATTTCATTTTTATAATGTCTATTAATTGTGGAAATGTGTTTATAGTGGGGAGGGTGTTTGTTGTGAGAAGCCGTGACAAAGAAGAATTTCTGTTTTTTTATGTGGAACAGACAATAAAGTTATCTATCTATCTATCTATCTATCTATCTATAGAGTTTAGGAGAATGTTCTCAGCCTAATAAACACACATTTAAAGATTAGTGGTTTTCACTTTTTTCATACTTCAGCCTTTGCCTCTGGAGTATAAAACACCATAGTACTACTGCCTCATATTTTCATGCTCTATTACTGGGTACTTGCTACATTTTTAATATAAAAAGTCCCACAAGACAAGCTTCTTTTCTGCATTTTATTACATCTCTGCACTATAGGCTTTTTTGCATTGGTTTTTCACAACAGTGGCTAGTAAATACAGATGGGTGACACATTAAAGATAAAACCCAAGAGCAGTCGCAAGAGTTCACTGACAATGAGCATGGAAACAACACTGCTTATTTGGAATGGATGACACAGTCAACAGATGTCAATCCAGTTGAAAACCCTGGGGAAATTTTCGACCAATTAGACACTTTACATGACTTTTTCTTTAATCTGTCACCCATCTGTTTGTCAGTATAATGGATGACAACACTCAGAAATGGTTGTTGATGTACAAAAATCAAACACCTGGACAAAGATGGACGTAACAGTAATATTTAACAACTTCATAATGATGGAATGATAAAGTCAAAACTGCACAGAATGGGTTAGCCACACACATTTGGTAGATTTCTTATTCTAGATGTAAAATTCATACATTTTATTAACTATGAAATCAAAAAGTAAACATTTCTCAAAGTTATGACCAGTGAAAATGAATAAATAAAAAAGTTTAATAAATAGAGCAAATAAAAACAAAAACAAATAACCACTTAAGACAATTAATAGTAATGTTTGACACAAAATAAAGTGCAATTTTATCACATAACACACACACAAAAAAAGGCTCAGGCTCATTTGAATGCTAACGTTGACTTAAATGTGTTCATTAAAAAAAAAAAGACAAATGCATCAGAAGTAGAAGTTATGAAACTGAAAGATCCACAGGCAGAAGACTCCAGGCTTCTGACTCCGATGTCATCTTTTTTTTTCTCCTTTCTTTCTTTGTCTTTTGGGCTCACATATCATATTATCCACAAGATGTCAGTCTAACACAGATTTGAGCCTGCTGTCCTGAAATTATCAAGTTTAATTTTACTGTCATACACAAGAACAAACACCAACCTCACCACTAAAACGCTCTCAAAAAGTCTAACCCAGACGCTGTGTATAGTCTACTACTCGATCACTGACAAGGATGCTCAGCTTTATGGAACTGGGCACTGTTGGATTGCATATTATTATACAGTTAAGTGTAAATAATAATAAAAAAAAACACACAATATCCCTAAATAAAAACACTGGCACTTTCCTTTACATGTAGCATTATACAATAAAGATCTGCATAAATAGAAAAGATGAGTGATAGAGCATTTCTAGCCTACTCTCCTATAAGTGCTAGTTTCTTTATGGTTCCTTGTGCACATCCCAGACTGAAGATAAATTAAAAAAAAACCAAAAAAAAAAAAACCTGTTCATCATCTCGCCCACTCCAGTGTATTCACCAAATAGATTAAATAAAGATAACATTGCACATTTCACCATGAACAGCGGACACATTAAAACAAACCGTGTTTGCTTGGCTTATTGCAACCTTTTGCTCATCTTCTCTTTTCTCCTGCAGCACAATGTAAACTTAGAAACTGGGGACACCAAAGGGGTCCTCATTAGCACATTGCATAGTGCCCCTGTGCAAGTTCATCTCATCTTACATTAACTCTTCTGAAATTCAGCCCTTTAACACATCTGAGACAAACCTCTATCTCCGTCACAGCAAATGTCTTGGTATCCTGGTCCAGTCGGTTTTTAGTAGGTTGTCGTATTGTTTACTGTGTGACACGTGACAAATCTCTTTGTGCCTGATGTCTTTTGATAACTGAACTTTGAGAAGATGAAGAGTTTAAACTCATGTAAAACATAGCACTGGATCCAAAACAGTGATTGACTTGACTGTATAATGCCCATTTGTAATAGTCTGTTTACTGTCGTGGTCAGTTGAAAAGTTGTTCACAGTGTTCACTACCTTAAGGTCTTCCATAATTTTTTTTTTTTATCTCTTCTTTACATATTCTTTCGGTTTCCATGTACAGTGTCAAACATGCATTAAGACATATGCTTTCTTTTTTTTTCTTCTTTTAACGATATAAAACACATTGTGATGATCAGTACATACACGGGCCTACATTATGATACCATGTGCACACATTAGCTGATGCATCTTGTTCACATGTTATTTGTTTACATGTCACATGTCATCTATTTGGTGTTTCAGGCATTTATGTCTCCCCTTCATTCAAACGTGTACAGTCATGTTAGATCATGATATGTTGGTATGATGCTACAGTAAAAGGCATTACATGGGAGATCTTTTCTAGAACTTTTTTTTTTATCACTAGTGATGTTTCGAGCTTCGACTGTTTGTCTTATCAGATTGGACTGTCCCGCTGGCTGAGGTTGCCGTCTGATTCCCTCGGCGCCCGCCCCCTGATGAAGTCTCAGATTTTCCCGCCGTGCTCCCCCTCTTCTCCTCGCTCATCTTGCCCATGTCCTTTACTTTGACCCCCTCCTGTGAACCCCCTTTCATGGGTCCGAGCACTGTTTTGGCCACACTTGTGAGCTGTGTGACGAAGCTAGCCTTGTCCCCTGGAGACATAGGGCGTGATTTGCTTGAGGAAGGAGAAGCTGCATTAGACATGGGTGGAGGAGGGTGGGAAGGCGATGTGGGATTTTCTTCCAGTATCTCAAGGCGAGCCTTGTCGTCCTTAGTGGTGCGGCCTGATACCTTCTCCACTTTGGATCTGGTCGCACCGGGCGCATGAGATGTGATGTAGGCTTGAACCTGGGTTGGCACTGGGGGCGCTGGCCCTTTTGTTTTGGTCGTCTCAGTTGTCTTATCACTGCTAATGCTTGCTTTCTCTGCTGCCTCTGTGCCTTTACGTGGCTTGGATGTTTCTGTGGAGGATGTTTTCTGTGTGGTACCTTTGTCTGATCCTTTGATTTTCTCCTCAGTTTTGTCTGAAGGCTTAGTTACAGGGGCACTCTCTGTCTGTGTGCTCTGCTGCTTACTCTCTTGTGGTACCTTTGATGCACCTGCAGTTGAGCTTTTCTCTTTAGTCTTGGACAGCGCTGCCTCAGAACTTGAAGTACTCACAATTGGTGGTTTATCTCCAGCACTTGGCTTGGTCTCCATAGTGACAGAAGGTGGTATTGAACTGGATTTAGTTTTGACTGCGACTGCACCTGTGCCTCCTTTCTGCCCCTCCACGGTGGATGTTGTTTTACTTGTGTCTGACTTGGACTCTGCTTTAGTAGCTGTGCTTCCTGGCGGTGGCCCGCTGAGCTCAGCTGCTGTGGTTTGAGTATCTTTCTCTTTTGACGTAAGGAGTGTGTCCCGGCTGAGCGGTGACTCCTGCCTTCCTAGCCTCCTTGCTGGCTTCAGGACTGCAATCTCTCCTCCCATGGGTGGAGAAGGGGAGGAGGAGGATGAAGGAGATGGTGGGGCTGGCCCGTTCTCACCCTCCATCTCCAGAAGACTCTGCAGGCTGTGTTCACAGTGGAAAGACTCTCTCCTGTAGTCACCAAGTGTGACCTCCAGACTATGTTTGCGTAACGACACACCACCGGTCAGAGGAGAAGGTGACGATGATGACGAGGAAGACGAAGGCAGAATCGGCGCTCCTAACTTTTCCGCCGACTGAACCCGTTGCAGCAGGGGAGACCTGGGTGGTTCGGCGCTCTTGGGACGAGGGCGGGCGACGGGAGGGGAAGAGTGCAGCTTGACAGGGAACGTCTGCGTGGTGTTGGAACTCCCGATGGTATGTCCCGTCAGAGGCGGAGGGGAAGAGGTGGTCGGGGACGGGGTGTGAGCTAAAGGGGACAAAGGGATGTTGCCGGCAGATTTGCAGCGTGCAGAGCGATACTGACGGTGAAGTTTAGGAGACAGACCATGCAGGGAGCTGGGCCTCATGTGGTGAGAGGCTGCTGGGGAGTTTGGGGTACTGGAGGCTGGGGAACTGCTCTGGGAAGACGTACCTGAGGAAAACAGGAAACAATTCACTTCAGTTTGGTTGGACTTTTGAAATACTGAATAGCTAAGAAAACATGGAAAGAGTGAGTGAGAGTTTGGTAATAAATGTGTAATGTGGCAAAACCATGAAACTATCAAATGAACACATAACAACTCTACGATTAACCAAAGAAAGCCTTCGGGGTAGAGATGATGACTGCTACCCTATTATAATGCTGAAATTCATCTGTCGTTCTTTATGTTCCAAAGACTCCATTTTATATTTAAAAGTGATGACAGGTTTAATGCTAGGACTCAGCATGACCAGAAAAGTTTGTCGTTGTTTGTTTTACTTTAATTTCAAGCTATTATTATAGTGAACCGAATGTCAAGAGGCAAAAAACTATTTAAGATAAATCTAAGCTAATGCTAACATTAAGAACTAATGACAATTATCTAAAATTAGCTAAGAACCTAGTTAGCTAATAGAGTCAGCTAAGAAATTTGCTCTAATCCATGACTGACAAGAGGTTCAGTTCTGAGGCTGAATAGTACAGGCTGATATTCACTAACACTATATTTGACTATGTGCAGTCAGGGGGTGGATTTTCTAATTATAACAATAACAATAATAATAATAATAATAATAATATAATACTGAGAATAAAAAGAAGAAGAATAAAGAAAAAAGAAGTAGATAATTTTAAATGTTTGATTTTGGAAGTTTGAGATGTCAATCAAAAGGCAAAGTCAAAAAATACTATTAATTTATACATCCAATTATTAATTTATGCCAAACACATTAGACTGAATATAATTCTGCTAACCGAGGTAAGGTGATTCAATGGTAGAGCGGTAACTCTGAGTAGGTGAGCGGGCAGTCAGGCTGTGGGTGGGGGATCCTGGGAGACTGTCCCCAGACGACAAAGAGCGATTTAAAGAGGAGAGGCTCCGGCTGGTGTGGAGCAGGTTTGACTGCTTAGTGATTTTTCGGAATAAGGAGCTGCGTTTTTTACTGAAAGACAAAAATGACATAGTACATGAGATAAATGCATTTTTGTGATGAAATGCAGTGTGTATTATGCAGAACATAGACTTACTCTTGTCCCTCCTTGGCTCCAGTCCTCTTGCTACGTCGAGCCATCTTGGATTTATAGCTCGACTTGCGGGCCGGACCCACTTTTATAGAGGTGTTCTCAAAGGGAGTTGTTGTAACTGTCACCTTGTTTCCACTCTGAAAATGTAATATGTACATATTGTTTTAAGTTATACTGGTTTACATTTATTCAACCTGAAATCTTCTGTTTATTTGACAGACACACATAAAGAGTGACTAATCACTCTCACCTTCAGGATGAGCTCCACCACTTCTGTGTGGACCAGCCCGTGGACGGACTCGCCATTCACATGAGTGATGAGGTCACCTGCACTAAGTCCAGCATCCTGGGCGGGGCCTCCATCCTCCACATGCTAATAAACAAATACAGACAGACAATAGCCTTAAACCACATCAGCAAGAACACCATTCATCTCCATTACAGTTAAAACATTATGTCATGTTTGAGAGCTATTACACTGGGAAACAGTTTTTGGTGAGTTAGACCTGACAGCTTTTTTTAACATATTTTTTGGGTGCAGAATGCAAAACAGGATCTCAGTTTTTCTCTATCACGTCAAATTCTTGAACGATAGGATCCCCATTTTCTTAAAACATATGAAAAATGATGTACTTAACAGGTATGTGCTTGTTTTAAAAGAATTTTCAAATACTGATATATATATAATACGATATGAAAGAAACAGGCATGACTGCAATGCTTATTTAACATTATTATGTTTTCCAAAGGATATAGCTACTGTAATTCTACTGACCTATTCAGGGTTGCACACACCTCTCACTGTACTGTCTCAATTCTGACTTTCCACAAAGCTGTAGTTGAGTCAGGTCATTATTAGTTGGCACATCTTCCTGCAGCTAATCAATGGAATTTTGCTGAAGGGTAAGGTGTGAAAAAAAACTTGACTGCAATTATGGAATCAGCATGATCATTTTTGATTTAATCAGCATAAAAATCTAACTGAACAGAAAATGTCTTTCCAAATTGTTTCCCAGTATTGAAAAAAGATTACAATAGAAACAACGTTCTTCATTCATTAGGTTATGCTTCATTCTGTAACATCAGTTCTAGAAAGTACAGATACCAAGTTCAAGTAATCTCCAGTGGGACGATAAATTAAACATATTCCATTATCAGCAAAAATGCTGAATATGGAGTCAGATACTTGGGCAACCTCTGCTCCATGTACATACTAGAGCTGCTGTAATAGAAGCTCTGCTCTCTCACCCAGACCATGTGATGTACACTGTAGACGTCACTGTCTCCCATGTAGACTCGGATCGCCCTCAGAGTGAAACCATATTTCTTTCCGGAGCGATGGATGGTAATTGGAGAATGGAGAATGTTGACCATGGGAGAATAGTCTCGACTGGGGGAGGAGTCTCGAGAGGACGGGTTAGACGAGAGGGAGCGAGGAGACATGGGGCTGGCAAGAGGTGATGCTCCATGTTGCTCCACTGGACAAAGAAACAGTCAGTCAAATTCCGAGACTAAATGTCTGAATCTATTTTTTCACTGATGCAATTATAACTGGTGCATTTACCTGCAGGAATGATGACAGACAGAGCGGTAGCTGAAGCGGACTTGATAACTTTGGATCCTGGTCGCGAATTACGTTTCTCTCCCTCAGCAGAGAGCTGCTGGTGGCGAACTCTCCGCAGAACCAGGTCAGTGGTGGCCCCGCGGGGTCCCTGTGGGTCCGGAAGACCAAGTACAGTGGCACTAGCTGGTAGAGGCAATGAGGCATCAGCAGGCCTCAGAAGCTTCTCTGTGAAAAAGCAGAGGCAGGAAATAAAACAGCACATAAATACAAGCTACTTCATTATAAGATGTGCCACCAGTTTTAAATTTCAGCAGGTTTTATCAAATTACAAAAACTTTGGTGCTATTAATGAAACATATTGGTAGCTTTTACGAGTGTGAGGTGGAAACCTGAAGCATCACTACACTGATGAAAAGGTTTATGGAATAAGGAAACACTTGGATGCAAGCAGATTAAGTTCAGAAAATAAAATATTGGCATATTTAGAAATTGCACTTTTTATTAAGGCTGAAAAAATGAATGCAAATATACTATTTATTTACCTTAACTTATAAAAACATAAATCATTATTCAATGTAGAGTATATGGAGTGTTTGGGTCTTTTCATGAATGACGGCATATCGTTAGCCTCATAGCATCATTGTTTAAGTATTTTTCAGATCATAGCCACTGATGCAAAAATAAAGCAGCATTGTTAGGAGAGTAAGATAAACATAACACTAACATAGAAGGGGGGTTCAAAATTAGTGGAAAAAGAACATAGCTTTGGCAAGGTTTAATTCACATTAACCTCTTCTTGAGAAGTGTATTAACGTAGATGGAGCACATGTTGAAAAATAAACATCATAACTGAAAAATTTTTTTTTCCTACGGTTCTTTTTCTATAAACATTTTGACTTAGGTAATTATGCCATGAGGCTAATAATATGTAATATACTGTGCATATATATATATAAAAGAGTCTCCTTGAAGCTCATGGCAAATTACTAAAAAAAAAATAAAAATGCATTAATACTGAGAAAGTCAATTAAACTGCTTTATGTACATGAAATACATAGAGTATATAAACATCAATTAAAGTATGTAGGTGTATGTGAAATATAAACAAAGGGTGATGTGGCATACAGAGTTGAGCCGTAACAACACTGCTCTGATTAGAAAAGGCTTCGCGTCACCAAACATCCATGTTTACCTCCAGCTGTGAAGCCACTGTTGTCTTTGAGGAAGGATCTCAGGTCTCCTTGAGTGGATATGGCGCCCATTGCTCCTTCCAGAGACGTCCCTCTGACCTTCACCGCAGGTTGTCGGCCGGTGACGGGCAGCTCAGAGTCCACCTCCAGAGGGGAAGCCATGCGGTGCGTGTCCATCAGAGCTGAGAAGCGTCTGCGGGCTCCTGATGGTGGGCTGGACTCGCTCTCAGTGAAGGAGGACTCTGAGCAGGACAAGCGCTTCCTTAAAAAGTAAAGAAAACACAGTTGGAGTCATTGAAAAGTCATTGAAAAAAGGATGAACTTGTTTTATTTTGTGCAGGCGTCACTCACAGCTCAGGCGATCCGGTCCTCCAGCTCTTGTCCCGTAGTGTCAGGCTGCCCAGGCTCTCCCTCTTGGCTATTCGATCCTCTCTGGGGACCTTGTGCTCTCTCAGGGTCACACCGTGGGGTTTATGCTCCAGCTGGGATAGATGCTCCATGCTGCTATAAACCTGTAGCCATTGTGTTCTTCTGTTATGTTTGCTGGCATTTTGCTTCTCAGTCTTATTCTCTAACATTATGTCAGTCTGTAGTTACTGTCAATGCTCTTTGTACAGCACTCTGTTCTACTCACTGCACTGTGTTATACTGTGCGCCACTGCCGACACTGTATCAGGTCTATAACTGGGCTATTATAGTTAGTAAAAAAAAATACACTAAAAGTAACATGAAAACAACTGAAATAAAAGTAAAACTTGGATGAAAAGTAAATAAATTCATTGAAATAAACTAAAATATAATAAACGTACAATAAAAAAGGAATGCATGCTATGCTTATGTCTAATGTGATGATGATGATGATGACTTTTTTGTGTGAAATGTATGGTGTGGCACCAAGGATTTAGCTGTGGCACAGCTTTTCCACTGCTCAACCTTACCCGTGGAAAGGCTACAACAGTGTCCAAAATGTCTTGGTTCAGCATCAAGAGATTTTGGACAATGAGACTTTGGACATTTCCATGCACCCATTTTGGGGATGGCCCCTTCTTGTTCCAACATGACTGTGAACCAGTCCACAAATGAAAGTCCATAAAGATGTGGATGGAAGAGTTTCATGTGGATTAACTTGACTGGCCTGAATAAAGTCCTGACCTCAAACAGACCATTTTTGGGATGAATTAAAGTGGAGACAGACCTTTTATGCAATTTCAAAAATACTTCTGAAGGAATTTTTAAAAATTCTCATTAAATACACTACTAAACTTGTGGAAAACTTTCCCTGATGAGTTAAAGCTGTTATAGCTACAAAAGGTGAACAGACATCATATGGATAAAGGATGGGATGTCAAGCTCTTATGAGAAGTCAAGGCAGGTGAGCAAATACTTTTGTCAATAGTGTATGTTGTATGTGTTTCTTCTATCTGTGGTACAAAGTTAGCCTTTTATATAGTTTCAGTATTTCTTTGTATTTTTGTATGTAGTCAGCATTTTTCAGTATAATTTTCATGTGATACTTTTATATACAGCCTCTTTTTGCACTTTATGAATCTGCTGCTAAAGAAAACAGAGCCTCTTTATTCCTATAAAAGCGACAATAAAAATCTTTTCTATTCTTATGTGATAGACTCCTTCATTCATAATTTTTTTTAGCTTTTATAAACCAAAACTGCTGTTATGCTAGAAGACAGACAATTAAATAAAACCAGTCATCTGTTCAAAAATAATGATAAAATAGAAAAATACCTCTGAGTTAGCACCTAAGAATTACAAGCCAAAGTCAATTACAACCTAAAAACTACAGAAAAGTTGAAAACTATAATGACATTTGGTCATCATATGCGATAGTTGATAGGTTTTACCTTGCTGAAGCGAGGGGAACAGGATGAGAAACGATGTATCTCCACAGGCTCATCGTCGTTGGTATCGTCTTCGTCGTATGAATGCACATGATGGTAGCGCTCAGAACGGGCTGGGAGGAAAAGTCATGAGGGTTGAAAGTCAGTGAACATTGTAAAATCATCCACTCAGTGCTACCTCCTGGGCGTTGACTTCATGCCTCATACTCACATCGCCCAATGTTCCACTGACAACATACGCTCAAATACAAAATACAAGCTAGACATTTTTACATTTACACCACATGAAATGCTGCCATCAAGAGACAGTTCAGTGACATTACTCTTAAACTTTAACTCATAAAGATCCAAGCATCCACCACTGACCAAAAGTATCTACTGATCTAAACTGTTTAATACCTGTTCATCCATTAATCCTTTCAATACATGCAAATAATTCTGGTAAAATACAGTTTGTCATATTTTCATGGTTGTCAGATATGACACATTTGGGTATTCACAGGCTCCATAGTGAACAGTGGTCCCCAACCCCATGGCCGCAGACCGGACCGGTACCGGTCCATGGATCAGTTGGTACCAAGCAGTCGGCCGCCTAATAAGTGATTAATTATTTCTGTTGTATTCATTATCCGTGTATGAACAATGTTTCATTTTGAAAAATGATCGGATTCTCTCACTTACATCTCTGTCACTTGAAGCAGCAAAAATGTAACCCACACGTTACCAAATGAGTAAAAAACAGATGCGTTTGGAAAGCTTCTTATCAAAGGGGGAAAGGCCCACTGAAGAGACAGAAGAAGAGCCTAGAACTTACAAGAAAAAGAAAGCTGTTGTATTTGAAATATGGATTTATAGTGACAGGTGATTCCCACAGACCAAGCCCCCTCTGTATAATTTGCGGCCGGTCTGTGGTAATAAAAAGGTTGGGGACCACTGTTCCACAATATTGATTCACCAGTGTGAGACGTGGTAGTGATTGGAGGCACTTGTTTTATGTTCAGTTAATGATATCTCGTCTCGTCATCTGAACGCGCTTTATCCTCACTAGGGTCACAGGGGTCACTGGGGGCCTAATACAGCTACAATGGGTGAAGGTGGGGTACACCCTGTATGAGTCTGCAGTTCATCTCAGGGCTGAACATATATAGACAAACAATCACTGTCACATTCACACCTATGGACAATTTATATTAACCAGTTAACCTATTGGATGGTGGGAGGAAACTGGAGTACCTGGAGAAAACCCACACAGACACGAGGAGCACATGCAAAATCCACACAGAAAGGTCTGGTGTGGGAATAGAACCAGGCTCCTTCTTGCTGTGAGGCACAAGTGCTAACCACTGTGTAATGATATCTTTGCTGAAAAAGGTCACTTTTTTGTTTTCACTGTTTTGATTTAATAACCTTTAAATTTACTTTGAATGAGCTTTTTTGAACTTCCACATGATTAGTGAATTAAGTAGAGGGGACAAAAAATGTACATTGAAAAATGGAAAATACTGAGGATATTGTTTAAAAAAATGGTGATAAATATTTTTTTCAAAAGTGGCACTGGATTTTTATGGCTTAAAATATAGTTGCAGTTAGTAGCTTAGTGGCGTCCTCTGAAGACCTACTGTCAAAGTAACTGGTGTCTTCCTCTGACTCAAGGTGAGGGACGAACTCTGCCTTCTGTCGTAGCAGGCTGTTCCAGTCCACTTCTGTGAAGAATGAGTGCTGCTTCACTTCAAAAGCACCGCCTAGAGGGTTGAAGCAGAAGAGAAGAGAGGGATATATTAAAGGAGGAGGAGACAGGAGACACAAACAACTGGAAGACAGCCTTAAAACAAACACAGGACCTTAGAGTTAATGAAAGAAAGAAAAATGTAAACACAATAAAATAAATGAAATCAAATGGCAGGTGGCGTCTGCTTTGTTTCCTCCAGTGGTAACGATTCATGGTAAAAACCTGATATTTTTCCATATTTAATTAACATGTCGTCATTATGTAGCTCAGTTTCAATTATATATATATATATATATATATATATATATATATATATATATATATATATATATATATATATATATATATTTTATCTGACCAATTCATCTTAAGAAAATACAAAACAAAACTGCTGTAACAATTTTACACTACAGTAATAACAATTTTATGAATTTAATTTACATTACTCATTTCAATGTCCATCTTGACCATATGTTTTAAAACTGAACCTCCTGCATTATTGCAGGTGGTCTATTTTTGCAGCATTTGCACATATTTATTTATGGACATACACTTTATAATAAAGAAAAAGAAAACAAATGAAGAACTTCCTACCATATTTTAGATATTTTTTTTGTGTTTATTTAATTTTATTATGTATTATATGCAAACACAGAAAACAAGTGATTTTTTTTTCAGCTAACAGGTAATGAAAAGATGATAAATTGTATTTTACCTCCAAATTATTTACACGTATTGATAAGATAAGTGCGGTGGCTCCAAACACTTCTGATGACCCCAGACATTGAAAACTGAGGCATTTTTTAAAAACAAAAATGTATGCGTTTTTGATCATGCATTAGTTTGCTATATAATGTTGCAAAAAAACACTAATTTAAGAGGGCATTTAGTCTATATAATGTATATTATTATTATTATAGCCAGGTGGAGAAGTGAGATTCTTATTTTCTCTGGTCAGTATATGCACAGTCAGTCCAGCCTGTATTTACAAAGCTGACAATTAATACTGAATAAACAATAATTCAAACTATGAATTAAAAAAGAAACTCCAGCATCTGAAACTGAGCACAATAAACATTTGACAAATAAATAGTACCAGTGCTTCAGTTTCAGCTTCATAGTCTGTCATGTCTTGTATGGATTGTGATTGTCTCTCTCAACTCACCATATATTTTTTTATTTTAATTTTTTCCCCTTTGTTTTGTGTTTTTAATCAATAACTAGAAATGTCAGATGACCTATTTGAATTCCAGGCAACCCCACATGGAGTCTGGACCCCAAGGCTGAAAAACACTGGATTAGTGGTTCAACACTTAATCATCTTATATCTGTAGAATCTCTTTTGGTTGCTGGTGGTTGTTTGGGTCTTTATAGTTTAAAGATTTATCACTAAGACTATGATATAATATGCGTTTATGTGTTTTCTTTTTCCTTCTCCAATTGTTTACAACCTTTGAGCTCATCATATTCACCCATCAAGCGATAAAATGTACAAAAATAAATGACAAAACACAATCCCATGCACACTTTTTTATCATTAAATAATATGGCATTTCCACTTTTCTGTTTCAGTCAATAACTGTGAATGTGGTGTGAAATCTACAGAAACTGTTTAAAGAAAGAGAAGGATGTGTGTTTCAGTTAAAGGAGTGAAATTATGGAATTTACGTTCAGATGACAATAAAAATAGCAGCAATAATTATCATTTAAAAAAAAAAAGTTTCATGAAACTAAAGTTGATGGATATGGTCAGTCCTTGGATTATTAAGAGGGTCTGTGGACAGGAAAGGTTTGGTTTAATGGATTATGTTCAAGTGGAATTTAATCCTTGTGTTTTCAATGTTGATGTGAGTTCATATATCTCAGTGTATTTATAACTAGATGATCTTAAATTAATAACTTATTTCATATTTTTGTTTTTATGTTGTTGTTTTTTCCCCCCTTCATTCTCATCACTCGTTTCTTTTTTGCCAAATACTTGTAAATGCATTAGTTGTAATGGGTTGGCTCTTAATAAGCCTGGGCTTCAAACTAATCCTTTTTGTTTGTAAGTTTGTCATTCATGCCTAATAAACATCTGAAATAAAAATAAATATGGTGAAAAAAATATTTTACTTTAATTGCGGTAATGGACGAAGTAACCTGTGTAATTCTAAGTTCCATCTCTACTACTGACAATACACAGAAGAAGTTAATTCATGCTAAAATGACTTTGATTCAGGTAATCTCACAGATTTTGTGACTTATATATAATATATTTAAAAGCTTTGAGTTCTCCAGTGGTAATGCTTTCTGGCGAGTAAGTCAATGCTTTCCTAATAATAATAAAACAACACTGAAACTAAAGGAAAACTCATCTGAAACACTCTGTCCCTGATAGCGGCTGGATTATTTGTTAACACTGGATACGGTGGAGTTGTCCATGCAGGGTGTGACTGACCTGTGCCCAGTCGAACCAGTGGGTTGGTCTGCAGGAGTGAGGAGATCAAGTGCTGAGCATCAACAGGGAGAGCTTCATCACCTTCTGGCCACACGATGTCATCTATGAGACAAACAGGGTAAAGAGTGAGGGTGTTGTTAGTAGTGTGTAGGGAAATGGCTGCATGAAGACAACATAACCATGAGTCTGAATGTCCAGTTATTAATAATGTGAGGAAATCATCAAGTGACTGACTGACAGACGGACAGATAGACTTTATAGCCATCATACAACAATGTATAGTGATATTTGAGCAGCTCCTTTAAGTCAGTACAACATAAAAACAATAGATTACTAAAATAACTACTAATACTACAAAGTACTACTACTAATAATAATAATAATAACTTTTTTTCATGTAATTTTTGAGGCAGTTGAAAATAATTCTTTCCTGTCTTTTTAGCCTTTCTTCAGTGAATTATTACCATTTGTTATATTCTCTGCATTTTTCCTATATTTTCCTATATTTAATTATTCAATTAAATTGTATATGTTCTCAAAAGCACAGAGTAAATTCAAAAGGTAATTATATCAAAACAGAGAACGCTGTTGAGCCACATTTTGTAATAACGATGCATTTTGTACTAAACGTCCAATATGTAATAACTTTTTCATAACTTTTTAAACTGCCCCAATGCATTTTATAATATATTTTGCGGCATTATGTAATAGGTTATTACATTTTGAGAATATTATTACAAAATGCACTTGCAACTTTTTTATTCTCTAGAAAATGTAATAACATGGTGCATTATGTAATCACAATTCTAAAGCATAGTTTGTTTGTTAATTGTATTTTTATTATACTTTAAAGTATTTGTAAAAGCTAGGTCTATTATTAGTATCACTGTATTAACCCAGTAGCAGTACTTAGCAATTACTATCAGTACACTATTCAAATGTTGAGTTAACAGAGAATATTCCGTAAATTCCAGATTTTTTTTTTTATTGGATACCAAAACCACATCCAGAATAGTTATAAACATCAACAACAATAAAAGCAACCAACACATGCAGGTTTGTGGACAATTTAAAATAATAATGAACCAATGAATATGAGTTCTACCTAAAACAACGTAAGTGTCTTTTCCTTGTTTACAGACCTGCTGTGACCAGATCATTTATCCACTAACATTCATTTTAAACAAATATGAAATTGTCTCAAAAGACTAAACAAACAACAACATTTCTATTTCCAAAATATATCCATAATTTCAAATTGTCCATGTCTAATGTGTCTAATCACCAGCCAAGACATAAACCACTTGGAATGTTTCCCAAACAGCTCCTTGAGTTTTAATGCTACACCACCAAAGCACCTGCTGCTGTAAAATGGAATAAATTATGATATAATGTGGAAAAAAATTAGTACAAAATGCAGCAGTTTATTACAAAATTAAACGAAAACGTCATTACACTTTGGACGTTAATTACAAAATGCACCGTTATTACTAAATGCAGCTCAACAAAGCTAAAGACAAAATGACATTCTCATTTTTAAGCAATGATTTCAATAAGTGAACACAAAACAAATGAACACAAAACAATCGCTGCTGTAGAACATGACAGTTTTTACATGCTCATTACAGAACTTGCCTAAAATAGGACATATCTGATGAACAGTTATTTAACTATATTGATAGGATTAGTGGAGCAACACATTTTAAATATTTTAGATCAGCAGTGGGTGTCTGGGTCATTGAGGGTTAAATATGGCATGAAAACAATTGCTTTATTAACCCTTTAAATTTTCAAGGGTCCACATATAAGTCGAAAGTAGTCACTCAAAAATGTTACGCAAACCACCCAAAACTGTCCCAAATGTCACATGAGCTAATGTAGTTTTACAACGGAGATTCTCAGACGTTGGAAGATATAATCCACTTTCAGAGAAAATATCCACAGCAGGTCCAATCACTCATTTTGTCACAACCTTTCCTTCAGATCTTCTCCTCTCCAGTCTCAACCTTTGTCCCAGATCCACTCCAGATCACCTGATATATGAGCAGTGAGACCTGCAGTAGCTGGTGCGGCACCATTCAGTTTGTCACCTCCATAACCTGGACATTTAATTCACCACCACGGACTCTGGCTGATCTACCCCCAGGTGTTTGTGTTCAGTCTGTGTCTCTGTCTTTATTTTGGTTTTGTTATTCAATCTGTCCTCCCTTCAGCACTGAGCATCTGAGTCCTCTCTTCACCTCACCCCTCATGACACATTTGTTTAAAATACAAATGTTAAACAGATGATCTGAACCTTTTTTGTCTCATAATTATCCACAGAGGAACCGTTTTCCAATAAACGCAGCCATAGTCCAACAAAAACATCCAAAACAAACAAACAAATGTCCATATGTAGTCCAAAACACATCAGAACCTCGATAAATATCGACAAATGACTATTGCATCATTTAACATAACCCACCTCCAAGATTCCAGTTTTCATCTTAATATTTTCATTTATAATATAATCAAATACCAACTGCATGATCTTCAAAAGGTTCAAGATCACCATTCAATTGACTGTATTAAGAAATTTAGGTGAAATTCAGAAGAAGTGTAAAGAGTTAAATAGAAGTTATGATTCTGATGTATTTTTATTGTAGTTGCCTCTTATTGTACTATTTTCACTTCATGTAAAGTGTCTTTCAGTGCCATGAAATCCTTATTATCATTATTATTATTATTATTATTATTATTATTATTATTATTATATACCCTGTTATAAGCTCACAGTTACTATGACATACGACTTTGACTATCACCCACTAGTCCCTTACCTAAAACCGTCTGACCTTTGCCCCCTCACCTGTGATAACCTGTCCAAACAGTTCCTCTGGAGTATCTCCAAAGAATGGAACGCAGCCCACCAGGAACTCGTACAGGATGATGCCCATTGCCCACCAGTCCACTGGCTTTCCATAACCCCGACGAAGAATCACCTCTGGAGCGATGTACTCTGGAGTTCCACACACCTGACAAATAGAACACAGAAGAACCTCAGTTTGGAGTTTGTTAAGAAGTGCTGAAAGAGCGATGATTCACATTATTCACAGTTTGAGATTTATATGTTAAGACAGCCAATCAGGAATGTTCGTAGACTCTGTAGTGCTCAGTTGTGGAGTTAGAAAATCTTAATTGTCAACAAGTGGTGCTAAGGCACAACAAATAAACATTTTACCTGATTTACCCTATTTTCTATAAACGCATTTTTGGTGACTGTGACCTTTGACCTACATTCACCAACATTTAATGGGATCTATTCTGGACCACCTCACATCTTTCCTGAAAATGTCATGTAAACTGATCCAGTAGTTTGTGTATAAAGCTGCTTACAAACAAAGAAACAGACAGACAAACAAACTGACTCAAACACAATACCCCTCTCCCCTTCAGGGGGTGGTGCAAGAATGGCGAGTAATCCTAACCCTAACAGTGCAATTCAAGGGGGAGAAAAAAAATTGGTTGACTTCAACTGCACTTTTGTTGCAGTTTATTTTGTTCTACTTTTCATTTAGTATTTGAAAGCGTTTACATTTTTTAAATTTCAGTTAAAAATATGTTTTCACTTATCTTTAGATTTAGTGGTAATTCAAATATATCAACCATGTTTATTTCTGCATTTTATATACACTACGACTAATAATAATAATAATATTTTGGATTATATCTGCTTTTCTGTTTCAGCAGTCATTAACGTGGTGTAAAATATGGTGAAAATAGTGATATTTTTCCTTAATTGTACTGAATTAGATGAATGAACAACAATAGCTCCATGTCTGGTTTTAACAATACAACACAGAAGTTAATTCATGCTAAAATTAATCTGATCCAGACTGTCTTATAGATTTTGCACTTGCTTTTATAGTACATTTTGAATATAGCTAAAGTGAAAACAGCTGACATTGACAGTGAATATAACATGTAGGAGTATGTGTATTCCTGTTTGGCCAAGTCCATTACTTCCGAGATGCCAAGACGAGATGAAAGGCCCGGTGAGCCTTTTCATGTGCAGATGGCTACGCTGTGCATGCTAACAGATTTCTGGCTGCCATAATGCATGAGGAATAATGAGGCCCAGATTCAAAGCACGAGCACCGAATGAAAATAAAAAAACTTACCAAAAAGAGGGAGGATCCTAATGAGTGAGGGAATACTGGCCTATTGTTCTGCCAACTGTTTCATTTTTTTCATAAACTTCACATATGCCTGGCACACAATGACAAGGAATATGTTTGCATAGAAATGAACACATCAAAGCATAATTTATATCTAAACGCTGCTTGGATCATACTGTAGGTGAGCAGCCTGCACTGTGAAACTGCCAAACACACATACACTTCACAGGTTTATTACCTCCACCAAGAAACTGATGTTTTTGCACGCATCTATATCCTCTTGGAGACCCTATCACAAATACAGCTGGAATATATATGGATATATGATTATATATATGATTTACAGGGCTGATATGCATAGTATTTATGCTAACAAATAGTAGAAAATGACCTAAAATTATAGTTTAAGTTCAGAATAAAGAACTGAAGTTGTACCAAAAATGTACATTTATGTGAATGTATTTACAGTGTTGGGCTGATTGATTCATGTGAGCACTGGAGAAAGAAGTGTCACTCTGCCGGTCTCCCAAAACATCAGGAAAAGACCAGATGGGATGAGATCACTAAGAAACCACTCCAAGAAAGTAACTCTGTGATAAAAACGACAATCACTGCTGGATGTAATTCTAATTGAACAAGAATGGAGTTTGAATCACAGTGTTTTAATTTGATTATTAGGTTTAGAATGGTTAAAAGTTAACATGTGGTGCTATTATTATACAGTAAATTGCCAGTGATTGATCAACAGTTCAGACTAAACTGTGACAGTTTTGGCTTTATTTAAACAATTCCAAACAGATCTTTAGTGCAGCTATTGACAACATAAAGTGTACAGAAAAATGAGATGATTTGTGTTTCTACTGTGGCTGTTTTCTGTCTAAAAACTGAGCAAAGCTAACAGAGCTATAATGCAAACTATCAGCTGATGCAGCACGTGATGATAATAAGACACAGAACTGTCACAATAAGGACCAGTGTTGTAGTTTGAAGGTGAAAACTGGATGATACCATAATGCAAAGCCCTACTGCATCCTTAAATATTGGAACTACATCTGCAAAAGGATGTGCATCTATAGTCCGTGTCCATAAGACTGGATCTGTCCTTCACTGTGGTTCTCCCTGAGGTTTCTCTTTTCCCCCTAGGTTTTTGGAATTTCTCCTTGATGAGAAGGAGGGTCTAAGGACAGGGGATGCCTGAGACATTATCAGTTTCTTTCATCTACTGTTTATTTGACTGTTGTTTGTGACCCTGCAGCACAACACCAGTGGTTCAGTCACACAGCAGTATTTCTAGCTATAGCCTCAAATACCTTATATGGGTCAAAATGATTGAATTTGAAGTTTATGCATAAAATCCAAGTAAAATGTCTCCTCCTGAACACTTCTAACTGTGAGTTTTTGTAAAATCCCTACAGTAAGTGCTTCAAATCATGCCTTTTAGGAAGGACAACAACTGACTGACAGTAATTAAGTCTAAAACAGAAAAATCGGCTCAAAACACAGCTTTCCTTCGCGCTGCTGTTTGTCATGTCCCTACTCGCTGTCTCTTTTTCCCTTCTCTCTGTCTTTCCATTCTGCATCCTGTCACCTTTCACCTTAATTATTTCACCTGTCCTCATCACTTCTCCCTATTTAAGTCCTTTCCTTTCCTGTCTCCTTTGTCAGTTCACCCCACATGTTAACCTCTTCAGAGATCCCGTCTCCTTCCAGACGGTACCCACCGGATCGTGGCACCTGTTTGGGATATTTGACTGTTTAGTGTGTGAGTTTGTTTGAATGACTTATGGTCGTATTCTTGTTTCTGGACTTTCTGTTTGAGCTCAGAATAAAGAGCCTGTGTGAAGCTGTTGGCGTCCGCATTCGGGTCCTTTCCACTACATCCTTAACAGCGTTAGGTATTTCCCCGTCATGTTTGAAAAATCAGGATTCCCTCTAGACAACCCTTGAATAGAAATCTACGTATTTACATATTTGAACCAATGGGAGGCCTCCGAACAAAGCCTTCTTGAGTAAACAAAATCCCTTGTTGCTAGGACGATGTCGAAAAAACAGCCTCTGATTGGTTGAAATAGTGTCACTCAAGCATTTTTAATAAGCTTTCAGATAAATAGAAAATCTTCATTTCGGAAATTTGACCCAAGTGACTGGTTTTGTGCTGGAGGGTCACATTTGTTTATATCCACTTGACTCTGTAAAGCCATATGAGACAACCTCGGTGTGACTTGGGGCTCTGCAAATAAAATTGAATTGAATTGAATGAACTTATTCAATGACTGATACAGTGTGTGGATACATAGTGTTGATTTGTTGGTGTTCTTGGGAGTCCTAAATGGTCTGATCTGGTACGAGACTCCCACCTGCTGTTGAGAGTTTGGAATATCTATACTACATAGAATCACTTTAATAGTATGAATATCTTTAAATATACTCAATTTCAAAGGTAAAAAATTAAACTACATCAGTAAATTATCTGAAACATAAAAAAAATATTTATGTGTGTTTGATTTCTTATAGGCAAGGTTTATTTTTATAGCACAATACATACATGTCAATTCAGTGCTTTACAAAAATGGAAAAGAGATGAGTTAAAAACACACGTTTACAGTTAAAACATAATCAATAAAACATAAATATTAATCAGTCAAAAAATAAAGTAAAAGAAAAGAGTGCAGATAGAGGAGTTATGTTCATAACATGCTATTGGTTGTGTGCATCATACCTGCTTATCCAAAAATTCCCGGGTGTCTTTCTCTATGTGTCCTTCATACAAATTGGTGGTCATACTCATCAGACCCATCTTAGACAGACCAAAGTCTGTCAGCTTGATGTGGCCCATTGAGGTGATCAGGAGGCTGAGAAAATCAAAGATAAAGTTCAATCCAACTTTTACAACAGACGTCATTGTTCAGTTCCTACACATGAGTGCTAATATTCATGGCCACAAATACAAAAAAATATCATACATTCAAAAAATATAGTACTTTCTGAAGTAATACATCTTGTAGCAGTGCTTTACTGTGAGAACCATTTGTCTGAACTTATTATGAGCTTAAAAAAAACAGTCCTGTTTCAAGCTTCAAGTTAATACATTTTCAAGGTTTTTCAGGGTTTATTTAGCTTTAGAAGAAACTTTAACTTACTGACAGACTTAATATTTTCACTTTTTCAGAAACATTTAGTACTAGAAAAGCACTCAGAGTACATCTGCCAAGGTAGACCTTCCCCCTTCGAATGAAGAGAGGTCCGCCAAGGAGGTTATGTCTTCACTGGAGTTTGTCTGTTTGTCCGTCTGTCTGTCTGACTGTCAGCAACATTACTCAAAAAGTTATGGATGGGTTTTGATAACATTTTCAGGATGTGTTGGGAGTGTCACAAGGAACAAATTATTAAACCTTGGTGGTGATGCGGACGAGATCCTGGATTCTGAATGACTTTGAAATTTGACATTGCTGTAAATGAAGACTCACCTTTTGAGGCTAATTATGGTTCCTTATTAGTCGTGATAATATTTACGTCAAATCTTTGATGAATGAAATTAAGATGAAGTGTTTCCAGCTAATAGCCATATTTCCTAACGTTTCAGCTCATTTTCACATGACAAAAAAAGGATTTGTATTATTTTCTTGAAATACAAGTTACAGTATACAGTTATATTAAAGTCGATTATCATTCTAATAATAATCACAGAAAAAAAAATCAATCTGTAAGACAAATCAATTAAAATGATACAAATGTGAATGATGGGAGTAGAGGCATAAAAGATTCTACAATGGGAACACACGCTTTGAGAAAAGTATGCATGTCTGAAATATGCAGTTTTATTTGACTAAATGTACCACTGCTGTTTGGTATAATCAAGCATGAATATTCTGAATATTCTGTCGAGCAATGTCACAATTTACAACACATTCTTGCAACAAAATACAAAACTAAATCCAAACTCCATCTTACTTGTCAGGTTTGAGGTCGCGGTGTACAATGCCGTAGTTGTGAAGGTATTCCAGTGCCAGGACGGTTTCTGCGAAGTACATACGTGCCATCTCCACCGGCAGCGCTCCGATGTTCTTCAACAGAGTGGCGCAGTCTCCACCTGCCATCACCAATTTAGTATTATTTCATTAGTCTTGTAGCCAGCATTAACAATTTACATGTTGTCTCTAGGTACATATTTAGGGTATATACAACAACAGCAACCTTTCAAAGGATTTGTGAGTGGTTTATAATTAGGTTATAAGTTAAGCTAATTAAATCTATTAAATGTTAAATAGTGAACTGACATTAAATATACTCATAACTATAGACTGAATATAGTTACTGATTTCTGAACTGCTGTTTTTGTCCCAATATTGGCCTTCTGGACAAAGAAATGACCATATTTGGTAAAAAATATCGCACACAAAAAAACTGTTGCACAGTTTTTACCCACAGTCGACACAAATGTGTAAAACCTTTTAAAATGTTTATGCATATCAGTACTTTTAAGTAATACGTTTATATGTTTTATGGCTGCATTGGGGCTTTTTAATCTATTTTATCAAAATGCTTATTTATTTATATATACACATGTGTATATATATATATATATATATATATATATATTAGCCTTTTATATGTTGTTGTCTTTAGTTCTTTATGATCTTGTCTTTTATTGATGATTAATTGTTGATCTTTTTATTGATGATTTTATGCTGGTACCATTTATGAGGTTTTATTTTTAATATAATAGTCAATGAGCAGTTACCGTGTTAAATAAAATATGCCTACTTTGTCCGTGGTATTGTATTTTTTTCTAGTGATATCACACATTTAATAGACCTGATTTACCACGTATATTACAAATGCAAATAGTATTTACCTTCTACATACTCCATAACCATGCACAGGTGTCGACGGGTTTCGAAGGAGCAGAACATGGACACAACAAAGGGATTCTCAGCGAAAGTAAGGATGTCTCTTTCCACAAAAGCTTGCTGGATTTGGTTCCTTAGGATCAGGTTCTGCTTGTTAATCTTCTTCATGGCGAAACGCTGCCGTGTCTCCAGATGACGCACCAGATACACAGCCCTGGTACAAACACAGACAGATGTTTTAACAGTGTATTTTCTTTCTTTTTGGTACAGTGAGCAGGGCCTTGAAATAATCTACTTACCCATATGCTCCGTTACTGATCAGTTTGATGGTCTGGAAATCTGCTTCTCCTGGGGTTTTCATTGCTTTAATTTTCCCCTATTGATCAAAAAGCACAAAGCAAAATAACAAACAGCCAGTGAAAAATAATAAATGTTTAATACTGTGAATAATAATGAATTTTTAATAGTGCCTCACTATTTTTTAAGGGTGTCTACACATTTAAGCAGAAAAGAGCTTCCTGTAAAACTGCTAAAGGGCTGTTTTTTAATTTAATCCCCCTCTCCCTTTCATTTTCTTTATCTACTTAACTTAATTTTGGAAGTTGGAGGTGTGCCTAATGCTTGAAGGATGGCCCCGAGGCTCAAGGGGAGGGAAGTCCTGTTTTTTAGGCTTCAGCATAAATTAGCTAAATGAGATGGGTTTAAGCATGTATGCCAAGTTATCAGCAGACAACTCAGCCATTTTCAGTAACAGAAACAAAATGTTGGCAGTGTTCTAGGCAAATGCATACTGTACATGTAGAAAAGGATAAAGGTTGTGGTCCTGGGTTTCAAATGACCAAAGCTTGTAATCCTACAAGACCCACATTCCATCTAAGGGCTTTTTTTGTGTCTCTTTCCCAAGTGATTTACTACCATTTATTATAATACTATCCTCTGCATTTTGTATTTTTCAGTGAAAATTAGGCATTTTCCTATATTTAAGTTACTGATCATGTAGATGTTCATAAAAGCTCAGAGAAAATTCAAAGGTCATCAGATGAAAAAAGAAAAAAGTTAGGAAAAAGTGACTTTTTCAACAAAACAAAGCATTAATGGAACATAAACCAAGTGTGTCCGTCTGCTGTCATTTATCAAAGTACATTAGTTTTTATTGATGAATCAATGTTGTAGAAAATGACAGTGTTTCCACATTCACCTCCAAATGTCTGAACATCAAAATGGGTCATACCCGATGACTATAAAATTATAATAAACTGAATTTTACCCACAGTATTTACATGTATTGATAGGGATAGTGGATCAACACTTAAACATTTTAGATCAGTAGATGCTTTTGGTTAGTGGTGGATGTTTATGGGTTAAATCTCACCTCTGTAGAGTCATCTGTTTCAGGTGTCAGCGGACCCTCACTGTCGTAACTGTCCAAATGAACCATCTCTGTTGATAGATGTGACAGTGTTATGTATGCGTTTGTATCAGCCAGCAGTTCTTTTGAGCTCCAATAACAACCATTTGTCTGCCTTACAAACTGTTTGACCCTCACCTTCGATGGGGTCTCGGGTCAGTCCCAGCTGGTTGATGATGTACCGAGGAATGTCTGTTTTCATCAAATGCCCCTCCTTGGCGTGATCCTCTGCCGCCTCCAGCAGATGGTAGAACTCCTCGGGGTTAAATTCCTGCAAAATCAGGGCAGTAAACCAAATATGTCACCATATGGAAAATGGGGGAGCGCATATATCACACTTTAACTAAGAACAAGAAACGCTGTCACTACAAAGGATATTCCATAAAGAGAAAATAGAAAATGTATTTGAAAAAATAAATAGTGTTTCCAATCAAGACAATTATTGAAAAGCCGATAATGAATACAAGTTGAGATCTGCTTCATACCCTAATGTCATAGAACTAATAAGACTTTGGTGATGTTTCCAGCATGAACAGATAACAATACTAAGTGATACTGCATTCTTCAACTTGCATGTATTGATTACTGCCTTCACGCCTAATGTTTCTCTTTTGGGAATGTTCTTGTACAAGTTGGAGTGGATTTCTAATTTATCATTTTCAACAAGCAAAACGAAATCCATTCTCTTCTCAAGAGCCCAGGCATAATTCAAATAAAACAAATAAAAATACAGTATTCAAGTATTTTTATGCTTTTAGTCCTTTAGATTAGATTACATTAGATCAGATTACATTTTTGTGCTCAAGTTAGCATAATGATATATTATACAGTTTAGCTCAGACCTTCATTATTCTGAACATTACAATTTATTTAGGACCTTACACTTTAATTATATCATCCTTATAATTATATAATCAAAATATTTTTTTTATCCTGGTCTATAGGAATTAATCATAATTTATCAGTTTTTTCAGGTGTGTTTGCTCTTATGTTCTATTTTTCTATTGTTTTATTGTATTTTATGCTGCTACACTGTGACCTCAGTTCTTAGATAGTACTCTTGTCTGTCTGTCTGTCTGTCTATCCATGTAATTTCTGTAAAAGTGTAGAATGCTGTACAGTGAATGACAATAGATGTGTTATGGAACTGGGTTGTGCTACTAAATGATCTGCACAAACAGTTTTATGAACACACATACTGTATAAAGGCAGGTATCCAACTTTAAGTGACACAGGACAACACCTGAGCAGCAGGCAGGGCTCTACAGTGCGCCCATTTCATTCGCATTTGCGAGCAAATATTTCATCATGCGAACGAGGAAAACAAAACAGTCGCACATGTGCGAGTGCTTCTTGCAGCACACAATAAGGCACGCACACAGACCTGAGGAGCTAATGAAAGTCTACTAGAAATGAATTAAAACTGAGCGAACAGCTCCGCATAGTCGAGACGAGTGCGGCACATAACATTGAAAGGATTAACCCTTTAACTCCTGATGCGTCAGCGCTGACACGTTCTGAGTGGATGGTTTAGTTTAAAAATTCAGACAAATTCAAGTGTTTTTTAAACTGTTATTTTACTGAGAATTTTGTTCATGGAACTGATGTACAGGTGTCGAAAAGCAAGTGATTAAGAAAAAGAAAAAGCCCAAACTAAAACTACTGGAACAGAATTACAACACTAGTTATTTATTCCTTTTTTTTTTTTTTTTTTTTTTTTTAATTTACTTCATGTGGGTTTTTGTTTTTTTGCCCTTTTTCCACGTTATTTCTTATTTTGTGAATATATATTAGTTTCTATTGATGTTGCTTATTTTGTTTATTTTTCTGTTTTTTTTATTTTATTATTTTTCTTTGTGTTCTGTTAGTGTCTTTGTTCATGTTACATATTATTTTGTTGGTTTATTATTCATTTTTGTTCATTTTACTGATCACTTTGACTGTTTTTTGTTCATTGTGTTGCTTATTTTATCTTATTTTATTTTTTTACTGTGTCTCAGTCTCAGGAGTTAAAGGGTTAATCATTCTAAAATGGATCTAATAACAAGGCAGCTAATACAACGTTCTAAAATGTATCAAAGGACAAAGCATCCCATAATACAAAGTTATGTTATGGTCTGCTCTAAATTAACATAAATGACAGCAGTCATTCAACAATGTTGGTATCTGTGCGCAAGTACTGCACTGTAAATAAATAAACATTTAAAACTAAAACCTACGTGTGCCCCTATTTTTTGTGTGCTCCTAAATGTTTTAACTCAGGGGCACGTGTGCTCCTTAGTGTAGAGCCCTGGCAGCAGGGAACCACTACCTGGTATTAGTCGTAGTGTAGTAAGGCACATTTTAATCTAAATGCAAATGTCTTCACCATCCAGACAGACTGCACCAGGGCTTTTACTTTCATGTTTGCTTGTTTTTACTTTCATTCACCCCCATTATGTAATACATCATGGAGCTTAAATGCTCATAATGGGCTAACAAATGAGTATCTGTGCTTGTGTTTATATAAAGAAAATCAATTTGTCCTAAGTCTCAAGAGGGGTATGAACTGTGAAATGTTCTGTCATGCAGGATGGGTCTTGGACAATAATGAGTAAAGGCTAAAGAATATGTTCCTGTGTTATCTTACCAGACACTCCAAAAGCCGAGCCGGTCGGGAGATGAGGATGAGCAGCTTCTTCACCAATTCTGTGACGAAGGCGACCTCAGAGCTCTCAGAACGCTCGAAGGCCTGGCAGACAGAGACAAACGGCCCCAAAGGTGTCATAAAACACATGAGAGCAGGGATTCATATCAGAAGAAGATGTAGTACTGTATAGCAGCAGAATGAATGCTCCAAAAGTTGTGACACATAAAAATATGGGATTGTGAAAAAAAACATTGAAGATATAATCAAGCCAAAGGCAGACATACCACAGTAATCACAGCAATCTAATCAAGCTGCCATAATGAGGCTGGAGATGAAATCCATTGATATGTTTTATCTGTTCTGGCAAATCAGGAGCACAATTAGCCTCCATTTACTGCAGTCGTTTCAACTGAATCTTTCACTCAAGACATCATGTGGGTAATTGAAATTAAAAGAGCTGAGCTGAATCTAAATCTCAAAAACCTTCAACAGTATCACATCATCTCAACTAAAGGAGTAGATAATTTCATTTCTGTTTCTGTTACTTATGACACAAAAGTCATTTCACTTTTTGGCTTGATTAAATTATAACCCGCTGGATCACTTTCATCCGTTTTGTTTGGGAAGTATTAGCAATTAGCAATAATTAGCAATGAATTCTAAATAACAGTTGTTGTTTTGAGTCATTCAGTGAAATACAGTTTACATTTTGATAGAGGATTTCAGCAGATAAAAAGTAATACGTTTTCTCTGGAATTGGTGACAACAAATTGTTCGAAAGGTTCACTGTGAGCCAATATTGCATACATAATAGTAAAACATACACTGTCTGCATGTAGCAACACTGAAATTAATGTTGTTCATTAGCCTTGGATTTGTAAAACTTAAGGTGATTTTCAGAAAAAGTTTTAATCACCAAACCTTTGCTAAAATAATATTGTTTTGAGGAACAAATAAAGGATACATATTACTCTACAGTTGGTGAAAACAAAAAAAAAAACAACTACAAAACAAACAAACAAAACAGTATAAAATATGTCTAAAGTTTCAGCTATAAGTATAAATTATACAGTTTATCACTGGTTTATCTTTTAGACAGACTTATGGTCATGCTAATAAAACTATATGACATTTTAGCTGCTAAATGCTCCATCAAAGATAAATGTTTTGCCAAATGTGGATCTCAAAGGTATGGTAGGAAAATCATGCAATGTTCAGCTTTAAAGAAAATGATAAAAAAAAAAGTTGTTCATTGCAACTGCACAAGTGTTTTATTATTGACATCCAAATCCTATTTTTTGTCATGGAATTCAATGGGACCTCAATTAAAACACAGGCTATTACATTTCAGCTGTGCAGTCTCTTTGTCAAAATAATACTAAACATGCTACTTCACTGGGGGTTTGCTCAATAAAGCAGCAGCAACTTTAATCACATTAAGTTTTCTAACGTATATTGTACGTTATATAGATGCATAGTTATATGTTTTATTCTGATAATATAGCTGGAATTATCTCCAGCTAACATAAAACTATATAATATTTCCCTTACAGGTCATGTGACGCTAGTTAGAGGTGAATGAAAAATCGTGCCAATGTCCCTGTGCTCATCAGGACCTCACAGCTGTGATGTCTTGCTATCAACAAAAGGGAGTCATTTAATACATCATAAAATCAATCCCACTGTGTGTCTGTGTGTTTTCATCAACAAATGCCAAAAACAATGTGAATGGTATAATGGGGTAACATCTGACTGAACAACAGTAGGTAACTTGGTAATGACATATTACTGTGGTTAAAAATGTTAAATGCTACGCAGGAGGTTGGTGGTGGAAACTAATATTGGGGCAATTACTTTCTTTGATCTGGATGGAAACTGAACTCAGTGAATCAATTGGAAATTAAATCTCTTGAGAACTGAGGGAACAGAAGTGATTTTAGTGACAGACTGGAAAAATAAACAAAGGTGTGAACAAATTGTTTACAAAGGCAAATTTAAACAAAGTGATATGTTTTGTGCCTAATGCTTAGATCTATCTAATCAATCAGAATTTAAATCTGTTGAGAATTGAGGGAGGAGAAGAAATTTTAGTGAATTGCGGACGACGCCAACAACGATGACGGACGGACGAAGCGCAATGGTAATAGCTCATCATGGACCTCGTCTGGATGAGGAGAGAATAAAATGAGGTATTACTTTGAAATAAATAAAAAAAAATCTCTGATTTTGCTGATATTTTCTATGTATAGATGTCAACAACATATATAACCTAGATCCAACCACCTTTAGATATTTTACTACAGACATGTCAGGGATGTGTCTGTATTTGTCCTTCCATGGTACTTATCAGTTCGTATCATAATGCAAGTTAATGTACAAATAGTTACTTGGTAGTTACAGATCTGGAGTGAGTTGACATATGTTTTTGAACTTACATCCTGAATCAGTTTCTCTAGATTCTCCTGCAGCTCAAAGAAGTAGACCGAGGTGATGAGCCCTTCTCTGGCTTTGGCCAGGCAGTCTCGGGACAGCTCGACTATCTGGTGGTGGATGAAGCTGAGGACTCCGTCAGCCAGTGGAAGAACATTTTCAGGTGAGTAAGCCTGTATGAACTCTGCCAGCCGCCCCTCCATCTGTGTTGTGGCCTGGTAGAGAACACAGTGTGGGTGGAGTCCATGACAGGAGAAATACAACAGAGAGAAAGTGAGAACAAAGGAGTGAGAGTAGAGAAAAGAAGTGGGTGTGATAGAGAGCTATATACGGTGAAGAACAACAGATGTTTCTACTGATTTACTCAACACAAAAGCACATTTTCACACAGCTTGTGTCAGAATGAGACCAAAAAAACAATCTTTCCTCCTGAGGAACTTTATTGTCTAATTTTACCCACTGTGGACGTTTTTAGCCCATAGTCGACACCAGCTCATGGGCCAAAAAAAAAAGAGAAAAAGAAGAAATCTCCTTTAACTGCTCATATAGCTGTGGCATTTAAGAAAAAAAAAAACACCCAATATACTTAATATCCTCTCCAACAGAGTGAATGGGCCAAAGCTCAGCAGTGTCATGTAATCTCATTTTCTATGCTTTGACAGCCCCCTTAAGCTCCTTATTCTCCATTTTGGGTGCGTGATATCAAACCTTGATATACAAATCTCTGAGTATTTTCAATCATAAATTACATTCTTTTTAAATTTTTATGTTCCAGTTTCCAACTTTATGGGATTAGACATGGTCTGTGGGAGAAAAAGATTGGTTTTTGCTCTGCAGATTTATGGCTTTGCTCATTTGTATGTGTTTATAGGATTTGATCCTTAATGCAAAAATCTTACCTTTGGAAAGCGCTCTTTGTAGACATGGTTCATCATGACTATTTCATTATCGTAGCAGGAGGAGTGACGTCCCGGACTGGACGGAAAAAAACAAAAACATGAAACACACACACACACACATATATATATATATATATATATATATATATATATATATATATATATATATATATATATATATATATATATATATATATATATATATATGTGTGTGTGATAAAACACAAACCATGGTCAAAACAGAAAAGGCTCAAAGCTAAGAGGAGGCTTTATAAAAGCAATTACAAGATGAACTGGATGTAACCTCAGTGAATCAGATTTTAAAGATCCTTTTAAAAAACGGGTAGTGCTTTTGGGTGACTGAAGCTGCTATTTAATCTCATGGGTGCTACTTATGCTGACCTGAGACTACGGGACCGTGGTCGCAGATGAGGGGAGCAGCGGCCGCCATCGTCATCTGTGATGCTCTCAGTGCTGCCAAAATGCTTAGATAAGAAATGGAGTTCATCCATCGTTGGTTGGAAAGGCAGCTGGTGCAAGCGCTCCTGAGATGAACTGGAGGACTGGTGAATGGAAAAGGAAGAGGAGGTGACAAAAAAGGCAGGGGGTGAAGGGGACAATTAAGAGGGGAGGTAGAGGGAAATGTTGGCAGATGACAAATAGAAAAAAGACTAATCAGCCAGAGTAGGACATAACAAAAGTGCAGTGAAATTTTAACTAAAAATTCATAGCAACAAGGTAAGTGGATCCTCATTTATCAGGCTCTAGCTGAAGGATACACAAAGCTACAAACTATCACATGACAAACAAAAACTGGAATGTTAAACAATAAGCCTTAAAATTCCAAGCCATGAATCTGTTTAACAAACAAACCATATCACTGCCCTGTTTAATTTCATCAAAGCAAAGAGACCTAGCCAAGCTCCACTTACATTCTAAGTAAAGAATCAATCACTGATCAATCACAGTTGACAAGCTAATTGAAAACAGACTTAAATGGGTAGATAAATGTGGGGTATCTTTCTTTGTCTGATTCCTCTAATGAAAGCTTTGCACTAACAGTTTGTCCATTCTCTTTCTAGGTCACTTTTGCTGGTTTTTGCCCATGTTTTTGGTGCTGGTTAGTTCAATTACATATTTCAATGAAAATGGTTGTATTTGTAGGCAGGATAATCAGTAAGGACATCTATGGTCTCAATCACATACTTTTTTATATGCATGTATATATGTATGTATGTATGTATGTATGTATGTATGTATGTATGTATGTATGTATGTATGTATGTATGTATGTATGTATTTCAGCTGTACTTAGAACATGCAGTGTATAGATACATCTACAGAAGCGCTGGGACACATTATCAGTGATGTTGTTCCCTGAGATCACCGGGTGTTTTGGGTCTCTCAACATCAGACACCCTCACTCAGGTGACCCAGCTGGGGTGATTAATCCCCAGCTTGTGTCCCAGCAGCTAAAGCCCACTTTTCGGACCTTTTGATCCAAATCCACCTGGAGGCTCTCTCTACAGCCTCTGTGGTGGACTTGATGGCTGTCCTCTTTACAGCACCTGGTATTCTGAGGAGGACATGGACATCTATGCTCTCAATCACATACTTTTTTTATATGCATGTATATATGTATGTATTTCAGCTGTACTTAGAACATGCATAAATCTGCATTAGGACATACTACACCATATAACTAGACCTTGAACTTGGACTATTTTGGATTCAAATAGGGTTTGTTCAAGATAAATTATACCCGAGGACAATGAAAAGTTTCAGTGGTTTCAGCTGTTAGATCAGACAGTTGACTGGGGTGAAACTTACAAATCTCTACTTGTGATATTCTATTTTTTTCTCTGCAAAGTTATGTTGGAGTATATGGAGTTATTTTATTTGTTTGTCTGTTTGTCCATCTGTGTGTAACATAACTCAAAAAAGTTATGGACTGATTTGGCTGAAAATTATATAAAATGTGGCACAAGGAATAAATTATTACATTTTTGGTGGTGATCAGTGGGGGTATGGAGGTGGGCTTGGGTGGGTAGCGTTGGTTTGTGTCAGTAAACGCTTCTTTAGTCATATCCTACTGCTGTTTGCCAGGTTCTAAGTCCTGTAAATGAAAGGAGTCGTGTCTAGATTTTGAATTAAAAAAAAAAAAAAAACATGTAAGGAATTGCATAATCTAGCTAACATTATTTTCAGTGTTTTGTTCACCTGCAATTGTAACACACACAATGTGAAGTGGGTTGTGGTAAAACGCTAACCTACAACAAACTAGTGTTTACCATGGAGAAAGTTTACTAGTGACTGACACTAAATCGGGAAAACAGAGTATGAACAAATATTGTTGGTTTTTAATTCATACTATAATGTAAATGTTGCGCTAACACAAACAACTGACCGTTAGCGTTAATTAGCTAGCGTCAGTTAGCGCAAACTGCTATTAGCTTTTTCTCATGTCCTGACCTTTAATTCCGTGAATATATCCTCAGATGAAGTTACTGTAGCCCTTTGCTCCAAGTTGTGTGTATCCACATCTCTGAGGTAAATGTTAAACGATGCCGACCCGCCTCCTCTTGTGTATACGGCATTCTGTGTTTATCAAGTGTCATCCTCAGGCAGAAAAAAGTGAGCCAACCCGGAAGTGACAAAAATTGCAGTTGATCGTCCTCCACTAGTTCCAAAATAATAAATCCCCATTGACTTCCATGTTATAAAGGCCCATTTCACAGCATATATAAACCTGTTTTACAGCCTGGTTAAAAAATGTAATAGCTCAAGTTTACCTTCATGACAACTCTGAGAGGGGTGATTAAAACATACAATAATAATAATAATAATAATAATAATAATAATAATAATAATAATAATAATAATAATAATAATAATAATAATAATAATAATAATATTATAATTATAATTATAATTATAATTATAATTATAATTATAATTATAATTATAATTATAATTATAATAATACATCGATTTAGATGTGATGTAATTTAATTTTAACATTTTGGATAATTAGGGGCGTATCCTTTGATTGACAGGTGTCAAATGCACTTGCTCGTGCTAGTGGCTCGCTCCCGTTAAGGCCTCAGTTTGGTTTCACTGAACTGGACCTGTTGCTTTCTTTACTCTGTTCATGTCAATTCGTGTTGGGATATTTTTCGTGCACTTATTGGACAAATATGACTTCCTCTGCTATTGACTGCAATAACAGACCGTCGTAGAAGTCTGTGCTTCAGTTTATTTGGTAAGTGAAATTATATTTCTATATATTAACCAGGCTTGGTCGGCTGGGGGCTGCGGTCACTCCTCTCTTTCCGCCCCCGGGTGTCACCACTGAACATTTTGAATCGGTGGGGGATGGAGGGCACAGTGAGCCCGAGCCGAGGCTTCCTGGGTGGTAGCCTGGAGACTGGGTTGGGTCGGCCTCTGGCTCAGTGGCGTTCTGACCCAGCCGGCACTTGGGCTTCGTCTCCCTCATGGCTCCGTGCTCTTTGTGTTTTTGTCCCTTGCTGATTTGAGGTGTTTTGCGGCGGTAGAATAGTGGCATCTGCAATTTTTAGCCCATTATCACAGCAACTTAGCTTTAGCATGTCTACCTCAGTTAGCTCTTAGTCTTGGCACCACTTGTTTTTGAGTCGTTTTATGTATCTGTTTGTTTGTGTATTTGTCAGCAACTTGGTGCAAGAAGTACTGGACCGATTTCCATGAAATCTTCAGAAAATATGTGAAGTGGTCCAGAACAGACCCATTAAGTTTTGGTCACGCCCTCCTACTTCCGGTCCATGAATGCTTAGCTCCCAAAATTCCAAATGGAATCAGAATTTAGCTTGACTTGCTCCATTCACTCCCATTCAAAATTTAGCAAGCTAAGCACTCATGAACCGGAAGTAATAGGGTGTGACAGCCTCCCCATGATAAGAGGTAGAGTTTTATTTATTTATTTATTTTGGGGGGGAGGGTCAGATAATTGGGCAGCTGAGAGTTTGTACAGCTTGTTCCATGACATTCTCTGCATATGGTGATGCCAGGGAGTCTATATTGCATGTGCATCTCCTTGTGCCGCAGTTAAACTGAAATTTGTTCTGACGGGAATGATTTCTGGAATTTCAAATCAAAGTTTTTACTGTTTTAAATACCCAGTATGCCTGTTCGATTACATAAAAACACACACACACACACATAGAACCCAATTGGAGACGTGCAATCAGTTGTTCAGGTGAATGTAAGTGTTTTTAGGCCAATGATCCAGATAAGTGTGGGAAAAAAAGTTTTTTTTTAAACATACACTTTCATTGGGTTAAGTTTCATTGTTACATAAGTCTATATAGGGTAAGTAAGTAAGCCTATACAACATATTGAACATATTCAATTAGTGTTCTGCTCATTTGCATATTAAAATTTATTTTCAAAGATAGTTTTAGTACAAGAAATGTTACTTTTCATGAATACTTTCAGACAGTGGCGGACTGGCACCAAAAAGAGGCCCTGGCAATTTTGATAGAGAGAGGCCACATTTGTGGGCACATTGTCGGGCACAGGCTTTTTAGAGAATAACTCCACAATATTTGCGCTTTTCCCAGATTCAGGCAATAAATTCAGGCTATTTGTCCTTTATAGGAAAAAAATGTCATTATTATTATTTAGTTTAGTAGGCCTATTATTTGTCAGGGTTAACTGGCTGTTTTGTTTGTCTGCTTTTTCCCCCTCTTTTTTGTGGCCGCCTTCAGCTCCGCTTTATTATTTTTTAAAATTATTTTTATTTATTCATTTATTGATTTGCGGCCGCCTATCGATGCAGCCGGTCCGCTTTATTTATTTATTTATTTATTCATTCATTCATTCAGCCTAATCATTTGCGGCCGCCTATTGATGCGGCCGCTCCGCTCCGCTTTATATTTTCATTTATTTATTTGTTTGTGATGCCGCCTGTTGTGGCCGTTTGGTGATGCGGCCGCATCACCAAACGGCCACAGTGGCATTTGCCCACATTGCCCAATGGCCAGTCCGTCCCTGCTTTCAGAGTACTATTTTCTAACAGTATTTGTATTGTAACTCAGTAGAAGTTTCCATCTAACCTCAGATGACCATGCAATGGGATAAAATTAATAGAAGAAATCACATAATTTACAGTAAATGTGAACCTCTAAATATTCCAGTCAGGAACACTTATTATCGAAACATTTCCAAACATAAGCTCCATGTATGAATGGGATGGCAAGACTTTATGGATCCTGAGAGGCAAAACCCAAGGTCAATTTAATCCACACCAATCTGTTCTTTTTCTCTTCAGTAATTCCTAAAAAAACAACTTAATTTAAATATAATTAGATTTTTAGTGATTGTCCTAAGATACATTTAGCCCCAAAATGACTGGGACAAATGTGTGTACAATCTTCCCTTAGCTTCTCTACACTCTTTACGTCACTCCCTTCCTACTGGCCTTCTCTTCATCACCCCCTCCCTCCCTTCTCTTCATCCTGCCCTCATCCATCTCATCCACAGCCAGCTGGGGAGTAGGACCCAGGCGTGTGATGTTACCATTACGCAACGAGACTTGCAAAGCAAGACACAAGGGACAGCCAAAGAAGTGACTTCATCATGGAGACAGCAAAAGTTTAAAAGCAGTGAAGTTGTTTACCGTGGAGCTGGGAGTGTTGGTGCCATATCCAGAGGAGGGTAAAGATGCTAGTGACCATCGTCGTCCATCCGCTCTGTAGGAACACATTTCAGATCATGTTAATATATTTGATGTACGTTAAACAATATTATATCATCCTACATACAGTGTTTAAGAAGTAATTTTATTTTCAGCTAAGACATCTTTCATTGACAGGCTTGATCTTAAAGGTGCTGTATGTAGGAAATATGATCCCAGTAATCATAAAATGTCATTATCACCAGACAATAAGGCACCGTGTTAATTTCAAACACTGATATCACTGGCAATAGTAGTCCAGACAGAATATGTGCTCCACCCATCAATTATCTAACCGTCACCAAGGCAGTAGCATTTCAGCATCTAGGTTGCAAGTTTCTACCTGACATTACTACACCTGAAAGGGCTCTTATTTGTTTATTATTATTTGTTCATTATGACAAACTGAGAAAGTAAGAATGTAGGACATGCTTTTAAAAAATAGAGAAGGCAGGAAGTGGAGCAGAATTTCAAGACTGACACTAGCTCTCAGTGGCTCCTACTGAGCGGTGAAACAGCAGGGCTGGGCCGCAGTGTTTTCTCCTGGGCAGAGCTGCAGCCCGAGCCAGGACCGAGCAGACGAGCATAGACCAAGCTGGGCCGGGCTTGGCACCTGAGCCGCAAGGCGAACCAGGGCTCATTAACTCGAAGTAATGACTTAATTAATTTCTTTTTAATCTACATGCAAAAAACCCTGAGGATCTGATTTACTAAGATCACAAGTAACTGGTGCAAATTTGCTTGTCCATGCTAAAAAAAAAATGCATGTGCTATTGATTTGCATGTCATGATTGATTAAGTAAGATTGCCTAGACATATGATAAGGGGTGCAATGTCTTTAAACAAGGATTTTACATGCACTACTGGTTGTTATCATAGAGACACTAAGTATGTTTACATCAGGGGTTCTCAGTCCTGGTTCTCAAGAGTTACTATCCTGCATGTTTTAGATGTATCTCCCTTCCAACACACCTGATTGAAATGATACAGTAAACCTCTTATCAAACTGTGCAGAAGCCTGATAATGACCGTCAGGTGTGTTGGAAGAGGGCTTGGTGATCAGCCAAGATTTTTTTTTTTTTTTTTTTCAGAAATTTCACCATCCCTATTTCTGACAAAAACAGCCATATTGTATATTCATCAAGGCAAATATACTAAATGGGTTGTGCAAGTTATTTTGCACATTTGAGACGTACAATAGTCGGTCCATCCTGTTACTAGCTATGCTTCAACATGTTTTGTGTGTGCATATTTAAACACATATTTAAACATTTGCAAACATTTAGTAAATCAGGTACTTGACATGAGCCATTTTAGTTTGAGCTTTTGGTGATTATTTTTGTACGTGAAAAAGCATAATAATAATAATATAAATATAAACCAACATTTGTTGATGCCAGTAATCTGCTTAACATCCTACTGGTGCAGAATAATCAGTGGTTTTACCTGAGTTTCCTACATTTTCAATTATCAATATTTTGCACACTTTGCTGATTAATGTGTATATAATTTGTGACAAGACACTTTCGGACGTTTATGAGCTTATCTCTCCAGACCTGTCAGTTTTCTAGTTTCTCATAGAGGCTCGTTCTCTGTTCCTCTGAACGCTTTGACCACACAGTGACAGACAGGCTGCACGGATTTGATAAATGAGGGCAGGGGGATTACACCGAATGATGTCTGACCGTGGAAATAAAGAAGGAAATAATGGTATAATTGTCTCTCTTCATATACATCCCTGCCTACAGAACACATAGGAGTATCATTATTTCAGCAGCTCAGCCATTTTCTTAGCTTTTCATCTGGGCCTCACACATCATCCTATAAAAGCCTCTTCAGTGAAGCAGCGTGAATAAATACAGAGGCACTGTGAATATAATGGCTTGGCCCGTCATCCATGAGTCACCCTGTTAATCTGTGAGAGCATGTGTGTGCAGAGTGAGGCTCCCCACTCAGCAGGATGTGTGAGACCTCATACACCAACAGGTCCAACACTGCTTGTTCTCAGCTGTTCATTTTGCGCCCCCCCACCCGCCACCAAATCTCATGCTGACTTGACTTCTGTCTCTCTCTCTCTCTCTCTCTCTCTCTCACTCGCTCTCGTTCTCGCTCTCCTCTGTACCCTCTACCCTCTCTAGTACAAATTCAGGCTACAAGTCAACATATGTCATCGCACAACAGAGCAGTGACCTTCTGGATGAGGTGAAGGAGAAGTGTGCCGGGTTACTGGGGGAGAAGTTTCGTGGGCTGTCCAGGGGGCTGCTTCCTGTTAAAACAACAACACATATGAAACAGGTGAGATTTGACTCTACATAAATACTTTGGGCCTTAAGGGCAAAATAGATGGGAAATTGATTCAGATTTTTTTTTCTTCTTAAGAAGAAATGGTCTATTATTGATTTTTTTAGGTCGTAAAGCTTTTGATTTATTCTGTCATCTTCTGTAGATATTACTCTACCTTAGTTTATTTTGATTAATCACCTAAAGCAGTGTTCCCCAACCCCTGGGCCGAGAACCGGTACCAGTATGTGGATCAATTCATACTTGGACACCTAATAATTACTTAATTAATTATTTCTCCTGTATTTATTATCCGAGTCCTAAAAATCTTTTATTTTGAAAAAGGACTGGATTCTCTCGGTTACATGTCTGTCACTTGAATGCCAAAAATGTAACCCACATGTTAGCAAAATAAGTAAAAAAAACAGATGTCTTTGGAAAGTTTCTTTTCGAAGAGGAAAAGGCCACTGAAGAGACAGAAGAAGAGCCTCCAACTTCCAAGAAAAGGAAAGATTATAACAGACAATACCAGGAGTATGGATTTATTCGGACAGATGATTATCACAGACCAAGCCCGCTCGGTATAATTTGTGGCCACCAATATAAATAATCTACGTAACCCCCACCCCCCAGTCCATGGTAAAATTGTCAAACGTTGACCGGTCCGCGGTAACAGAAAAGGTTGGGGACCACTGACTCGAGTGAACAAATTTAAGCAACATACCCAAGAAAACACATTGCATGTCTACACAGGTTTCTTCTATGAGTTTTACACTTCAGAAAGGTTAAAAGTTTAATGTGTAATATTTGCTCATTAATGCATAAATCATGCTGAAAAAAAAATCTGTTTTTGTATTTTTTTTTTTACTGAAAAAATGTAGTGACATCATGATCAATAGAGGTCAGTTATAATGTTGTCACGAATAATTGTACTAGTACTGTACCACAGAGGTGTTTAAAATGGTACTATACTGTGTTTTAAAAGTACCAAACTCAGCACATGTCGTGACCCAATCCTACCCTTGTTGACAAGCCAGGGGTCTTTAAAAAAAAAACAAATTCACAATCGTTCGTGCATGGAGCAGCTGCTGCGGTAGAGCCTAGACTATTTTTAAAAATTTATTTCCATACCCACATCAGTTACATAAAGTTAAATAAAGCCAACAGAGTAATAACAGAAAACAACACTATAAGGGAGACATACTCACACACAAGAAAAATATACAAAAAGCATAATTACATAATTACATTATATACAGGGAAACATGTATATGGGGTGTCTTATATAATTCAAATCATATTATACAAGTCCAAAGGCTTCACTTATCTGCAGAGTTTTGATTGCCTTTTTGTTTTTAAGTCAATTTAATGGATCAAAATAATGTCCAATTTCCATTTTAAATGACATTCTTCCATTCCATTTCGATTTATGTATATGATATATTCCAAATAACTAATTCAATACAAAAATGTCTTTCCAATTCTTTTTCAACATAAAACATGTCTTTAATATTTATGCATATACTGATTCTCATTTGATATTTAACAGAAGTTTCCATGCTCTCACTGCTCTGGTTTAATTCCTTTTTATTTGACTGGTTGTTATGTGTCAGTGTGCATACCCAGGTGTCCAGGGAGGGGAAGTGGGGAGTGTGGCCGAGGCAGCGTGGGAGACGTGGTGGTCAGGATCAGACTCTTCCTGTTACTTGTGCGACAACTACAGTGGGGAAATAAATGAGAAAGAAGAGCACAAATAAGAAATATATACAACTACTGTATCAGGGGTGTCAAAGTCATTTTAATTCAGTTTCACATTCAGCCCAATATGATGTGAAAAGGGACAAACCAGTTAAATAATAACAGTGAAAAGAGTAAAATTACATTGCGATAATTTTTACATCCGTTTCCTTCAAATTGTGAATAACTTCAACAATTTGACATGTCTTAAGAAAAACAAGTGCAATTTTAACAGCTTACATTTCATTTAAAAATACACAAAACATTTAGTATTAGGAAGAATATTTGTAAAATTACACTTATTCTCTTATGATATTTCAGCTGGTTCATATTTGTTCAGGTATTTTTTGAGGTTTTTGTAAAAGGATGGATTGTTAATATTAAGATTTTCACGTCATTTACATTAAAATCTGCAATTTTCATTATTTATAGGTAACTATGATCATTACTGCTCTGACCCAATCAAGAGCTAATTGTTGTGTATATATCACCTGAATTGCAATCATTTTTACACCATTGATCATTAATATCTTCGTTGGTGTTCATCTTACAGGCCAGATTGGACCCTTTGGCGGGCCAAATTTGGCCCCCGGGCCTTATGTTTAACAATTGTGTATTATATCAAAGTTACCCCTTCAGGGTTGATCTGGGTAGATGTGCTCATTATGTGCATTAATGTTACATGTGCAGGAGATGCAGATGCACAAATGCATGGCTCACTGCAGATGCACAATACAGATAAAGAAAAGACAATTTCCTCCGTCATCCTTGTCC
>CM035790.1:11107585-11160085 GCA_020466265.1 Siphamia tubifer
CTAACCCGCCTGCAACTCTGACCCACTTCTCAACCCGCATTTTTAAGTCTTTATGAACATCACATGACCTGCATTTATTTCTGTGTTAAAATCTAATGTCATTGCTTATATGTTAATATTATTGTCCTGCTTCATCATTCAAAAGTTATTAACGCGCAGCATCTGAACCAGGGGTCGACAACCTGTAACACCCAAAAAAAAACATTTTAACCCGGTTTCCATAGAAAATAAAACACTGGGAGTTGCTCATCACCTTTAAAAGTTTCAGTGAATGTGTCCCAAACCTTAGTTTTTTTGTTTGTATGTTTCTGGAGCTTCCACTCTCCTAACTTGACTTTCTCTCTTCCTTCCTCCATACTGTAGGATAGTGAGGACGTTGTACGTCACCTTCACGGAAATTCAGTTAATAAAGCGTATGTATTAAAAATGGAAAATTGTATCTAATAATTAAATGACAATGATTTACCAGGTTATTAGAATGTTCATCTCAAACAACAAACAACCCATCCAACCGCAACCGGAACATCATTAAAAATATTTTTCACTGACCCTCAACTGTGGATGACTGTGGGTGACCGTGGGTGACCGTGGGTGACCGTGGGTGACCGTGGGTGACCGCAGACGCACGTTCACTTTGGATCAACCCTAGCGTCACGGAGTTGTATTTATTTATTTATTTTACCTTTATTTTCTATTTATTTAATTTAATGGACATTTTAAAAGTTTATATTTATTCTTTTATTTTATTTTTATGTATTTTTATAAAAAATTATTTATTTTCTAAATGTACTTATATATATTTTTTTAAATAAAAATTTTCTTTTATTTATTTTCTTTTATTATTTTGGCTACAAGAAGGATGATAATGAAACATATGTTCTGTGTCGACTATGTTTGACCGTTTGCATCTCCACCGCACATCTGTTATATATTTTAATTTATTTTTTGTATACATTTCATTTTCCAGTATTTTTTTTTCATATCTCAATATGCTGTATATCGCTGGGTTAAAAAAAATTGCAATGTCATTTTTTTTTCTAATATAATGCAGCTCTAGTGTCACTCAGTGTCAGTATATTTGGTACTATGTGTAAATATGTTGACCCTAAGCAGGCCATATTTACTATATACATCCAACAAGTCTACACTATAAGCTGACCACTGATGCAGATGTAGACCTTAAAGTTTAAAGAGACGCCCAGGGCTAGTTTCTTGCCGGATGATCACTCAGGATGAAGAGATGCGTTCTATAACACTCTATAAATCTGGGTTGCAGTAGTTGTTGCCAAGGGCTGAGGATGGAGGATGTACAGAGCAACAGTAGGAGTGTTTTGCCAGTACAGTCATGACATGAAAGCCAAATGCTCAGTGAAACGTCCTGATTACAAATTCAGAAAAGACATGGAAGAAAACAAAAATGAGGAGGGGAAAAGGAATTACAGATGTAAGGTTGAAAGCATTCCCAGTGGTGCTCATCACCCATACAAGCGCAAGGTAAACATGACCCAGATTTCCACTATCACACACACACACACACACACACATATGTGCAATCTCTCTGCACAAATATGACACGCTACCTAAACGGCACACGAGGGAACAAATGTAAAAAATCACTAGTGGCTGTGCTGGAACAAAAGCCAGACAAATAGGAGCCTTCATCCTCTGCATGCTCATACTCCCTCTACTTAACTGCAGCAGGGTGTGCACCATTAATATTGATCAAAACAAACTACTGGTGCACGAGACAGGATACAAATGTAGCTGTGATCTACAAAGGTAAACAGACAGGTGTGGAATAGACTGGAAGCATCAGAGGAAAACTGGATTAAAAGGATGAGATGATCAAGAAGCAGTGAAAGAAAATAGGCTGAAGAAGAAAATGATCATCTGTTTGATAAAAGAGGATGTGTGTGTGTGTGTGTGTGTGTGTGTTCCTATCTTTATGAGGACATTTGTCTGTTTACACTGTTATACCATGTCCCCACAAGGGTTAAATATAAATCTACGTCCCCACTAGTAAAATATAAATCTGTATAGAAATTTATGAAAATTCTTAATTTTTTTCACACAAGTCCCCATAAAGCATGGAGGAAAAGGGCGAAAAACAAAACATATATTTTTCAAAGGTTTTAAGATGTTTTTTTTTTTTAATATTATCATTTATTTAACTTTTTAGAATTATTTAATTAGATTTTTTTCCTTCGGTTTTTTAAATAAAAAAAAAGGATTTTGTTTTATATTTAGTTACTTAAAGATTTAGATTTTTACCATCCTTTCTACATTTGTGTGTGTGTGTGTGTGTGTGTGTGTGTGTGTGTGTGTGTGTGTGTGTGTGTACTATATATCTATATATATCTATATATATATCTATATATATCTATATATATATCTATATATATCTATATATATATCTATATATATCTATATATATATCTATATACATCTATATATATCTATATAGCCAGTGCCAGAAAGAAAAGCAACATCAATTATGTTGAATATTTATGTATTTGTATTTATTTATTACTTTTATTTGTAATTTATTTATTGGTATTTATTTTTGTTTTATAATTTTAGAAAAATTTATTAATTTTATTTATTTCAGCTACAAGAAGGAGGATCCTGAAATATATGTTCTGTGTCGACCACTAATGTGTTTGACAGTTTGCATCTCCACCACACAGCTGTTATTTACCCCTGAGTAGTTTTTCATATTGCAATATGTATTGCAGGGTTAAAAAAAATTGCAATGTCAGTGTTTTCTAATATCATGCAGCCCTAATTTTCAAGATTTTTTTTCCTGACTTTCATGGGGATGGGTGTTAGGAGTAATCTACGCTGTGCTAAACTGTGTTCTGAGTGTCTTTCTAGTTAATATATATATATATACAAATTTACTTTTATAGTTTTTGTAGTTATTTCACCTGATTCTCAAATAAAGGTGGTTGTGTTCTTTTTTTCACATTTTTAACATGTTTTTCACTTAAATTACCAATAGAATAATTGACCACAAAAATAATTCATAGCTGCAGCTCTAGAGAAAAACCCAGGTAAGAAGTAAAAGGGAAGAATAACGGCACTATAGGGGTGAATAAAAAACAAACAAACAGCATGAATAAGGACAAACTATTGAGTGTGTTTTCACTTCAGTCTTTCACTACCACCAATAGGTGCGCTGTCAACAAGCTGTCATTAAGTTTTACAACAGCATGAAAAGAACGAAGACAAAACCCACAGAAATGTTGTTTGTGTCTAGAACCCAGGAGGTAAAGAGGCGAAGGAGGCAGACACCAGTCATGTGATGACTTGTTGCTATGCAGCGTTTGGCAGCGAGGCTCTGATAACGGCAACCAGGGACCACGACGAAGGAGGAGGGGAGACGGATGGAGAAATACTGTTCATCACAAAAGTCACTCAAGTTCACTGAGGGGGAGGGAGAGTAAAGAGGAGATGGTGAACGAGTGAGAGAGTAGAATGTTTATGAGAACAGCGATACCATGTCAGATGAAAATACATGTGTGTTTGACTGACAGGGTGACATTCACTTATGTCAAATAAATGTCACCACATTCAGCACAGTAACAACCAGTATCTGCACCTGTCCTACTTCCCACAGTATTGTCTAAAGGCACCGTCACATCCCTTGTCCTGCTTCTCATGCGTCTTTTTACCTCTGCCAAGGAGGAATTAAATACAGGTCTGTTTGTCTGTCTGTCTGTTCTGAAGATTAGATTAGATTTTGAGCAATGAAGGTCAAGGTCACACTAAAGGTCAACAGCTAAAACACATCAGTGGTAAAATCTCAGGATTCAGACAAGATAGAATCTGGTGTATGAAAAATCAAGCCTTGACGGAGGTCTGCTGTCTGCGACTGCCTTGTTTGTTGTTGTTTTTTTACCTCTGATCCTTCTAACTCATGCAAATGAAACAAAAAGAGTAAATGAAGATAATAATAGTACTATTAAAATAATTGTATTTATATAACACCTTTATAATATCAGTTTACAAAGTGCTTTGAAGCCAAGCAGAAGGGTATAATAATAATAATAATAATAATAATAATAATAATAATAATAATAATAATAATAATAATAATAATAATAATGGACTGGATTTACATAGTGTTTTTTTGGCCACTCAAAGCGCTTCACGTTAGTGACCCATTATTCATTCACTCTCACATGTACCCTCTTTTGGTGGTAAACTACATATGTAGCCACAGTTGTCCGAGGGCAGACTGACAGAAGCGTAGCAGCCATTTTGAGGCTACGGCCCCTCTGACCACCACCAAACATTCATACATCAGTGTGAGTGGCACTGGAGGCAAGGAGGGTGAAGTGTCTTGTCCAACACTCACTAGGACAGAGTGGGATTCGAACCACAAACTCTCCAGTTACTGGACGACCCACTCTACCAACAGAGGCATGGCCGCCCCAACATTAGCAGAATAAAACAGTAACTCCAAGTAGAACTGAGGTTGAGTGAGATGAAGTAAAGAGGCAGAAATAACAGAACATGATGGAGGTAGGTCTGTGGAAAATGAGAAGATGGAATAAAACAACATTATGTCAGAACAGGGAACAATTCAAGTGAAAAAAGTAAAAAGAAAAAACATCACATCACATAAAAAGTCATTCTAAAAAAATGCATTTTAAGAAGTGATTTAAAAGATAGCATTGATTGCGTTAGCCTTATCTCCTCCTCATTTCAAAGTTGAGGGTCACCATTGGATTTGACCCTTGACCCCCTGCCACAGGATCTAAGGCTGCCTACTGGCTCATAATCGGCTAGCATTATGAGGATTAGAAAAATCCTTTTATTTTCCCAAATGCACCTGTTGGTTCAAAGGTTAAAGTTCATATGACCTCACAACACTTCATGAACTTTAAAACATAATATACTGTAAATGCTTCAGCCAGTCAAAAAAAACACATTATTACTAGTACTGTGTACTGTGTAGTAGAGGCAGTTTCTGACAAAAAATAAAACAAAGACACTGAGATATTAAGACAACCGTTCATATATGGTAAATAAAATATTACCTGGATCACAAAAATGTAGCAAAAAGTACTAGTAATGCACCTGTTGGTACCAGTGCATCATTTTAGTCGTCAAATGTGAACTACTAAACGCGCACGTTTCTTCGTACTGTAAAGTAAACAGGAAAAGACGGAAGGAGCAGCTCAAGACGTCGCAAATGATTGGTCACATTTTGCGGGAAAGTCGCGGTGATTGGTTTAAAATTGTAACATCACAGGTATTCGCTGAATTTGCGTTGAAGTCGCAACATCGCAAAATCCTACAGGGTCTGAACGACTGATATATGGGCTGGCCGATATTTAAGTTTTTTTTTCGTGTATCAGCGTTGGCCTGTTGTTTCGGCCGATATGCTCTTGGTTTCCCTGCCATGGTTACCACATAACTGATGAACCTTAGTTTTAGGTGATTTTTTTCTCTTGTTCTTTGTTCATTTTTCAGTCTTATTACCAGTGACTCAGTCCAAACTGCTTCAGAATAATTGTGATGTGCTCAGTGTGTGTCAGGTTCTATTGAAATTAGCTGAGAAAATGTTGAGCTCATTTGTCTCCAACATTGTAGGACCTGAGATGCGACTATTGCGCACACGTACATTATGATGTCAATACCAGAGTCCTGCACGGTTCTGATTTTGATATACCGCAACCCGTCATGTTCAAACCCGTATCCGACCCGTTTTCCGACAAAAAAAAATAAAAATAATATCCGCACCCGAACCGATCCGCTATAAATGAACCCAATATCCAACCCGAACCCGGAGGAAAATGTCAGATAGCCAAACTTAAATACAAACATTTATTGCCACGAATATACTGAACAGTGACATAGCCAAGGCAGAGCCAAATAAAATTGTTGTTAAACAGTAGCAGACAAATAATAAACTCAAAAAATAGTTTTATCCGTGAGCTCACACACACACACACACACACACACACACACACATGCTTGAAAAACGCATCAAGAAGGAAGCCGACAGGAGGCAGCTATACAAGTCCAAACTAAAGAACAGTTTTTAGCCTATGTACCGCAAATTAGACCCGCGATCACCCACGTCCGACCCGAACCGAACCTGTATCTGACACAGCACAACATTTTTCACCCATTTTGTGAAAATCTGCGGTTCACCTATGGGTCACCCACGGGTACCCGAACCCGTGCAGGACTCTGGTCGATACTACAATATATGGTGCAGCTCTAGTCCATAGTTTTTTCAGTCAGGTTTTCCTAATAGTGTCTGTACGACAATCACAACACTATTCCTTTGTTGACCCCCCTGAATGTATTGGTTGGCCTCTGCAAATCTTTTTAAGTGGATCCAACACTACTGGGTCACATGAGAAGCAGTGAAAAGGCAAGGACAGAAGCTAAAATGGTCACATCAAAGGCCTGAGGCAGAACCCTGTCTTCACTCGGCTCCATCACATCTCCACTCAGCTGCACCGAACATTGTGTTAAATGTCAAAATCGTCGCCTGGTCTAATGGACAACGACCATAAGAAGAATTGAACAGACATGATGACCACTTTGTAGGTAAAAAAAACTAAACTCTTTCCTTTTTTCTATGTTACTCACTTCTAGAGTTCTATCCATCCCTTACAGACCCCCCCACACCCCCCTACTTACCTGCATCAAACACTATATTTACTTGTTTATTTGTTAGTGTGTTGTTCAGCTTGGTGTAAAAGTAGCACACTTGTAGATTTACATATTCTAAAGTAATTTAGATGAAGATATTTACTAGGAGAGACATGGTGGTGATTTTAAAAATAAAATACAGTTTAGGACTTTGGATTATTATTATGTTAATGGTTTTGTATTTCATCAAGGCGATTATATGATCATGTTTTCTGCTTTAGAATGAAACACTATTACATTAGCAAATGATTTGGATGATATGTATTAACCCTGTAACTCCTGAGACTTAAGTAATTCCACAGTAAAAAATAAAATACATGAACAAAAACTTCCAAAGTGATCAGTAAAAAGACAAAAAAAAAGAATATTAAACTCACAAAATAGTATGTAACATGAACAAAGTAAGACAGTAATAGAACATAATTGAAGAAAAATAATAAAAGAAAAAAGAAAACATAGAAAAAATGAGCAAAAACATCAACAGAAACTAATAAATATTGACAAAATAACAAGAAACAATGCAAAAAAAGCAAAAAACAAAATTAAGTTTAAAAAAAGGAATAAATGACTACTGTAGTAGTTTTTCGTTTTCTAAATCGGTTGCTTTTCGACACTTGTACGTCAGTTCCATCAACAAAACTATCAATAAAACGAAACAAAAAAAAAAATTGAATTTTTCGGAAATTTGAAACTAAACCATCTTTTCAGAATGTGTCAGCGCTGACCTATCATGGGTTAAAGAGTTAATGAGCAGCTAATACATAAATAAATTGAAACAATATATTGTCATATACACAAATATATATATATATATATATATATATATATATATATATATATATATATATATATATTAATATCCCAGTATTGCTAACTACAGTGTGAGTCAGCCTCTTCTTGATTGAATGATGCAAGCAAATATTAAAATTGGGTCATTTTTCCTGAATGAACAATCATATATATCGGGAGAAATGCATTTAATACTTTATTAAGCATTGGTTTGTACTAATGTTGCACCGATGGGCTGCTGTCATCAATAAAATGAAAGTAAGACAAAGTTTTTGTTCATTTTGTTGCTCATTGTTTATTTTTCTACATTTAACTTTTTATTCTATTACTTTTTTTTCCTTGAATTTTACTCCATTTGTGTCTTACTTTTTTCCTGTTACTAATTATTTTGTCATTTTATTAGACATTTTTGTTCATTTACTTGATGACTTTGGTCATTTTTGTTAATTTTGTTGCTTATTTTATTTTTTTTTTTTTTTACTGTAGAACTGCTAAAGTTACAGGAGTTAAAAGGTTAAACTGAATCATGTGGAAGAAGGGAAATATCTAAAACATGTAGAACACCGGCCCTCATGGACTGGATTTGGACGCCCCCTGTTTTAGATGTCTCTCTCTCCAAACACACCTGATTCAAATGATCAATCATCAGCTCTGCAGAAGAATGATAATGACTGTCAGGTGTGTTCAGAGATTCTAAAACAGGGGTCTCAAACTCCAGTCCTCGAGGGCCGGTGTCCTGCATGTTTTAGATATTTCCCTCTTTCACATGATTCAGTTTAACCCTTTAACTCCTGAGACTTTAGCAGTTCTACATAATGGACACATATGGAAAACAAAAACAAAAAAAGTAATTATTAGATAATTCCTTCTTCCATTACAACTCAAAGTCATTCCATCATGAACAGATTCTGCAGAGAATGATGAGCTGATTATTAACTCTTAAGTGTCACAACTGATGTATTCTGAATGAATGGTGTAGTTTAAATATTCCTAAAAAAAAAAATTCATTTGTTTTCCTTTTTTTTAAACTGTTTTTACTGAGTCAAAATGCAACTAATTTAAAAAAAAGTCCAAATTAAAACTGCTGGGACCAAATTTCAATAATAGTTCTCTTCTTTTGTTAAAACATTTCCATGTTAATTACAATTTTGCAAATATTTATTCGTACTATTGGTTAATTTTGTGGAAATTTTTTTTATATTTTGTTTTTATTTAATAATTTTTTCCTTTAATTTTGCTCCATTTTTGTCTCACTTTGTTCATGTTACAAATTATTTTATTTTATTTATTCTTCATTTTTGTTCATTTACTTGATGACTTTGGCTGGGTTTTTTTTTTTTGTTAATTTTATTGCTTAGTGTAATAGTTTTTTTATGTGAAACTGCTAACATCTCAGGAGTTAAAGGGTTAAACTGAATTATGTGAAAGAGAGAAATATCTAAAACATGCAGGACACCGTACCCTCGAGGACTGGAGTTTAAGACCCCTGTTCTATTCTAACCTTATATACTATGTACCTTACACTGATTTAAACAGTTGCTTTGTTACGCTGCTGGACTATTACACAGCCGCTGACGGTAGCAATATCTATCAAGCATGGGTAAATTTAGTGCTATTGAGCAATCTGTGTCTCCAGAATAGTTTTCAGTAAAAGAAACCCTGAGAGGGAGTCGTGGTGGCGAAGGATCAAAGATAACAGGAGTCTTATTACTGTGAGTTGAGGGGAAAATCTGGGGTCCTTCACTGAACTCAGGTGCTAATGGGAGTTGTAGCGCCCACTCTACTGGACTCTGCTGCACCTGTTATTGAACTCCAGACTCCTCTAGGGAAAACTACAGCACTTACAATTAAAGTCTCCAGCGTTGGCTCAGGTGCTCAGCTTCACACTGGCCTCCTTCAGTTTGCACATAATTGGTTAAGTGAAGTGTGATGGCAGATTTAGTTACAGAGGAGGCATTTAAGGAGTGTGTGTGTGTGTGTGTGTGTGTGTGTGTGTGTGTGTGTGTGTGTGTGTAAAAGCTGCGTTACAATGTGGAACGAAACTAACTGTGTGTGTGTGTGTGGTTGTATTCCTATCTTTATGGGGACATTGATATATTTACAGTCACGCCATGGGAACCTCTGAAACCAGCGTTAACCCCTTAAAGCAGTGGTCTCAAACATGCGGCCCAGGGGCCAAATGCGGCCCGCCCATGGGATGAAGAGCATAATAACCTATTAAATGACTCCATATTTTCTTTTCATTTCTTTCTTTGCCTATAAATTATTACAACTTCAAATTTGTGTCATTATTTGACTGCAAAAAATGACCTTAAATTATGAAAATATTTACATTTACAAACTATCCTGGAACAATAAAATGTGAATAACCTGAAAAGAGTTTAGTGTCTTTGTAGAACTGATCTATAATAAAACATATGGGCAAATGATAAATTGAGGCAGAATATTGTTTAAATTACCCCTATTTTCCCTTATGAAATGTAACTTTTTTTGCATTTGGATGAGTAATAAAAGTTTATTATAATTTAATGGGTTTTTGTGCATTAAAACAATGACAAAAATTTGGAGTTGGCATTTATAGGTTATTATGTTTTCATTTTAATGGTCGGCCCATTGTAGACCAGTCAGGTTGAATGAGGCCCCTGAAGAAACTGAGTTTGAGACCCCTGCCTTAAAGCCTATTGTCACAAATATGCATCTATTTATTGTATGCGCTATAGTCACATTATCTCCATGTAGGAGAATTGTAGGTAAATCTGTGTGTAATATACAAATGATGTGACCTTATAAATACATTAACTAGTTTTATCTTAAAGTCAACATAAAGTATTAGGGGAACGGGTGTAAATCAAAACATGTTTTTTCCAAGGTTTGAAGATGGGGTTTTTTGTTTTTTTAAAAATGTATTTATTAAAATAACAAGATCATGCGTTTATGCTAACTACACAATAGACACTTGACCTACAAGTGATAGTTACAAACGTGGTCCCCATAAGACATGGAAACCAGTGTGTGTGTGTGTTTATAAAATGTCTGCTGCAACACCTGAGCCAAAGCACCCAGGGGACACACCCAAAAAAATGAAAGAAAAAATAAACCCTGCTGGGTAATAAAACAATGATAATTATCATAATTATAAACTGTAAATGAGCCATTCGAAAACTGCACTTTTGCTCATTTTAATTTTCTCATATTTATTTAGGTTGGAAATGATAGTTTGTAAATTTCAATATTTTCATATAATTACATTTTTTTTACACTAAGACAAAGAACAAAAAATTAAGTTGTCATGATTTCTAGGTTATTATCATAGCATTAAAGTGATTCAATCCACTTGAGATGGAACTGGTCTGTATCTGGTCCCTTTGACACCTTTGACTGTTAATATCTTCAGTGTAATTTCTGCACTTCAGAAATTCATCCACTGGGCTGGATCAGGTCTTTTAATGGGTCAGTTTTGGTCTGTGGGCTGCATGTCTGACACCCCTGTATAAGGGGGTCCAAATAATATATTAATAATAATTTGAGTCCAACTGATTAATCACATCGGCCAATAAAAATAAAGGAAAAATAAAAAAGTGGATACAGATTGAGGTTTTATCTTATGTCTTTTATGTCATTTACAGTCTTTATGTCATGTCCTTTGACTTAAAACTTGAATGTTACCCATAATAATTGTGAATAATGTCACTTCAACTTTTACTCAGGGTGAAACATCAGCCTAACCTTTAAAAACCCGCAACCATTTTGTCACAGCTTCCATATTTTCTTTTCTTTTTTTGTCTTTCTCAAGTTATGGGTCACAGTTTATTATATCAACTTCTGCGTTTTCACATTTTTCAGTGAAAAACATGTATTTTCCTATGTAAAAATTTTTGGATCATGTGGATATCCATAAAAGTTCAAAGTAAATTCATTGGTAATTAGATCAAATTAGAAAAAAATGAGGAAAAAGGGGATCTTTTCCAACAAAAAATATCATTAACTGAACATAGAAACAAGTATCTCCAACCACTGCCATTTATCAAACTCTGTGTTTTATTGGTAAATCAATATTGTAGAAGATGACAATGTTTCCATGTTCACTCCAGTGTCTAAACATCTAAATGGGTCATATCTGATGACCATGAAAATGTAATATTGATTGGATTAGTGGATCAACTGTTAATAAACACTTTAGCACAGTACATGGTTTTGGTTAGTGGTGAATGTTTGGGAACGTAAGGGTTAAATTAAAAAGAAAATTATTTGACATTTGTTGTGACTGAAATAAATATTTTCATCATGACAACATAACTATAATTAAAAGAATAATGTAATCACATTTCATCATGATGAATGAATGAATCAGGAGCAATAACTGATTTGAAAAAAGTGAAATAATAAGAACTAGTAAAACCATGAGCTGTTATTATAGGCCCTCACCTCCCCTTGTAACTGCTGACACCACCTGATAGTGAGAGGATGGTTTATCTTGCACTTGATCCAATATTCTGTGAGATGTACGCACTCCAGTGATGCACGGCCTGACCCCAAGTGTGTGAAACCGGGACCCGTGGAGACCAGGTTCACACGGTTCTTTGGGTGTTAAAGGTTGTCGACCCCTTGTTTAGATGCTGCGCGTTGATAACTTTTGAATGATGAAGCAGGACAATATTTTCTCAACATATTAACTTACAAGAAATGACATGGGATTTTAACACAGAAATAAATGCAGGTATGTTGTAATAAACGTCCAAAATGTAATAACTTTTTCATTTCATCTTCTAATAAACTGCCACAACGCATTTTGTAATCAATTTTTCCACATTTTTATTTCCAAAATATATTTCAAATATTTTAGTGTTTTCTTATATATTTCAAATTGTCCATGTCTTACAGTATATGTCTAATTAACACCAAAGCGCCCTGCTGCTCCAAAATGTAAAAAATGTATTACAAAATGCACCGTTATTACAAAAAAGTAGGTCATGTGATGTTCATAAAGAGCACTGACTACTTTTTAAAAATGCGGGTCAGGTCCATCTTTTTCAAATATATTTCTTGCGGTCCAAGTTGCGGGCAGGTTAGTTAAAAAAGCAGTCGGTTACATCGACCCGCGCATCACTGACGCACTCCTATACATCTGAAAATGACAATTTCAATACAAACTCATTATAGCCACGCCCACGGTTTTATCAAAGATGTAATTGATGACTTTTGATCCCACATGTGTAGGTGATTTTCACCCAGTTTGGTGTAAATTGGATGTAAAAAGTCTAGGAGATGATGATAAAAGGATGAGAATGAAAAAAAACCATTTAGTTCTATGGCACAGTTTTGGTGTTGTCATGGCAACACAATTGAAAATAGGGGTGTGTCCTCATTGGCTTTTTGGTTCAGTTCAGCATAAGGCTTGTGTGTGTCAAATTTGATTTGACTATGTCGGGAAAATTTTCTTTGTCCAATTCAAAGGGATTCTGCCAAAACCCCATTCAGTTCTATGGCACAGTTTTGGTGTTGTCATGGCAACACAATTGAAAATAGGGGTGTGTCCTGATTGGCTTTTTGGTTCAGGTTGGCATGACGGATATGTGTGCCAAATTTCTTTTGATGACGTCCAAAATATTTTTTTCCACTCAGATTCAAAAACTGTAGGGGGCGTCAGAGTCATTTTACGATGTAATGATAAGAGTTACATATCGTGTTCAGGTTGTCATATCATACCAGGGCCGTGTAGAGACCTTTGGTGGGTCAGGGGCTTTTTTTTTTTTTTTTTGGAAAATTTTAATTTCAAAGAAGTAAACTTTATTTAAAACTAATTTCAATAACAACTCAATGATTTCTGTGTGTGTGTGTGTGTGTGTGTGTGTGTGTGTGTACTGAACATGTGACGTCATGAATCATGGCTACATGTAAAATGTTATTTTCTAAATGTATAATTTCACATATGTTCAAGGACACATTGTGAAGAACTTTACTGTTGGAACTGATTCATTTGTTAAAAAACAAAAAAGCCAAAATAAAAAACTCAAACAAACCCCAGTCAGTATCAAAAGGGCACTTTAAATGTCAATCAGCAAAAGGACAGGTGCCAGAGCCCCTGGAGCCACCCCTTCTAGGCACGTGATTGTTCTGTACAAATGTTACATTGAGTCCAACTCACTCTGACACTGTGTGTGTCGATGGTTTCAATGTGGAGTCAAATAATATTCACTTTTCTGAAACGTTGAAAGGGCGAAAATTGGTGTTAAAGTGACAAGAGAATAATAATATAATAATAGTCAGAGCATGTGTGCGTGCCTTGTATTCTCAAGTAACCTTAGTGAGCTGGTCCCTAATGGAAGAGCAGATACAGATCACCCCAGGGCCTGACACTCTAATGCACTCTCTTCTTACTTCACCTATTGCGCAACCTCCCACTTTTTCACCCTCCTTCGCTTTCATCGCCTTAATCACCCATTCTCTTGTTCTTATCAGTGCGGGCGGTGACTTTGTCCTTGTCTTGCTGCCTTAGCAACTAAACTTTAAAGCAACTAGTGAGACTGTAAAATTATTCTCAGATCTTACACCATATCTAACATTTTCTGCACCTTTCCTGGAAATATATCAGGTTTTAAAAAGGTCTGTCAGCCTGTGTGTCTGGGCTCAGGTGTTCCATAGCCTGCAAGTCTGGGCTGTAATATAAACTGATTTAATCCCACATCAGCAGGGGTGAATGAAGTCACTATGAGAGACTCGGTGTGACATTCTCTACTGCCGCTGCTGAAGAGGAAACCCCTGACACTTGAATGTCAGCTCAAATTTTCAGGCTGTTTGCATCAGGATGATTAGAAGTAGAGCTGCACGATATTAGAACAAAATGACTTTGTGATTTTTATTTGATTTTTTTTAAATCCGGTGAGATATATTGTGATATGAAAAAATCCCATATATAATAGAGGATTTTAATATAGGAGTATATAACAGCTGAGTGGTGCCGATGCAAACAGTCAAACAGATTAGTGGTCGACACAGAACATCCTTCTTGTAGCCAAAACAATTAAATAAATAAAATATGTAAATACATTTTTTTTATATTAAAATAAATGAATAAATACATAAAACAGACAAATGGATAAGAAATAAATACATAAAATGTTAAATAAATGAATAAAAACGAATAAATGAATAAATAAATTCAATTAAAAAAATGTCATTAAATAAATAATTACAAAATTATATATATATATATATATATATATATATATATATATATATATATATATATATATATAGAGTGATGCGCGGGTCGATGTATCTACAACCCGGAACCGACCACTTTTTTAACTAGCCCAGACCGCAAGGAATATTTGAAAAGGACGGACCCGACCTATTGTCTGAAACCAGACAATAGGTCTGGATGGTTGTTACCTTCAACGTGTGATAGTGTTGATTATTGATCCAACTAAAGCTATAAATACAGCTTAGTACTGCCTTGCAGAAACATAACAAAAACTAATTTTAAATTCAGAAAAAAATATCTACCATCTTCCATGAATCACATGCTAGAAAGTTCCAGTAAATACTTAAGATTGTATCTGACTCACATCGGGTGGATGTAATCATGCTCTGACCACTTCAGACAGTGAATCACTCTACCTGTCAATCTGTGCAGAACGTCAAAATCATGAGTCAAAGACACAGCTTTTCAGTTAGTTCATGTTATATTTAGATCAGGATGAAGTCCATATCAAGGCTCTCGATTTTCAGTTCTGGATCAATCAATGATAGCTTGAATCTTCAGTTTTATTTTACATGTCCTCAACCTTTTAACCCCCCCCCCCGATAAAGGCTCTATTTATTATAATCTGGTCTGACTTCATTTTTCTGCTTCAGCACCATAGTATTTTTAATTAAAACTAGTTTTACAGCATATGAAAAACTGTTATTTATGGTATTAATATGAATAATGTATGAAATATATGCCCGTCATTATTTTAGTGGCACTCCATTTCTTGCAGATTCCTTTGTACCACTTTTTGCTGCGAGTCTAACGATCAGTATTAAAAAAAGTCTTCTTTTTAAAGGTTTACTTAAAACACAGTCAGCTATGGCTACAGATGTAGTTGTGAATGTGAGAATAATGGATCAATAATGTATACTGGTTTGGGTACCTTAAAAGTGCTGCAGAAATTAAATCCATTATTTATTAAAAAAAAATAATTAATTGTAATATCACTGGAAATTATTATTTCAATGTATGAATATTTGAAGCAATTCCATCAAAGTATCAAAGTGGAATCCTAAAAATAATAGAGAATTATTCTGATAACACAGCTTTAAAATGAGTGCACGTCCATTGTCTGCACTTTAAACACAAACAACCAGACATTTAGTGACAGTTACCAAGACATCCAGCAAAAAAAAAAAAAAAAAAACACAGCAGAACACAGCAGAAATCCAAAACCAGTTCAGACACACGTATCAACAGTGACCTAAGACACTATTCACACTGTCAGCAGGAGCCACGCTGTAACCAATACTGCACAGAGTCAAGGGTGAGCAACAGAAAAACGCAATGAAAACACAGGATTACAAAGACAGCCCCACTATAGAAAACCACATTACAGCCAAAATCCTACTCTAATCTGTACCTTTTAGTCCGTCGGAACATGGTGAGTACCAAGGTTGGCGCTCAGAGCAATAGAAGAGGCGGCAGTGGCTGAGCTTTGATGGTAAAAAGAAGGTAGAGAGCAGCAGGTATTTGGGTAAAATGTCATTGCAATACAACGCGTAGCTGCCACAACCTTTACAAGTGAGCTGGTGTGTGTGTGTCGTCTGAGCGAGCGAGCCGAGAACGAGAAAGAGAGAGAGAGGGAGAGAGAGAGAGAGAGATGAAGGGAAGAGGGAGGGAGAGTATCTTTTAGAGAACAACAAAAGGCAGCAGTGGATTGTGGGTCATTTTTTTCAAGGCTTAGTTGCAACAGTGCACAGAGTAATTTTGTGACTTTTTTTTTTTTTTTTTTTTAGTTCCTTTTTTGTTCCTTCACTGTCTGAGCGATGAAAGAACCTGATGTGGAGTTAAAAGCCTTTCCTGGAGGCTACTGTCCTATGAATGGACGAAGGAGACGGTAGAAGGGGGGACATTTATCTGAGCCAAAGTGAAAGACATGACTCAGGGACAAGGACACATGGGCTGTTTACATAAGTGAGAAGCAGATGTTGAATGAAAACAGCCTCACCTGATGGATGATGGATGGACCTGCCCCCCCCCCCCCCCCCCCCCCCCCCCCCCCACCCATCCCCCCACCCTCCTACATCTGCAAATGGACGTTCATCTACAGCAGGGGTGTCAAACTCATTTTAGTTCATGCGCCACCAATTGATGTGCGGGTCGACCCGCAACCGACCGCTTTTTTAACTAACCTGCCCGCAGCTCGGACCACATAAATGTATTTGAAAAGAACGGACCTGACCCGCTTCTAGACCCGCATTTTTAAAAATATAATCAATGGTGGGCCACCTGTAACATCCAAAGAAACATTTGAACCTGGTTTCCATGAAAAGACAACACTGGTAACCGCTCATCATCTTTAAAAATCTTAGTGAATGTGTCCCAAACTTTACTTCCACTCTCCTAACTTGACTTTCTCTCTTACTCCCTCCATACAGTAGAACAGTGGTCCCAACCTTTTTATTACCGCGGACCGTGGGGGGGGGGGGGGGGTTACGTAGATTGTTTATATCAATTGGTACCGGGCTGCCGACCGCCTAATAATTAATTCATTATTAATTATTTGTCTTGTATTTATTATCTGAGTCTGAACAGTCTTTTATTTTGAAAAAAAAAAGGATTCTCTCGACTACACTTGAATGCCAAAAATGTAACCCACATGTTACACAGACGAAGCGAACCCCCCACCCCCCCCACCCCAGTCTGTGGTAAAGTTGCCAAACGTTGACCGGTCCACGGTAATAAAAAGGTTGGGGACCACTGGTTTATATCAGACACAGAGCGCTTGGTCTGTGTAACATGTGGGTTACATTTTTGACATTCAAGTGACACAGATGTAGTCAAGAGAATCTTTTTTTTTTTTTCAAAATAAAAGACTCAGATAATAAATACAAGGGAAATAATTAATTAAATAATTGATCCACAGACCAGTTCCGGTCCGCGGCCCGGGGGTTGGGGACCACTGCTGTAGAATACTGACCACGTTGTACTGACCACAGACATTCAGTTAATGAAGCGTATTTACCAGGTTATTTTAATGTTTATCTCAAACGACAAACGACCCAACCTGAATATCATTAAAAATATTTTTTAATGTCGCGTAACTGCTCACACCCGCTCACTTCAGGTCAGCCCACGCATCACTGGGGGCCACATTGACCTAAATTTGATCTGAATTGGGCCGAACCAGTGAAATAGTAACATAATAATACATAAATAATGTCAAATCCAAATATTTCTCTATATTTTTTAGTGAAAAAGAGTCAAATTAAATCATGAAAATGTTTACGTTGATAAACTATCTGTTCAAACAATGTGAATAACATGAAAGAATAAAATAATAACCCTAATTTGAACAATATTATGCTTCTGTTTGTGTTCATTATAAGTTGCAGATACAAATAGACAAAATATTTAATATCAGGCAGATTATTCTTAAAATTGCACTGACTTCTCTTAAAACACTTGAGGTTTTTCATATTTGTTCAAGATTATTCACATATTTTGTATTAGTGTAAATATATGAAACTATTTACAAGTACAAAGACAAAAAATTGTGAGTATTTATAGATTAATACGATTATATTTTACTGGTCTGACCCACTTCAGATTGAATTGGTTTGAATGTGGAACCTATTATTTATTTCTCTGTTTGTTTTTCTTTACTCTGTGACACAATCAAAATAAACTAAAACTAAACAGATCCATAAGTGTATGCGTGGTGCCTGTGTTTTCGTACAGTATTTACACCGTGAATGGATGCAGAGGAAACAGATTGAACACGATGCCAAATCCACTACATTCATCTATAATGGATGCCAAGGCCAATGGCGTCCCGTAGACGTGAGACAGGATGGGATGTGATGTGAGGGAGATGGACACGTCTCAGGAGACAAAGGCATGATGGGTAAAAATGGGAAGCAGTTGGTGGGAAGTGAAGGACAAAAGTGAGATGGATAGGAGGACACAAAGTGAGTTGGTGTGCAGCTTCATTTCATGTTTGATTACCCATGATGACTCTGGGCTGGGGGGGGAGGGGCTAGTGTGGGAGAAGATGGATAAGGCAGGGCGATGGGAAAAGAGGCGGCAGACGAGGGTGGAGACAGAGGCAGTGGGCTGTGACTGGCTACACACACACACACACACACATTCGTTTAAATGTCTCATGAGGACCACGTTTGTAATTAAGCTGCCATTGGGTTGTGAGTGTAAACACATCTTGTTTAAATTTTTAATAAAATAAAATAAAAAAATACTGGTAAGAATTAGAAAACTAAATTAAAAAATAAATACAAATGAATGAATAAATAAAAAATAATTTACAAATAAATTAATTACAATACATACATAAAATATAATACAAAAAAATAAGTAAATAAAAATGTAAAAAATAAATAAATAAAAGAATTTTTAAAAATAGAGAAAAATAAATACAAAATTTTAAAAACCTCTGGAAAAATACATATTTCACTTTGCACCTGTTCCCCTCATGCTTTAGACTGCCAGGGGAAAAAATAATGGATTTATAGAGCCACATCATTTCTATTTTACTAGTGTGAACCTTTATTTGTATTTAACCCTTGTTGGGACCTGAATTTTGGTCCCCATAGTGTCAGAGGTCCCCATGGTGTGACTGCGTAAACATATTAATGTCCCCATAAAGATAAGAATACACATACACACACACACTGGTTTCCATGTTTCATGGGGACCAATTTTGTAATACTACTACTACTACTAATAATAATAATAATATAAAAAATTGCACTTTACTTTTTTGGATAAAATCCTCACAGTGCTACAGCAGAAGACAGTATAGTTAAAAACTGTTAAAATAAAATAAGAGTAAAATTCGAGTCAGTAACAAATGGGATTTTTAGTAAATGAATAAAATTGAATAAAATGAAAATATTTGTCTTAATTTATTTGCATTTTTAATTTTCTAATTTGTAAAATAAAAAATACATATTTATTTTTAATTATTAATTTTATTTTTTTATTTCTACTACAGAAACATATGTTGTGTGTCGACCACTAATCTGTTCGTCCATTTGCATCTGCACCACACAGCTGTTATATATTCCTGAATATATTTTTCATATCACAGGATTTTTAAAAATCGCAACGTCAGTTTTTTTCTAATATTGTTCATCCCATTCCCTCCAGTGTTGTGTTTTAATTCACCAGTTAACATAGATTAACACAGCTACTACTGTACCATATACACAGGTACACAAGTCATTATTGATTTAATTTGTTTATTTCAAGCAATTCACAGAATATACACATACATAAGAAAAGATATAATAATATTTACACCCAAAAAGGAGTGGGAAGAAGTAACACTTATTTAATCCACCCCCGTTCTCATTAATAACTTAAAAAAAATGTCAAGTTCTAAACATTCACTCCTGTCCCTTAACCATTCAGATAATTCAGAATCAACTCATTCAACAGTGTCTAAACCATGTGAATAGAACCCAGAAACAAAACACATTCACACATTCAACAGCTAAACTCACATCAGACCAACAGCGATAACAACAAAACTAGCATAGCACCGATGCTAAAGAACAACACAGAGCAGCGACGGCATAAATAAAGCAAAAGGTAAAGAACAAACACATATGAAACAAACAAGGAACAAACAGGAATCAGCATCAACACCCTCCATCTTTATAGTGAGTCCAAATTATATGTTTATACAACAGTTTACATTTGTGAATATTGTGCTATTGATTGTGTTGGATGTCCAGATGACCAGACGCACAAAAAAGTTTGAGAGTAGTTCGAAATTTGGATAATGTGACATTTCCAAAGATAATAAGTACTGTCCTTGAATTGTGAAAAAGTTTTAAAAAGTTATTTGATAGTAGTCTGTGTAATGCTTTGTATAGAATTATTGATGTATAATATTTTACAAGGTCATGAGTTTTTAATAGTTTTGAATAAAATAAACAGATGGTGAGTGTGATCTACAATTATTCACAACTAAATGACTATTGAGACCATTTTTTTTCACTATTCAACAACAACTTGAGTCATTTTTAAAGGAGAAAAAAAAGCAAAATAATTGCATTTTATCTCATCTCATTCTCATCTCTGTGTGACTGAGCAGGAAAAACATCATAATTCTTAGATCATATGAAACTTCTGCTTCTACTGTACTCCATATGCCTTTGTTTTCAGGTTGAAAAACTACCCCATGCTGCAGATTTTTCAGACAGGTAGGGAGGTTGAATATGTAATCCACACCTTTTCAAACTGATCACGACCTGGATCTGACTATTGTTGGTGATTTTGTTTTGATGTTGGAGCTTGGAAAACTGGCTTACATTCTTTTATACCATGAAAGGGCATCAGTTTCCATCTTTTTAACATATATTTAGTCTTTTAATATGAATTAGGGGCCTCATGTACGAAGGATATGTGTGTACCGTAATTTCCGGACTATAGAGCGCACCTGATTATTAGCCGCACCCACCACATTTTAAGAGGAAAACCAATTTTGTACATACACAAGCTGCACCTGTATATAAGCCGCATGTGCCCACATTAAAACATGTAACACAAACACAAAATTAACTCAAACCCGACTTCAAGTCCCGCGAATGAAACTAAATGTCCTTCATTAAAGTCCACAGTCCAAAAATCACAGCCGGCAAAATGAAGGGAAAATGATACTTAAGGTTTGATGCAGACCTGCAGAGTCCGGGTCCCGTTGAAAGTAATCCAAGGAAAAAAAGTGTATATTTCCAAAGGTAAGGGAGGGAAAAATATATATCCACTATTGTCCGCCGCGTCCACAAACAGGTGGCTGGTCGCTGCCTCGCCTCATCTATCGCAGAGTCAGCGATAACTTTAATCTTTCGCAGAGAGTTCAGGTCAAACTCCTCTGTGCCAACGTGCAAAAATAATCCACAGGGTCTGGTCGAGCCTCTGTCTTCTCTCACACACCGCCGCGGGTTTTTCTTTAAGCAACTTTTTACCCCCTCTTCACCTTTTTTTTGTCTGTCCCTCACCTTTACCGGTCCCCACTTAAACCCGTCACCCCGCGTTTGTTCCGCCCCTCCTTTTTCATTCAGTCTTCCTCGACGCATATATTCCACCGGTCTAAATCTTACCTTTTCTACTCGAGCGCCGCTGGCGGCCGTTAGAAAAATTACATAAATTGGCCGCATCACTGAATAAGCCGCAGGGTTGAAAGATTAGGAAAAAAGTAGCGGCTTATAGTCCGGAATTTACGGTATATATGTATGCTTTGTCAGATATGGAATAAGTCTATTTATTATTTGCAATAATTAGTTTTTCATTAGTTAATAAATGGCACAGTATAGCACTGAGTTTAGAGAATCTCTGTATACCGGTTAATACAGTAGTATAATATGTGTAAGTGTAAGGCTAATTTTGTTTACGAATGGTTATTATGTCTCTTATTTTAATTGTCTTTTAATGTATCTTAATCATTTTAATTTTCTTATATGTTTTATGTAAAGCACCTTGAATTGTCCTGTACATGAAATGTTCTATACAAATAATTTTTCTTACCTATAATCTTTATTTTTTTTGGAATAATGTTTGGATTTGGGGGTGATTTATCAGTTACTACATGTTATAGTTCATGGTTATTCATGGATTTTTACCTTAGGCATACTGGTCTGCCACCTTATATCTTTGATTTATAACACATTAATTACACTATAACACTGACGTGGTAAATAAATCACCCTGAACCCTGTCCTGGTGAACGTCTGCCATGTTTTCCCACATTTGTGAGGTTTCAGTCTAACACGAGGGTAAAATCTAAACCTAGGTGTGACAGTGCATGTGGAACTGTGTACTGTTCCACGCTAACTATACCGCTGGTGTACGGATATTTCTTTGGATCTTTTGTCAACATTTAGAGGTGATACTGGGAAACTGTTAATGATGTGAAAAAGTTAATTCCTGATGTGACATGCACATCAGAAATACACACATGGACACACAATCCTACAACATGACGTAAGACATGAGCTCATCTGAAAACATGACTTGTTAAATCTCAGAGTGGTCTTAAAGGGGACATATCATTTTCCACCTGGTGTCACATGTTTTGGTCAAAATACCACATTAACCAGTCCCTCCAGGATTTCTCTGGCCTTTTTTGAAATCGTTTCGTCTTAAAATGTCTGATGTTACATGAGCTTTTCCGAAAAATTGTGATGAAAGTTGAGGTGCTTTTTAGGCTTTTGTTGCAGGAGGAAGTGAAAGTTGTGAAAAAATAGTTGTGATTTTCCCTTTTTGTAATAAAAATTAAGTAATATTTCAAATATATAGTTACTGGAAAATTAATTTAAAGTCATTGTGATATGGTCCTCAAAACTACCTTTTACCGAGATGGCAAATAAATGATTATGAGGGTTACAAAATATTGAATTTTTGTCCAAATCTACCTGTTGGTTCAAAGGTTAAAGTTCATATGACCTCACAACACTACATGAAGTTATAAAACATAATATAAATGTCTCAGCCAGTCAAAATAAACGTATTATTACTAGTACTGTGTACTGTGTAGTAGAGGCAGTTTCTGACAAAAATAGAACAAAAACACTGAGATATCAAATATGGAAAATAAAATATAACCTGGATGACAAAAATGCAGCAAAAAAAGTCATCTTCCAAATGCACCTGTTGGTACTAGTGCATCATGTTAGTCGTCAAATGTGAACTACTGGCGTTTCTTCATACTGTAAGGTAAACAGGAAAAGGCAGAAGGAGCAGCTCAAATGATTGGTCACATTTTGTGGGAAAGTCGCAGTGATTGGTTAAAATTACAACATTGCACTGATGTACACCAGGACTACCATAGATAATAATGGTGGATCTGAGAGTCTGAGCAGAGGTGTCTGTGACCTGTAGGTGGGATGGGATGGGGTGGGGTATTCAAATGAATTTAAGCATGTGACATATGAAGCATAGAAAATCCAAAATGGAGTCTTTTCATCCCCATTTCCAACAAGAAATGGATCAGGAGAAAAGTGTATGTTTTTGTTTTCATAATTTAAGGGTCTCCTCACACACATTGTTTTTCCAACACATATTTGTGTTGGAAAAAGAGTAAAAAAGTACATTTTGCATAATACGACCCCTTTAACAATAGCTGCCAAGTGGTGCCAAGAGAGAGAGAGAGAGAGAGAGAGAGAGAGAGAGAGAGAGAGAGAGAGAGAGAGAGAGACGCTGCTAAATGTAGTTTCATTGTGTCTCACATTGACAGTAAAAGTATTCGATTCTATTCTATTCTATTCTAAACCAAATAAAAACAAAGTCCTTTTTATTTAGAAATTCTTAAAATACAGTACTTTATGAGTTTATTGGCTGTTATTTCGTTAACAAATGTAACCCTGTCGTCTGCACTCATTTCATTTTTGTCCAGGGTTATTGAAAGCAAGTCATACATTTGTTGAGTTGAATCCATTGTTATCCTTGTGGTGCCCCCAGGTGGGACAAGTCATGTGACTAAGACATCCAGACACATGTGGAAGAGGGAGATAGAAGAACAGGACAGGTAATAGAGGCACATGGATGGAAAACAACAACGGAACAGAAAGCAATTGCTAGTTGAACAGTGGGGGTGGAGGATGGGGGTGAAAGGCTCGACCGGGGAAATGGCAGAATGGCTTTCAGCACCATGGACAGCGTCCAGCAGTCCCGGCTGGCCTTAATCAGTCTCTAACAGACAACCAGCATCCTCCTCGTCATTTACACAAGCACTAACACTCCACGCCATGAAAACCATCTGAGGACGACTGCCGCTCAGGAGGGGACAGAGCATTCTGACAGCAGCAGTAGGCTTATTGTTGGTGTTGTGATTGTTTTTTCTACAAGGAGGGAGCATGGAGTCGCTCCCCAAAGAGGAGAGAAATGTCATGGGGACAAGAGGGAAGTGGAAGGGGAGGGGGAGGAACAAAGGTAACACTCACCTGCTGTTCTTGCGAGGCAGTGGCAAATCCTTCTGGAAGAAAACACAAAGGAAAAAGGAAAAGAGAGATCAGGAAGAGCAAACAATGAAACATATTTGTCAACATACAGCAATACTACAATATACTTACATACAATATATTATATGTAAGTATATAATATACATTACAATACAATATATACAATATAGGTTGAAATACAATACTCTGTTTACATTGTGCAGCAAAAAAAACTTCATTACTCACTTTTCATAACTTGCACTCATTACACTGCCACACTTTCATTTTGTTTTCTGGTAATATTTTAAGTAATTATGGCTGGTTATGCCCCCCCCCCCCTCCCGATAATTACCCCACCCAGAGGAAGGGAGAGAGGTAATTATTTGTTTTTAAAGGCTGTATGTTTGATTTTAAGCAGGTTTACACGAAAACTACTGGACCGATTTCCATGAAATTTTCAGGAAAGATGCAAAGTGATCCAGAATAGATCCCATTAAATATTGGTAAATGTAGGTCAAAGGTCAAAGTCACAGTCACCAAAATATTTTCGCAATGATCAGAGATAGAGCAAATCAGGAATTTCCTTTTCATTCTCGTATATACTCAGTTTATACTTCAGTTTATGTTTGCTCTCACTGTTGATGTGCATCAACATCAGAACCTTGAAGGACAAATTTGAAGAATCTAGGTCAAAGGTCACAATAAAGGTCAAAATTGAATTATGGATATGACTTTTGAAGTATTAATTTTACAGACTTCCAATCGGCATCAGAATACTAGTCTTTCAATTCTGCATTTGTCCGCATATAGTTTGACCTATTGTCAACTCAAGAGGTCAAAGGTCACTGGGTCAATACCTCGTCTCGTCATCTGAACCCGCTTTATTCTCACTAAGTTCACGGGGGTCTGTGGGGGCCTAATCCACCTACAATGGGTGAGTCTCCAGTTCATCTCAGGGCTGAACATATATAGACAAACAATCACATTCACACCTATGGGCAATTTATACTAATGGATGGTGGGAAGAAACCCGGGTCAATACCTAAAAAGCTCAAATAGACTATAACAGTAAAACCAGTGGAGATAGAGACTTAGTTACTATTGTTGACAGATAGGAAACCTGGCATGAGCTATAAAATGATGTCATCACCTTTGACTTTGAAAGGTCAAAATCAAGGTCACTTGACTTTAAATGGTGGTAACTTTAAACACAGTGGTGGTCAGTACTCAGTTACTATTGTCGAGAGATAGGAAACTATGTGCAGGCTCCAAAATGGCATCATGACCTTTGACCTTGAGCGATCGTAAAAGGTCAAATTCATAGTCTCACATTTGGAGAGGGAGATGTTCATTATGAGCTAAAATGTGAGCAAAGGGGGCGGGGCTTGTTGTGCCGGGCACCACTTGTGTATTTTGTAGTCGGTATTAATTTTTCCTCCAATTATTTTTGGGATTTCAAAGCTTAGTTTGTAGTTGGACTCATTAAAGGGACATGAAAGGGGGGGGTGGGGGCTGATCTGCCTTAGAGTCTGCAATCTCCAACTGCTTTTCTAGTTGTTTTAATGTGATAATTATGCAAGAATTTATTATTACATGACCTATATTTGTTTTTTCAGGCAGAACTGAGCAATGTTTCAATTAATTCATTATTTTGTTTTTGGAAAATTAGGAGAAATGACGACATCTATATTATTACTTGTTAGACTTTTTCTTGTTCAAAAAATGTCTTATAATATATTACCTCTGGATGTGTTTATTTTTAAGGCATATACTTTTAGCAAAGAAAGAGTATTTCTGAACTGACCTTTGTCTTCAGTTCATGTATCCAGAAAACAATCAATTAAAATCGTAAATAGTCTCTAACATAGAAAAAGATAAATAAAAACTATATTTCAATTTTTACCCATATTACCCAACTCCAGTTTAAGGTGCAGGTTAATTACATGGTTGATCATCTGTAATTAATCACTTTGTATTTCACACAGAAAAACATAAATTAATTTTCTAAAGTCTTCATTTTCCATTGTAATAACCTAGTGTGTGGATAAGATGCCTTCACATAGAGAAAAATGTCCATCATGCAAAATATCTGCAGTAGTTTAGAAAGGGCAATAGAAAATGAAAATGAGAAACAGTAAATATTTACATAGAGGAAGCAAAAAGATTTATTTTAAAAAGTGGGAGGAAATTGCTTGAATCATTGGATGCTTTAAGAGCCTTTTAAATTAACATGTGTATTTCCTGTTGGTGCAGCTTTTATATGGTGTTTGGGTGGTTTAGTTCTTCATGTCAAAAACTATTGGAAGGATCAAAAAAAAATAAATAAATATATATATATATATATATATATATATATATATATATTTAAAAGTGTAGAATCTGATATAATTTTAGGATTAACTGTAACCTTAACGATTCATGGCTGCAAAAATTTTCGATTGAATAACGTCAAGCCCAATATACAGAAATAAACAGTAATATTGAATGTCAATTGTTTTGCTACAGTGATAAATAGGGCTGCACGTTATTAGAAAAAGCTGATGTGACTTTTTTTTTTTTTTAACCCTGTGATATATACTGGGATATGAAAAACTTATGTCTTCGGCCTAAATATATAAATCTTGATTAATTAATATCAGACCAGATAAGAATTAAGAATGTACTTTTTTTTTTAGTATTTCCATTATTTTAAAAACACAAATAGAATTTACAATTAAAGATTATTACAAAGTTTTAAGTCTTTTGTCAATAAGTCTGAGGTCAGTCTCTCATCTGAGTGCATGCTGCCTGGGAGGCTACATGGCACTAAATGCTGTTCCTCCAGGCATGCATTAAGTAGTCGACCCCTCCTCCATCATCCTCTTCGCTTCAGGTGTCGACTTTTAGAGAGTTGTTTTTTTTCCCGTTCATCTCTGTCCCTTGGCGAGAGGGATTTCCATTGTTGTCCTAATGTAAATTACCCCATCCCCTGCTCTTCCACAGGGTCTGTGTCTTCTAAGCAAACTCTCCTGTTACAGTTTTGTCATTTATATAAAACATTACATTGTATTTCTATCTGATATTATTGTCATTTCTACAACACTTCTAATGACTATATAACAGCTGTGTGGTGTCAACACACTGTTATCATCAGTGTCCACTGTCTAATCCTCTGGCAGGGACAGGACAGGATAGCTTAACCACATTGGTACAGACTGGCAGTAACAAACCCTCACCACTTCTCTACACCCTTCTGTGAGCTGTACACAGTTATTTTCATTGTGTAACTAAAAATGTACTATTTATGTAGCATTCTGTGTTATTTCTCTTCATTTTAATCACTTTTGTGCCTGTAAAAATGATGGAATATACAAAGGCTGCATGACAAAAAATGACATTGTGAAATATATTGCGATATGAAAAAAATCCTCCTGAGTCTATAACAGTTGTGTGGTGTCGACACAAATGGTCAAACAGATTAGCAATGAACACAGAAGATATGTTTCAGTATCATCCTTCTTGTAGCCCAAATAATTAAAGAAAATTAATGATTAAAAACAAATAAATAAATTAAAAATACTGAAATAAAAATGCATCAATAAATACCCTTTAAATAAATGACTAAAAATAAATACAGTAAATTAAATTAAATTAATACATGTTTTTATTGTGCGGTCCTTTGGGTCAGTGGTCCATAAATGTGCCTTTTCATATGTACTGTATGGTGCCATTGCTTACTACTGAAAACGGTAAGATATCCTTGGGGAGTGGGATGATGAATCTTTGGAACTGAACTTTGGAATCTGAGTCTTTAAGACCCGATTGTAGGACACAGTCTGTGCGCCTTGTACGGAGGACCGCACCAGGGTTAAAAAATAAATAATATGTCACCACATCATCTAAACCTGCTTTATCCTCACGAGGGTCACTGGGGTCACTGGGGGTCTAATCCAGCTCCAATGGGTGAAGGCGGGGTACACCCTGTATGAACCTGTATGAGTGCATGTGTTTGGATGGTGGGAGGAAACTGGAGTACCTGGAGAAAACCCACACAGACATATAATCAAATAAATAAGTAAAAAATAAAGATAATTGTAGGGCTTTCGATGTGACTATTGCGTATATTGCAATATTGATACTCAAACAATAAACAAAAACTCATCTCTATTACTGAATGTTGAGTGTTTTCCTACAGTAATAAACAAACTCACTAAAACAGAAGCATGAAAACACAGTTTTACTAGTTGGAACCCAACACCACATTGGTCCATTGGATTATTTACATCTAAGTAAATTATTGATTTGAATATGTTTGTTAGTAAAGCAGCTGGTCTATTAATTTCTCCTGCTGTGTGAATCTGGCCTGTCTCTGTCTCTGTCTCTGTCTCCTCCCATCTCCAGAGTCCAGATGGACGGGGAACATTTGGGCTGAAACAGCAGCAGACACCCACTGCACCCAATGAAAACAGCCAGATATCTCATGCCAGCATAAACCAGCTCTTTACAAAACCCTGCACACTGAGATAGAGAGGGGAGAGGGAGGGGGGAGAAAGGGAGAGGGAGGGGGGAAATGCCTGGAGCGTTATCCTGGAGTATTCAGGGTGTTCGGCACCATTTATGTTTGTTCTGTTCACGCAAAGGACAAACAGTGTCTGGTGTGTGTGTGTGTGTGTGTGTGTGTGTGTGTGTGTGTGTTATAATACCAGATACAATTAAGCGCTTCACACCTTCTCCTGTCACGCACCAGGTAACATTGTTAAGACGCTGTTAGCATCACATCGACTGCCTGGTAACCACAGTCAATTCAGTTATTAGGTTAACCTTCATATAAGGATTCTGTATCGGTGTGTTTGTGAGCAAGTTTGTGTGTGTGTGTGTGTGTGTGTGTGTGTGTGTGTGTGTGTGCGTGCACTGCCACTGATCTCCTCTGAAGCAGCAAATATGAATCATGCTGTGGTTGCCTGAGAGCTATGGATTACAAGGACAAAGCTTCAACACTGCACAGGGCTTTTCTACACTGTCACTCACCATCCACACCTTCTACAAGGTTAAGTCGACTTCTCAAGGAAAAAGCATCAAGACTAAAACGGCATTAAAAAAAAAAAAAGCAATGATCTTAAAATACTGTGTGTATTCGATGATGCCTCCGTGCCTCTGGGGATTCCCTGTTAACAGAAACAAATCCGGCATTACAAGGACAACTGAATATTCAACCCATTGATCCCTTCACTTTGTCCTTCACTGATCAGGGTAATTGACCCTGAGCCGTCTGAGCGGGAGGGGAAGGGGGGGTGGGGTGGGGTGGGGGGGTTGACGTGTAAGAGCAGTCGGCATTAAGTGATGAGGAGGGTTAACTGTACAAAGCCAGGTAGGGGATGATTAGAGAGCATCTGTTACAGACACAAGAGTATGTCAGGGTGTGTTACTGTCATATTTTGTAATGTTGTTCTGTGTTGTTTTTGATTGTTTGGGATTGATTTGTAATGTTCTTGTTTTGTAATGTTCTATAATATTCTGTATTGTTACCTCCCCCAACGTTTATCTTTCTGTTTGTTTGTGGACAACATGACTAGAAAATATATGGATGGATTTAATGACATTTTCAGGGTGGTGGTCATGGAAATATTAACAAATTATTAGATTTTGGTGTGTGTGTGTGTGTGTGGGGGGGGGGGGGGGGGGTCTGCTTTAGGAGGTATTAAATACGAGTCTGTTTGTCTGTCTTAATCGCGCAAAAAAAGTTCTGAACAGATTTTGATTAACCTTTAAGGAATGATAGATAATCATTCAGTCAAGGAAGAACCCATTAGATTTTGAGCAATGAAGGTCAAAGGTCAAGGTCACACTAAAGGTCAACAGCTCAAACACATCAGTGGTAATATCTCAGGATTCAGACAAGATAGAATCTGGTGGTTTTTTTTTCATTCAACACCAATGATGTATAAACGACCCACAACCGACCGCTTTTTTAAATAACCCGCCCGCAACTGGGACTACAAAAAATAGATTTGAAAAGGATGGACCCGACCTGCTTCTGGACCCACATTTTTAAAGAGTGTTCAATGGTCTTTATGAACATCACATGACCTTACTCACATACCTGCTTTTATCTCCGTGTTAAAATCTCATGTCATTGCTTGAGCGCAGCATCTAAACTAGGGGTAACACCCAAAGAGACATTTGAATCCAGTTTCCACAGAAAAGAAAACACTGGGAGCCGCTCATCATCTTTAAAAAATCTCAGCGAACGTGTCCCAAACCTTTGTTTGTGTAAGACTCAGGAGTTAAGAGCGTTCATGTATTTGTTGAAAATGGATTGATTCATATATTTATTTAAAAAAAAATAATGTATTGGCAGTGTTCACCCAATAGACTGTTTACATTTATGTTATTTATTTACATTTAATTATTCTTATTATTTGTTGAATCTGCCTTTCTGGATCACATTTGCTAATCTAGTTGTTGCAGGCTTCTGATTGGCTGATTCAGTCATGTGAGTGGTTGTTGTCAGGAAGAAAACATTAGCGACATGTGTGCCAAGTAAAGCACTGTTCCGTCTTCATCCTACAGTCTTATTTTATAAATAGTACACCCTAAACTCTCCTAACTTGACTTTCTCTCTTGCTCCCTCCATACACCTCATGGAAATTGAGTTAATAAAGTGTATTTATCAGGTTATTTTAAAGTTTATCTCAAATGACAAACAACCTGATCGACCCCAACCCAAATATTATTAAAAATAAGACAATTCCATGTTTGACTCCCTAACGAAGGCTTTGATGCCGAAACGTGTTGGGTTTTTTTCATAGGATTTTATAGGTTTTTATAACCAAGCTAATTTAATAAAGGCTTTTTAAAATTTTCACTTATCAGAGAGTGCCTTGGAATTTTCTCTTTTTTGAATGACTCTTGGTTTTCCCATTCAAAGAGCACCTCTAATTATTATTACTTATTCTGAGTCCAGGTAATGATCCTTAAGCAAACTTTTTTGGGTTATCATTAAAAATATTTTTCAATGAGCTGTAACTGCGTCATCACTGGTCAACACCTATGTCACATCATGTGTGAATGAAAAATCAAGCCTTGCCGTAGGTCTGCTGTCTCTGACTACTCTGTTTTGTAATGTTCTATAACAGGGGTCTCAAAGTCATTTTCTTTAGGGGTCACATTCAGCCTAATTTGATCTGCAATGGGCTGCACCAGTAAAATGACAACATATTAACCTATAAATAATGACAACTGCAAATGTTTGTCATTGTTTTAGTGTAAAAAAAAAAAGCCAACCATTAAATTATGAAAAAAATACTTTTGTAAATTATACAAATGCAAAAAAAAAAGTGACATTTCAAAAGGAAAATAAGAGCAATTTTAACAATATTCTGCCTCAACTTATAATTAGTCTATTTATTTTATTATGGATTAGTTCTACAAAGACATTAAACTCTTAGTTTGGTTCAATTTATTTCTCATTTTATTTAGACATTTCATTTTGTTCTTATTTGTTCAAATCATTCACATTTTATTGTTGTAGGATAGTTTGTAAATGTAAATATTTTCACAATTGAATATTTTTGGCAGTAAAACAATTACAAACATTTGAAGTTGTCATCACTTATGGGCAAATAAAAAGCTGAGAAGAAAATATATAATGTTCTGTATTGTTTTGTAATGTTCTATAATGTTCTGTATTGTTTTGTAATGTGATTTTTCAGATGCTTGTGTGGGTGTTGGGGGGTGAAATTTAAAAGCAATGCTTCTTTCATTTCCTTTTCAAACCATGTGTTCTTTTTAGGCTGTCCAGTTGTCATTTGTTAAGTGTTAACTGTGGTTGCACATCTGAAATAAACATGTGATGATGATGGTGATGATGATGGTGATTACAAAAAAAAGAACTTCTGCTTTAAATATTTTTAGATAATTAAGATAAGGCATGAAATCAAAGTACAAGGACATGGGGAGTAGGGTTTGATCTAAATACACTCACTACAGTTTGTCCAAATTAAAACTATCCTCAAGAAACTTGTCAGAATTGAAATGTCATTACTAAAGTGAACAGACGTCATGCAGACTCTGCTCTCACCTGTGGTAAATAATTTTAATGTCAATCAAATGTACCATCATAAAGATCTTCCCAGTCGCTCTGCTGTCACTCTAGAGCAGGGGTCTCAAACTCATTACTTTTAGGGGCCACATTCGATCCAATTTGATCTCAAGTGGGCCAGACCAGTAAAAGAATAGTATAATAACCTTGAATAAAATTATAATTCCAAATTGTTGTTTTTGTTTTTGTTTTTATGCAAATAAACCCCATTACCTTATGAAAATACTTACTTAAAAAAACTGAAACAAGAAAGGTATGAATAACCTGAAAAAACATTTATATCTTAAGAAAAATACATGCAATTCTAACAATATTAAGCCTCAATTTATCGTTTACTCCCATGCATTATGGAATAGTTCGACTACAATTGTACACTAAATTGTTACAATTTTGCTTAATTTTCTTTAGAAATTTCAGGATGTTCATATTTGTTTAAGTTTTTCCACATTTTTTGTTATATAAAAGTTTGTAAGTATAAATATTTTCCTAATTTAATGGTATTTTTTGGACGAAAACAAAGGCAGCAATTTAAAGTTGTCATTATTTATGGGCATAATATAAATTCTTTTCACATCAATGTGAGAAGAACATTTTTGTTAGTTTTTTTGTAGGTTATCCTGCTAAAATTTGGTTTGTATGTGGAACCTGAACTAAAATGAGTTCCACAGGCCCCTGGGATGGTATTTTTTGCAAATCCATTTCAGGGGCCACATTGGAACCTTTGGTGGGCCGCATTTGGTCCCCGGGTCGCATGTTTGAGACCCCTGCTCTAGAGTATTTAATTCTTAACTATAAAGCAACAGACACCCCAAAGTACCAGAAATAAAAATGTTACAACCTGCTAAAAATACACATTTAGAGAAAAAAATCTCCCTGTTTTGCCCATAAATCCAGCTGAGCGAACACCTGGCTGCTGTCGACTTGATGTTCCTCTGCAGAGCTCTTTAATGTTCAGGCATGTCGAGACAATAAAAGACACTGTGGGCTCATAAACAAAGTGTGCATCTCTGTTTTAGCCTGAAAGAATTAAAAAGACATTTCCTCATGTGTCAGTTTCTCTTGGTTTACAGTAAATATAGCTGGAAAATATGAAACTAGAACAGATAGTTTAAGTGTGAACCCACACTGCTGATGATATCCTCAGCTCATTATTAAAACCTCAAGTGATGCAACCTTTATTAACCCATTGGAAATTCCATTAAAACAGTCCTCGGTCACCCTCACTTATATATTATGTTTCTTATTAATCACTGCCACATCATTTCAACCTCAATTTCCATTATAATCCTCACTTCCCCAGCTGTTCCTCCACTGTAATTTGTGAAAAGGGCACAGAGAGACAACTCATTTACCAATTTCAATTTACACTTTGCGAGAGTTAATGTATTCAAATATTGTAACATCTATCTATCTATCTATCTATCTATCTATCTATCTATCTATCTATCTATCTATCTATCTATCTATCTATCTATCTATCTATCTATCTATCTATCTATCTATCTATCTATCTATCTATCTATCTATCTATCTATCTATCTGTCTGTCTGTCTGTCTGTCTGTCTGTCTGTCTGTCTGTCTGTCTGTCTGTCTGTCTGTCTGTCTATCTGTCTGTCTGTCTGTCTGTCTGTCTGTCTGTCTGTCTGTCTGTCTGTCTGTCTGTCTGTCTGTCTGTCTATGTATCTATCTGCATCATACTTTAATCTCTTTACTTGGTCCTCCTGTGGGTATAATTAGAGACTCAGAATCCAGGCTTCACTTATTACTCAGTGTGTGATTGCATTTTCCAACGTCAGAGCATGTAAAAAAAAAAAAAAAAAAGAAATAAAAGAAATGGTCTCAGGCTGATGTGTATCTACAGTTTCTGAGCTGAATGCTCTGCGGGTCCCACTAATGAAGTCTGGTGGTGGCAAAGGCTTGACTGACAGCAGATGGGAGGCTCTGTCACATACATGACATGCACACAAATCACAGATTAGAAAGCAACACAATTCCCCATACTATATTTGTTGCCATTCTCTGACAGGTTTGGCTGCTCTATTATTTTTTTTATGCTGGTTTAACCACAGCCTATGGGGGTTGGGGGGGGGGGGGTGACTGTGGTTTAATCTTATAAATGATTGTCTCATCCTCTTTACTCCTACTGTAGGTTATCATGGTGACTGGAGTGTATATGTGTTTATGTAAAAAGCAGGAAAAGAATAAGAACAAGGTTGTACATACATATACATATGATTATTCAGATTTGCTTCCTGGAGGGTTACTTGTAATATCTAATGTTTATGTAAGATTATTATGTCTTGACATTGCTTTGTTATAAATTAATGCTAGGCTCTTTAATATCTAACCTGGAGATGGCCTATTTCTGTCAATGCATGTTCACAATGACAGCCTTACTTAGGCTTACATTCATATAGTTTGTGTAATATATGTGACACACACTCCAGGGAACCATTTCCTCATGTTGCCTCATGTTTTGAATCGCTGTCATTCCCAATGCATCATTTGCAAAATCAAATAAACCATGGGCAAATATATGCACAGAGGAAGAGCATGTTATGTTTAATTTCACACACAAATCTAAAACCCATTGTATGTGACCTGAACTAACGGGCAAATTTTAATTTAGACGATTACAATGAGTTCTGTGAGATGCTGCTGTAGAGCCATTCAATATTTTTATGCTGACACTAAAGCCGAACTGAGATGAGCTCTGTCTCCTGGTACTATTCTTCATAATGTATGACAAACTTTTTCACTATTAAAGCTCCCGTGTTGCCGTGTCCTTCATGTCATCTCTGTATAAAAATGCTCTTGTGATGGTACAATGGTATTAGCTGTGCGTGCATAAAGTAAACCGCTGCACTGTGGGGACGAGCAGACTGCCATGCCAGTCCTTTTGTGGACACACTCAAAAGAAGAATGGTAGTGTTGAGGACGACCCTGGAGAGTAACAACAGGAGGATCAATCAAGTGGTGTCATACTGTCAAGAGACGGAGCCTGGACCAGTCATCATCTGCAGCAGTGACTGACTAACAGACGTGCGTCTCACAGTTGGGGAAGGTGGATGGGCTGAGGCGTGGGTGTCCCATATACCAGACAGTCTGCTGGGATTCATTTTTATGTAAATATATACTTCATTTTGAGTATCTGAGTGGACACACTGTAATAACATTGACGTTTGAAGAGAAGTGTGTCAAAGGAAGGCTTCAGTCTTCAGTTGTAAAGTACGTCTGGTTCTACATGTACTGTCCCTGGTCACTGTAAAATACTATAGTTCATACATCTGTCTCAATTTGTTGTGTTCTCAATATGTAATGTAAGGTAACTTCACAAAACAGAATGAATTTTGATCGAAAAATACAGTTAATGTTCTTTAAAAATAAATAAAAAAATAAAAAAAAATCTAATTCTGCTCTGTACTTAAAAACATAGTTAGCTACTGTAGGCTAAGCTAACAAAAACTAGTCTGTGACCCAACCCTTCCAGGTCAAAGCAATCTTTCATGTCTTAAATGACCTGTATATTTAACATGTTACATGTCATAAACACGTTATTATACAGTAGCTTAAAAGAGACATTTTTAGTGAAAGAAAAACATTTTGAAGGGACCTAGTTATTTAAACTATATTATAAAATTATTTGACTTCACCATATACTGTATATATATATATATATATATATATATATATATATATATATATATATATATATATATATATATATATATATATATATATATATATATATATATATATATATATATATATATGGATATTTCAAATGTAAATATAGTATAATGAGATACATGGGGCATTGCTAGCATAATATACAGTATACATTAAAGTTCACACACACACACACACACACACACACACACACACACACACACACCCATACATACCTACATCTTTGATGGGACATTTTAGAGACCAGTTAACAGTTTAGTGTTGCTAAAAGACCCATATTTTTACTTTTCAATTATTTTTTGCTTTAGTTGGACCATAAGGGATTATCCAAAACAAGGAGATACTTGATATTGAAATAAATGCCAGAATGGCAATTAATTAAGGTTATGTCTCTGATGGGACAATACTGTACTTTGACACACACACACACACACAAACACATATATAAATATATATATATATATATATAAACCGTGTCACCTTGGCTACTGAAACATAGCTGGCCACTTTCTGTGGCAGCTTGTTAGTCACATGACCGACCCCTTGTAGGTCAAAGCAGTCCTTCACATCTCCAAATGTACTATCTCACACAGATGACTTAATGCTTTGTTCAATTATTGTTTCAGTAGTTTATATGTATACGTACCATCGAGCCAACTACAGAGTCACAGAGAGCAGCAGGTACAAAATGCTCATTTTATGTCAGTCATGCTGAAGCAATGCATCATGGGTGTGACCTCTAACCCCTTCAACTGCAGGAAAGACGGGTGTGTCACCATATGGTGCTGAGCAAATGATTGTGTGTGTAGAGAGACAGAGAGAGTGGCAGTTGGGTTGATGAGACCCACGGGACTCATGAGGCCATTGAATGAGACAAGAAGAGCCAATCACATGTCAACACACAGTTTTATAGACATACACACACACACACACACATATACACACACACACACACACACACACACAAAAGGTGACAACAAATGTCCACAGGATAACATGAAAATTAGGACATTTTTCTTTAAACACACATCTACACACACTCTGCAACACACACACACACACACACACACACACACACACACACACACACACACACAGATACAGATTAAATAAATCATTCATTTACACCAATAAAGTGTCGGTGTCTTTGTGAGTCTGACTGTGATGATTAATTCCCTTGCAGCTCCTGTCATACATCACAGCAGCGGTGAGCTGAGCAGCAGGGATGATGAGACATGAAACCATCACCACACCTCACCACTAATCCTCTCATGATCCCCCTATTCCTGCTCCTTTTCTTTCTTTCTTTCTTGTTTTCAGAGTAATGGGTGTCAATTTTTCCATCACAGTGTTGTCAAGGAAAAAAAAATTATTTTGAGTAATTATGACCCACTGTAAAAAAAATAAATAAATAAATGAAAAAATATATATATATAGAAATGAGATAATAACATGCACACACAGTGGGCTCCAAACACATGCACACATAAGCCCACAGGAGGCTGCACTCCGCCCGGCCTGCAGGCTGCTCATCTCTGCTCAGTTCACTTGACTGAGTCACACAGAGACGGAGCAGGGTGGGGGTGTATGACCTGTGGTTAAGCAGGCTGCTTTATAATGGATGAACACAGTACTCTTTAAACACGTCACATCAGTATGCATGAGAGACGATTCATTACTGTCCAGAAAAACAAATCACAAAAGACTGGATGTATAGTCTGTATTTAGTTACTAGTGAAGACTAATGACCCTAAAAGGAGCTTTATAGGAATGATAATAGAACCTGACTGTGGACGACATCTAAATACTGTTTTATAGGATGAGGTCACTACACTCATCACCACTTTAGGGAACATACACAGCAAGAATCCCTTTTATGGGTGTTTTTTTTTTTTTTTTACATTGAAAGCAACACAACTGGGTAACAAATAGAATACTGCACTGCAGTAAACTTGCTGTTATCTTCCTATTATTTATTAGGATATTTACCAAACTACTAGTAACTGATGGTGTCTAATGCTAGGCTTCTAAACTAATTATAACAGCTCAATACGTAACAATACTTCACCTCACTATGTCTGAATGTCTCCGTTTTTCCATCTTAATCCATCTGAACCACATGTTCAGGTGTCAAACCTCTCTTGGACTATGTTGCGCAATAAACAAGTCATTCAAAAGGGTTTATCTTGGCTTGAAAATCAACTGAGTCATGGGTCTGTTTAGTGTCAAAATGTCTATTGGATCTTTTTTGAGAAGGAGCAAAAGCAGGACTAGTGGCAACAAAAGACAAAATAGAAGACAGAAAAAGTTACAAGTGAATTGATGTTACATGTTAAATTGTAAGCAGACCGTTTAAGAGATGCAAATGTTTTTCACTTTTAATCTGTTGCGTCCAGCTGATTCATATCTATCATTTTTCCTGCTTCAACATATCATTATTACAGGCCTTTAACTGCTATTTACATAATAACAAATGGTTATTTCAGAATGGATTGTGTCATCCTTGGACGAGGCTGCTTTAGTTGGCCTGTAGTGTTTAGCTGAAATGATTAATCAGTTAATTGGCTCGAATTGATCAAAAAATATATTCCATTCCAATTTTCCTGAATCCAAGCTTAATTTCCTTTAAGGAGTCATTGCATCGTTATTTCATTAATATTCCTGTGTTCTCCATTGTTATTGAATGTATTGTGTGTCGGTTCTATTTTTTTACTTTTTGTTTTTAAACATCCGTATTGCTTTGTTTCCAGCTGTTTTTGGAAGGTATGACTTGAGGTACTTCCGCATACATAACCATGACGTAGTAACAAGGCTTCTCTGATTGGCTCAGAAATGTTATTTTGCTTATTTAATTTTTTTTTATACATTGTTTGTCTGCCTGTTATGTACTGTTGAGTGTCCAAAAAGCGCTATACTGTATAAGTTTGAGGAATTATTATTATTATTATTATTATGATGCATGAAGGAACACTCTCTCTCGCTCTGTGCCTGTTTACCATCCAAGAGTAGCATCCAGCTAGGTTTCGTGCCATCGCTCGTTTTGAAAACATGCAGGGAAAAAAACGAGGCTTTATTTCCACAGAGAACACATGAATCAGTTTGATCTGCCATGTTTTACAAGCTTGTGCAGCAGCTACTGTGGCGCCGTCTTCTCTTGTAGATGCTAATGCTAATGCTACTTCAGATTCACTGCAACAGGGGATGGGCTTAACCCCACGTGGGTGACGCTAACGTCATTGTGACGTGTCGTGGACAGGCTTTTCTGAGTCGCTCGTTTCTGTTTTTTGGGTAAATACAGCCAGTGGAGGTGACACACCACGCAGCAAAGGTAGCATATGTTGGTAACTCGGGGTGACCCATCAGATTCCAAAAGGAGCGTGATATAGTGATTTTCGGTGGAATGGGGAGGCTAAGTCCCGCCCTTCTACTTCCGGTCCATGGGTGCTTAGCTCGCAAAAAATTTGAATGGGAGTGAATGGAGCGGGTCAAGCTAAATTCTGATTCCGTTTGACAACTGCTCTGAAATTCACATATGATAGCGGTTAATAAGAAATATTTAATGTGTCATAGACAGACCACCTGTTTTTGATGGGAAGCAAATGTGACGTTAGGTTTGATGTGGGCTTAATAAGAGACTATAATGCATTGCGTATGTGACGTCACTCTCCGCTCAGCTGTGGTATGGAGTCTGTGGTGACGTCACATGTGCGCCAGGGGTGTAGTGCAAATTATTAACGGGTTTTACTCGCAAATGAATCAGCCATTGGTTAACAGAAGCAGTTGAAACACACATAAATAATTATCATTTATTATGAGGTACAACATATGTGTGATTCAGGTCACATGACAAACCAGATGCGATTTTAGCATTTTATTTCCCATTGAATACCATTCATTAATTTTCTGATCTCAAGCCCCATGAGCCTCCAGGAAGGGGCGGAGACTTAAGCTCCCCATGACACCTTAAAATTTTCTGCCACTAAACATTAGTTCTACTGTTGTATTTCACACAGATGACACCAGGATCAATACAAAGTTTTGTTAGTTAAATCTTAAATGGTGAGCTATAGGCATTAGTTGAATATATATATACACACACACACACACACACACACACACACACACACACACACATATATATATATATATATATATATATATATATATATATATATATATATACTGTTTGTAGATGTATTCTGTTTGTTGTTGTTCATTCATTCAGTTTATTTTATTTCCAATGTGTCACAGAGAAAAACAACCAGAGAAATAAATGATAAGTAAATAAATTAGATTTATCATTCAGTTCTGTAACACAGACAGATGGATGCTATTTCTAAATATCTATATATGTTATCATTGTTGCCTTTATTTCTTTAGAGATATATTATTTATCCTTTTATTTCTATCTTTTTGTGGTTGTTGTTTGTACTAAAGTCTGTTTGTCATTTTCATTCATATAATTTTTCCTTTTCCCCCCTGGCCCATTCAAATAATGTTTTTATTTCTCTAATTTTCCCCCTTTTTCATCCCATTCAAATAATCGTTCAATGAAAATAATAAATAAAATAATCAGTATAAATAATAGCCTGCACTAGAGTTTCCACTTTGTACCATAACAAGGTGTCCCATATTGACTCCAAACATTCTACATTAGAATGACTACACTGGTCTGTTGTTAATGTTTGACTATGATCTGGAAGAGATGGATGTGAATAGAAAAGAGAATGTGACACAGTGGATGAACCAGCTCACCTGCAGCCTGCGGCGCCGGATTATCCCCGAGTCATCCATAGGGGGGTCCTGGTGGGGATTTCCTCCTCACTAAAACAATCTGTCTCCTCCTTTTTGCTTAAGTGTGTTTGAGGTGGGGGGGGGGGGCTGCTGCAGAGGCTACCTCACCACCTCACCAGTCCAGCTCTGGTTCACACCCGAACCGCACAGCAGCAGCAGCAGCAGCGGCAGCAGCAGCGTCCTGGCGCACACGGAGCGCGCGCGCACAGACGGAGTCCAGTGTCACGTCGAGGAAGCCCACGGAAATGCACAAATAAAGTCCAGACAACCCATGTCGTGTGTTTCAATAACAAAGACAACGTACGGAAAACACTCTCGTGGGCTCAGATCCACTGTGTCACGGTGTCGCGCGCGTCTTTAACATTGTACCAGGGGTCTGTCTGTGCACTCTGACGCGCCAAAGGATCCACTGTCTGGAGGCCACAAAAACACAATGTCCACGCAGGATAAGCGGGTCCACTGATGGAGACAAGTTCTTCAAAACAACCCAAAGGGAGAAACGTGATCTGCTCTGTACATTTGGGTCATAAAAAGGACAACGTGTTCAGAATATCAGGTGGAAAAACGCACAGAGTAGTGGGTGATTTCATCCTTCAGATCCACGGGCGGACTGACACGGCTGTGGATTTGTCGCGGAGGAGCCTGTCCCGTCCCGTTAACGTCACACCAGAGCACCAGCACCTCTATCCTCCAGCCTCTACCTCCCTCCCTCCCCCCAAAAAGCCAGTAAACTTTCAGCTCCTCTCCCTTTCATTCATTCATCACCTCATGCTCCTCCACCGTCACTTCCTCTGAAACTGAAGACTGGACTGGGCCACAGCAGCAACGCGATATTTGTTACCCCCCCCCCCCTTCTCTCTCTCTTCCTGGGATTCCCTCTCCCTTTCGCCCCTCCTCCTCCTCCTCCTCCTCCTCCTCTTCCTCCCCCTCCTCCACACACACACACACACACACACACACACACACACACACACACACACACACACACAACACACACACACACCAGCCACAAAATACACTCTGTTCAAATAACACAGACCTGCTCCTGTTTCAGGATTAGGTTTGTTTTTTTTTGCTCTAATACTGTTATTGCTTTTGGATTCTATGTTAAAAGCTTCTCAATTATATATGATTATTATGGATTATTAAAGAGGGGAGGGGGTGTCAGCAGCACCATGGACAGCAACACATATTTTACAGTCAACAAAGAGTTGATTTACATATGACAGATTTTTTTTTTTTTTTTAGTAAAGTTCAAGTGAATATAAATATAATTTATAGTACAATAGTTGATTATACAAATCAGTTTCTGTGAGGTGACTTAGAAAACAATATGTATATAAATGGTTTGGGTGAATGTTTTGTGGTAATGATAGCTTTAACCTCCTGACACACAGTAATGTATTTGTGTCCTCTGTAGTGGACAAGAGTTGGACAGCTTTACTTAAAAATAAATAAATAAAAATTTACACTGAAAAGGACATTGCACTAAATCCTAGATCAAATGTAAAGCTGTCATAATTAATGTTACATTATATTATATTATATTATATTATATTATATTATATTATATTATACTATACTATACTATACTATACTATACTATACTATACTATACTATACTATATTATATTATATTACACTACACTACACTATACTATACTATACTATACTATACTATACTATACTATACTATACTATACTATACTATACTACACTACACTACACTATACTATACTATACTATACTATACTATACTATACTATACTATACTATACTATACTATACTATACTATACTATATTATATTATATTATACTACACTACACTATACTATACTATACTATACTATACTATACTATACTATACTATACTATACTATGCTATACTATACTATACTATACTATATTATATTATATTATATTATATTATATTATATTATATTATACTATATTATATTATATTATATTATATTATATTATATTATATTATATTATATTATGTTATACTATACTATATTATACTATATTATATTATATTATATTATACTACACTACACTATACTATACTGTACTATACTGTACTATACTATACTATACTATACTATACTATACTATACTATACTATATTATATTATATTATATTATATTATATTATATTATACTATATTATATTATATTATATTATACTACACTACACTATACTATACTATACTATACTATACTGTACTATACTATACTATACTATATTATATTATATTATATTATATTATGTTATATTATGTTATACTATGCTATACTATACTATACTATACTATACTATACTATACTATATTATATTATATTATATTATACTATATTATATTATATTATATTATACTACACTACACTATACTATACAGTACTATACTATACTATACTATATTATATTATATTATATTATGTTATATTATGTTATACTATGCTATACTATACTATACTATACTATACTATACTATACTATATTATATTATATTATATTATATTATATTATATTATATTATACTATATTATATTATATTATATTATACTACACTACACTATACTATACTATACTATACTATACTATACTATACTATACTATACTATACTATACTATACTATACTATACTATACTATATTATATTATATTATATTATATTATATTATACTATATTATATTATATTATATTATACTACACTACACTATACTATACTATACTATACTGTACTATACTATACTATACTATATTATATTATATTATATTATGTTATATTATGTTATACTATGCTATACTATACTATACTATACTATACTATACTATACTATACTATACTATACTATACTATACTATACTATACTATACTATACTATACTATACTATATTATATTATATTATATTATGTTATATTATGTTATACTATGCTATACTATACTATACTATACTATACTATACTATACTATACTATACTATACTATACTATACTATACTATACTATACTATACTATACTATACTATACTATATTATATTATATTATATTATATTATATTATATTATACTATATTATATTATACTACACTACACTATACTATACTATACTATACTGTACTATACTATACTATACTATACTATACTATACTATACTATACTATACTATACTATACTATACTATATTATATTATATTATGTTATATTATGTTATACTATACTATACTATACTATACTATACTATACTATACTATACTATACTATACTATACTATACTATACTATACTATACTATATTATATTATATTATATTATACTATATTATATTATATTATATTATATTATATTATATTATATTATATTATATTATATTATATTATACTATATTATATTATACTACACTACACTATACTATACTATACTATACTGTACTATACTATACTATACTATATTATATTATATTATATTATATTATGTTATACTATACTATACTATACTATACTATACTATACTATACTATACTATACTATACTATACTATACTATACTATACTATACTATACTATACTATACTATACTATACTATACTATACTGTACTATACTATACTATACTATACTATACTAGCAGGTCAGCCGGTCCTCATAGTTGTTTTCATGCTGAGTGATGACTCGTCTGACCTTTTCATTGGTGACATGATCCATGTATGTGATGCCAAGGAGTTTTCTGAGGTATCTCATCTCCACTACCTGGGTTTTCTTTTTGCAGTTCTGCATTCAGTGTCTATGATTCGCATGAAGACGGAAGTGACCAGTGCACACATTAGTTTGACTTTGGTCCGAAGAAAGATGTTTCATTTTCTCCAAATCATAGGTGTCAAACTTGGGTCCACGTGGGACGGTGTCCTTACATGTTTTAGTTATTTCCCTCTTCCACATGATTCGGTTAACCCTTTAACTCCTGAAACTTTAGCAGTTCCACAGTAAAAATAATGAAAATAAGGAACAAAATGAACAAAAATGGCCAAAGTCATCAATAAAATGAACAAAAATTAATAATAAAGTGGCAAAATAATTAGTAATATGAAGAGAGTAAGGTACAGATGGAGAAAATTTAAAGAAAAAAATAATTAAATAAAAGCAAAATGTAGATAAGTAAACAAAATGAGCAATAAAATTTAAAAAAAGAATAATAAAGTGACAAAATAATTAGTAACACGAAGAAGGTAAGAAACAAATGGAGCAAATTTAAAGAAAAAAATGAAATAAAATAAAAGCAAAATGTAGAAAAATAAACAAAATAAGCAATAAAATGAACATAAATGAATAATAAACTGACAAAATAATTAGTAACATGAAGAAGATAAGACAGAAATGGAGCAAATTTAAAGAAAAAAAATTAAAGCAAAATGTAGAAAAATTTACAAAATGAGCAACAAAATGAATAAAAACTAAGACATATTTACAAAATTATAAATAACATGGGAAAATTAGCAAAAAAATACAAACAAAAAAAGAGAGAACTAGTATTTAAATTAGGTCCCAGCAGTTTTAATGTTTCCTTTTTCTAACTTTTGACACCTGTTCCATGAACAAGACTCGGTAAAAACACTGATAAAAAAAAGAAAGAAAGGTTGAATTTTTCTGAGTATTTACACTAAACCATCCATTCAGACGACATCAGAGTTAAAGTAGAAAAGGACAGACCCCACCACCCCACCCCCAACCCAAAATGACCTAAATGAGCCGGAGGTTTCACTTTCACTTACGCTAGTGGTGATCAATGAAACTTATCAATGAAGCTTTCTGTCATCGATAACAAAAATATGTAAATTGGTAATTAATTAATAAATGAACCTTTAATCAACCAAAACACTTAGTGAGTCAAATAAACTATATACAATATTTTTGAATGAAATAAAATACAAGTGTTCTTAAATGTTACCAAAGCTTAATAATCAGCTCCTCATTATCGTCTCTGCAGAAGACAGTGGAATGATGGGATGGTTTCCATGGTGATGGAAGAGGGACACATCTAAAACATGCAGGACACTGACCCTCAAGGACCAGAGTTTGACACCCCTGGTCTAGTTGATCTAAAGCACAGGTGTCAAACTCTGGTCCTCGAGGGCCAGTGTCCTGCATGTTTTAAATGTGTCCCTCTTCCAGTCCACCTGGTCCAATTAATGATCAACTCATCATCATACGCAGAAGTCTGATAAAGATGGAATGGTTTCCAGGTTTGACGGAAGAGGGGAATGTTTAAACCATGCAGGACAGGAACCCTTGAGGACCAGAGTTTGACACCCCTGGTCCAGATGGTCTTGAGTGTCGCTATTGCTGCTGTTTGTGCTAGACTTTAATCTTTAAACCTTCTTCACTGACAAAGGCTCCAACACACACTGTAACCCTGAATAAGTTAGCAGATGTCAAAATGTTTAAGGCAATCGATTGCCTCAATTATTTTTAAGTTGATGAAACTTTAAAAATACAAGTTTCCAGAACTTAAAATGTAGATGTTTATTAAAGTATATTTAAATTAAAACATGACTTATTAACTTAGTATTGTAAGGTTCTGTCAGTCCTACTGGGAGACTAAGACAGGGTTCAGTGTCTTTGTCCAAGGACACTTGGACATGTGGACAGACAGAGCTGGGACATTAACCTCTGACCCTTCAGTCATTGGACGACCTGCTCTACCAACTGAACCACAGCCACTGAATAAAATTAATGTTTTTTTTGTGTAATAATAGATATTAGTGGTTATTTGTGGTGCTTTGAAATTATATTTCATCATCTACTACATCAGTTAAGTTTATTTTTTTCAATCATCCTTATTTGAAACAATAGAAATAACAGAACAATATCATTCTCAGCATTTAATGAATTAATTCCACTCAGTTTTACCTCATGTGTTTTTAAATTATGTTCATTTATATCCACAATAGTTCCCCTTAATAAAAAATATTAGTTGGAAGTACTTAAAAAGAAGAACATGTTACAACAACTGAATATATTTGAGTTAGTAGTACTATTTATGAAACTGTGAGTATTCACAACTGAATATATTTAATTATTGTGAATGTTCAGGTTTACAGTGTACATGAAATGATCAACATTGTCAAGTTCTTTTCCACTGACTGTGACCATGGTCAACTTACTAGTGTGTGTTTCACTAAATATAAGATGGTAACAGTTCAAATGTTTCTGTCAATTATTTATGTGCACTCAGTCCCATGGATTTTTGTCAGTATGTGTATAATGGACCATTGAGTTGTCAAAAGTGTAAGGCACAGTAAAATCTATTTTTTCCAAACAGTATCACGAAGATACTTTCCCAGATGAATGGGGAATTTATTGATTTTTTTTGTGTATCATTGTATCGTACATTATTATGTAGCGTCTCTGTTTACTGGAGTGTGATGGTTCAAAGAAAATACAGTTTCAATTTCAGTGATAATAAGTTCAATGTGTAATGTAATCCTTTGTGCTGCTGAGGTCAGCATTTGAATCAGTTTAATTCACAATAGTGTTACACAAAAATAATATTTTACGGTAAACATTAAGTGCCAATGAAATATAGGACAAGACATTTCCATGGCCCACTCGAAAAAAACATCTAAACATTTTAATGTCGCAATTTGAATAATGTAAAATAATTGCTGATATTGTGCAAATTGTGATGAGACAGGAACTTTATTTTGAAGAAACAATTATTTCATTGAGTTATGATAAGAATTAGGGCTGGGAGAAAAAAATCTATTGACATATGTATCAGGATTTTTTGTTTTACGATTTTTAAGTTGATTTTTTTTTGTTCAAAAATAGATTTTTTCCCCATATTTAAATGATTAATTTTAAGCCGGTTGGGGAAAAATTACCACATATAAAGACCGTAGACGACTATAGGAGTCACACAGATGACAGCTAGCTTATTATCGTATTAGCTTCAACAACACACCAGCGTTAAAAAGCATTAACTTATATGATTATAAGTTATATTATAACTTATTATTATATTATATATATATTATTATATGATAAACAATACACTATGATAATATGTATTCCAACTGTATTGTGTTATTAATCTCACCTTGTGTCATTTGCACACAGTAATAAACCAGGAGTATATATAATTATATATATAATTAGAGTTTTTCTAATTCTAAACATGGATGTGTTGCGTTCAGGACCGTCGTAACATCTCTGGTGCGTTCATCAGCGCGGGATATCTGAAAACTTGGAGAAAATGAGTTATTCCTGAATAAATATAGTTAAAAAATTAACAACAATTAAAGTGTGTGGTCTTTCTAACAGAAGGGAAGAGCAGAGCTGGACATGTACACTTTAAAGTTCACTTTATTATAAAGTATGTTCATTTAAAGGCTCATATTTGTGTTTGTGTGCAGATAAATGTAGTAGTTTACTTCCCAAAGTCTTGTTCAAATATATTACTGCTGAATAAATCTGAACTGACTCATATATGATGTGGTTTTTGGGGGGAATTATGGCTCCTGATATGATCTGTAGGCATCATTATTCATCTTTTTCACATGGTCTGGTGTTAAAAAGGCAAGTGAAAAATCTGGAATATCGAAAAATCGCAATCCAATCACCACCCAAGAAATCGTAAAAGAATCAAATCAGCATGAAAGCATATTGTCCCAACCCTAATAAGAATTGTTTTAACAAATGCAACTATGATTTTGAGAATTTTATAATTTTTCTGAGTCTAAATACAGTAGTTAAGAAATGAAACACAAAAATATCTTAAGATTGAGTCATTTGCTCAATAGTCAATATCAGCTACTAAGCCTTTTAAGGAGTTAGTTTACACCATTTGTAAATGTCTTTGGCATGATATTCAATACAATCTGATCAATGATTCTAAAAATAAAACATAACGGGAAATTGATATAGATAAAGCCTTTGCTCCATATCAACATGCACACTTCCTCTTTATCTGATCATTCCTTTTAGTAAGGATGAATTACCAAACAGGTCACATGAAAAATCCAAAGACAAAAATCAAATCAAAATTTAAAAAAAATATTCTAACGGCAAAAGTGGTAAAATTTTACTACAACTATTTTACAATTATTATGTACTCATTTTGCAGAATGGCTCTTTTCAAAGTTTTCATATTGTTAAATGATTATTATAAATTTTTGATAGTAAAAAAAGATCATTTTAAAGCTCAAGGTGTATAAAGTGTTTCAATATAGAGTCAGTTTTTGTTGCTTTGTTTAATAATGGGCAGGTTTACAGCAGCAAACCAACATCAAATATTCTAAAGGATATTATACAGTTTCAAACAATATGTTTCTGTAATAATGACTTCGAAATATTATAGGATGTAAAAAGAAAGTCTACAAACACCCCAATATATCAGATATTCTTTCAGTATTTTGAATCAATACATATCATTAAACACTCCTGTAGTTGCTGTGATGTAAAACACTAACATTAATTAGCTTAGCACACAGTTGTTAGCAAACAAACAACAGGTCATACTGCAATTTGTTTTATGTGGTAAATAGTATTTAATCAAATTTAATGATACATAAATACATAACATCATGCATACACGTACATGCATACACAGACACACACACACACACACACACACACACACATGTCTCATGAGCACCAAGTTTGTAATCTTCTTTTTTTAAAGATAGAATAAAATAAAAAATAATAACAATGATAAAGATTTAAAATTTTAATACAATTAAACAAATAAATTAAAAATCATGAATACAAATAATAGTAATTAAAAAAAACTAAAATAAACAAATAAAAATAAATAATAACAATAATATTTTTTAAAAAGTAATAAATAATAATACAAATGTTTTTAAAACACATAAAATAAATATATTCTTAAAAGTAAACACATCTTCAAACCTTTGAAAAAGACATGTTTCGCTTCGCACCTGTTCCCACCATGCTTTATGGGGACATACTGAAAAAAACAAATTAATGTATTTATAGCGCCACATCATTGCTATTTTACTAGTGGGGACCTTTATTTATATTCAACCCTCACGGGGACCTGGATTTTGGTCCCCATAGTGTCCCCGTGGCGTGACTGTGTAAACATATCAATGTCCCCATAAAGATAGGATTACAAGCACAAACACACATACCAGTAAATGTGAAGTGTGTTTGATTGGGTCAAATTGACCCTTAATATAATACAAGAGTAAACTGAGGGAATGGGAATAAACAAAAGGACAACTGGTGACAGGATTAAAAAAAAACAGCTGTGTGTCCCAGTTTGGACCTAAGTTTGGGAAATGCAAGTTAACATTAAATCATGATTAAAAGAGACAGACAGCCTGGTTAGAAAACAGATTGGTCACAACAATGTTTCTAATGTTATTTTCATGAGTGACAAGCGTGTGGTCCTTTGGTAAAATCATTGCATAATGCTTCATTGGGGATTAGGACCTTCACACAGTATTTATTTTATGTAACATATGGTCTGAGCTGCCCACATAGCCGTGACCTCATCAGTGCCAGAAGCTGCAAGAGATCAGCAGCACAGTTTCCAAAGTCAGCCCACGCTGACCCATCTGGAGGGAACTGGCAGAGACGGCTGCTGGACACTGGTCACAAATATATCTGAAGGTAAATAGAAATATGACAGCGAAGAAATAAAGAACATTTTTTATCAGTTTCAGTTCAGTTTATTTTGAATATGCAACGAACAAAACAATCCCACTGTGTCCATACTAGTGAAATAAACAAGACCACTACCCCCAAAATAACCCAAAATGTACATGAAAAACAAAACAAAATAAAATAGGTACTTCATTTACATATTAAAAAGGTAGTAAAAGGAGGTAAACATAATATTTGAAAAAAAAAAAGTCCCTTGGATCAATTCGCCTCATTTATCACATTCATCACCCATTCATACACACCTGAAGAAAGTAAAAAATAAATAAATACAGACAAACAAATATTCTGAAAGCAACACAAAATGAATACACAATAAAGTAAACAATGAGACAAAGTACAAACAAACAAATCCACATCTACACACTAAGGATCGACCGATACAGGTTTTTAAATGGACGATACAGATTTTTTTCCCATCACCCTTGGCCAATAGCCGATATGGACAACCAATATCCTTAAGCTGATATTTGGGGCCAAGATGGAGAAAACTGACAAACATTCCAGGTCTCAAGTTAAAAATAAACATTTAACAGTAACAGTGAATCAGCGAAACCACATGAGAATCAACCGATGTATTGGTCGACCCTTGCTACACACTAAATAAAACAATAAATAAAAATAGATAATAACAGGAATAACAACAATAAGAGAAAAATAAATAAATAATAATAATAATAATAATAATAATAATAATAATAATAATAATAATAATAATAATAATAATAATAGTAAAATAAATATATTGAAAAATATAATGCATTATATTCAACAATATATCCCCATATATGGAAAAGTAGTGCATATAATATCCAATATTTATCAACATATGATTTGATCATATATTGATAAATGTAAAAAAATATGTTGCACTGAAGACAAAAACTGCCCTGTATGTTTACAGATACTTTTATTAAACTCAATTTCTTTAAACATATATTGTGTAATATATCATTACATATATTTAGTAATACACTTAATAATAATGGATTGCATTTATATAGTGCTTTTTTGGACACTCAAAGCACTTCACATTAGTGACCCATTATTCATTCGCTCTCACATGTTCACTCTGGTGGTGGTAAACTACATATGTAGCCACAGTTGCCCTGGGGAAGACTGACCTACACCTTCACTCTGACCACCACCAAACATTCATACACCAGTGTGGGTGACACTGGAGGCAAAGAGGGTGAAGTGTCTTGCTCAAGGACACAACAGACCGACTAGGAGCAGGAGCGGGATTCAAACTACCAAACCCTTCAGTTACTGGACCATCCGCTCTACCAACTGAGCCATGGCCGCCCTATAAAAAAACTTCACAATATATATATATATATATATATATATATATATATATATATATATATATATATATATATATATATATATATATATATATATATATATATATATATATATATATATATATATATATATATATATATATATATATACACACACACACACACATATATATATATATATATATATATATGCATATATTATTAAGTGTATTACTAGATATATATTAACATATGTGTCTCAATATATGGAAAGTGTTGATTCCTTCTGTATTTGTAACTATATTGTAATATATTGATATAATATATTTGTCTGTATACTAT
>CM035790.1:11165085-11325085 GCA_020466265.1 Siphamia tubifer
ATTGTTGAGTTTCAGGTATGTAGAGATAAACATACTTGATTCAAATACCTTCACAGTGACACGAGTAATTATTATTATTATTATTATTATTATTATTATTATTATTATTATTATTATTAATATTATATATACAGTGAGAGTAAAAAGTATTTGATCCCTTGCTGATTTTGTTGGTTTGCCCACTAATAAAGACATGATCATTCTATACTTTTAATGGTAGATGTATTCTAACATGAAGAGACAGATTATCAAAATGAAAATCCAGAAAATAACTTCAAAGAATTTATTTTAATTCATTTGTATTTCATTGAGGGAAATAAGTATTTGATCTCTCTATCCGAAAGCACTTAATACTTGGTGGCAAAGCCTTTGTTTGCAAGCACAGCGGTCAAACGCTTGTTGTAGTTAACCACAAGGTGAGCACACATATCAGGGGGAATTTTGGCCCACTCTTCTTTGCAGATCCTCTCTAAATCATTAAGGTTGGTGGGCTGTCGCTTGGCAACTTGGACCTTCAGCTCTCTCCATAGATTTTCGATTGGATTGAGGTCCGGAGACTGGCTGGGCCACTCCATGACCTTAATATGGTTCTTCTTGAGCCAGTCCTTTGTTGCCTTTGCTGTATGCTTCGGTTCGTTGTCATGTTGGAAGACCCAACCACGGCCCATTTTCAGCTTCCTAGCAGAGGGGAGGAGGTTGTCCCTCAGGACTGCTCGGTACATGGCTCCATCCATCTTCCCACTGATGCGGTGAAGTAGCCCTGTGCCTTTGGCAGAGAAACACCCCCAAAACATAATGTTTCCACCACCATGCTTGACGGTGGGCACAGTGTTCCTGGGATCATAGGCAGCATTTTTCTTCCTCCACACATGACGAGTAGAGTTTAGGCCAAATAGTTCAATTTTGGTCTCGTCTGACCACAGAACCTTCTCCCAATCACTTTGTGCATCTTTGAGGTGATCATTGGCATACTTTAGGCGAGCCACCACATGTGCCTTCTTAAGCAGGGGTACCTTTCGGGCACTGCAGGATTTTAATCCATTGCGGCGCAAAGTGTTGCCAATTGTTTTCCTGGTGACTGTGGTCCCAGCTGCCTTGAGGTCATTCACTAACTCCCGCTGTGTGGTTGCAGGCCGATTTCTCACTGTCCTCATGATCATTGCCACCCCACGAGGTGAAATCTTCTGTGGAGCACCAGACCGAGGTCTATTGATGGTCATGTTATACTCCTTAAATTTTCTCACAATTGCACCAATGGTTGTTACTTTAATACCCAGCATCTTGCTAATGTTTTTGTAGCCCATTCCAGATTTGTGCAGGTCAACAATCCTGTCTCTGAGGTCCTGAGAGAGTTCTTTAGTCTTACCCATGCTGGAGAGTTTGGAATCTGTCTGATTGTCTGATTCTGTGAACAGGTGTCTTTTATACAGGTGATTATTTAGAACAGGTGTCTTCAATTCAGGTAACAAGTTGATTGGGAGTGTGTAACTGGTCTGTGAAAGCCAGAACTCCTAATGCATACTAGAGGATCAAATACTTATTTCCCTCAATGAAATACAAATAAATTCATATATATTCCTTCAAGTTATTTTCTTGATTTTCATTTTGATAATCTGTCTCTTCATGTTAGAATACATCTACCATTAAAAGTATAGATTGATCATGTCTTTATTAGTGGGCAAACCAACAAAATCAGCAAGGGATCAAATACTTTTTACTCTCACTGTATATATATATATATATATATATATATATATATATATATATATATATATATATATATATATATATATATATATATATATATATATTAATATAATATAATTATTATTATTGTTATTGTTATTGTTATTGTTATTATTATTATTACAAGTTTGTTTATATCTAATAATGTGACAGAAGAGGTTCTTTAAGTTCCTTCTTTATCCACTTGTGATTAAACCAAACCATTACTTTTATCCCAAAGGACTTTTTTCTTGCATTAATTCAACAATAAAATGTTCTATTCCAAACATTAAAGATATAATATTGACTGTGATCAGCAGAGTAATGTCCAATAATAACGGCCGATAGGATGAAATGAGTTCACCATCAATCCATTTGTCTTCCCAGGACTCTTTACTGAAGTTATTTAAAGCTCAAAAGCTCCTTCACCAGTTACGTCACTGCTGACTCATCACACAAACACACCTGTGTTTTCTTCACACACTCTACATGTTTGTGTAGTAGAAGCATGTGGTTCACTTCCATTACATGTAACAGATACTGTTGTTAGGAGACAAAGGTCGTCTCATGTCTTACTAAGAAGTAGCATCTTTGCAAATGAGCTCAAATAAAGAGCAGGTGGATCATTAACAGTGGATTCAATCAAATGACATTTATCTGCACTTCATGGGTGGGATTTCAACCCTCAGTCTGATTCTATTATTTATTTATTTTTTTAAAGAAACTAAAGAAAAATGGGGCTGAATCTAAAGCAGGGATGTTAAACAGTTCAGGGGCCACATTAAACCACACTGTAAGTTAGCAGAACTGAAAATATTTAAGACAAACGATTGCATTAATTATTTTAAGTTGATGAAACTTAAAAAAATACAAGTTTCCAGAACTTAAAATATAGATGTTTATTAAGGTATACTTAAATTAAAACATTACTTATTATCTTAGTATTCTAAGGTTCTGTCAGTCCTACTGGGAGACTAAGACAGGGTTCAGTGTCTTTGTCCAAAGACACTTGGACATGTGGACAGACAGAGCTGGGACATTAACCTCTGACCCTTCAGTCATTGGACGACCTGCTCTACCAACTGAACCACAGACACTGAATAAAACTACTGTGTTTTGTGATTGTAATTTTATGGTGTGATAGATATTAATGCTTATTTGCAGTGTTTCTGAAATTATATTTCATCATCTACTACATCAGTTAAGTTTATTTTTTTTCAACAACAATATAAATAATAGAACAATATCATTCTCAGCATTTAATGATTTAATTCCACTAAGTTGAACCTCATCTATGTTTTTTAATTATGTTCACTCTACAATAGTTCCCCTTAATGAAAAAAAATATATTAGTTGTAAGTACTTAAAAAGAAGAATATGTTACAGCATCTTAATACATTTGAGTTAGTATTACTATTTATGAAACATTCTGTATTTACAGTGCAGTGAAATAATGATATAATAATATAAAAATAACTCCAAACTTTCCTTTATGTCTTAAAGCTAAAGAACATGAACAAGCTGAAATTTCTTCATAAAACTATATATAGTTTTAACAATACAGTGGTACCTCTACTTACAAAAGACCCAGTTAATGAATGATCCAAGTAAAAACCTTTGTCTCAATTTTTCATCTCTGAATACGAAAGAAAATTCTATTTACGAAAGGAAACTGAAACCTCTGCGACATAAATACAGTACATTACTATACATAACTACATAACTAATATGTAAATACATCACATACGTACTGTACGTATCATCCCATTGGCTATGAGGGAGTTACCCATGATGCTTTTCATTACCCTTTGACCCTCATTCATCACAGAGTTACTGTTGTTTCCCTAGTTTTTCCCAGTGTGATCATTGACAGTAAACAGTGCGATGGTGGCGTCCTGTTTGTCTGTGGCTGCTGTGTCTCCATGGTAACACAGACAGTTTAACGGTCATTTGTCCACCTAGACCAACGCTTTGGTATCAAAGGTTCAGCCAAATGGTGCAAGAAGAGTATATGACCTATGACCTATGACCTATGACTATTATCAGCTGAAGGAAAATTGTTAAAAACTTTGACTCCGCAAGCCCGGAGACGTGGACTGTTCTACAGAACCTTGGCCTGCTACACCAGTCAGATCCAGCATCCTACAGCTGACCCCCCCCCCCCCACACACACACACACACACACACACACTCTAATGTCTCCGGAGGCGGCGTGAGAGGAAGTAGAAGGCGACTGTCGCAGGGGATTTACAGCTAAGCTAAGAGCTAACCTGTTCCGACCGCCGCTTCCATCAGTCCTGCTCGCCAACGTACGCTCACTGGAAAACAAACTGGACCTGAAGCTGGATTTAAACACAAACCTGATCCACCAGACTGATGTATCCTCTTTATTACCCAGACGTGGCTCAACTCTTCTGTCCCGGACACTGACATTAGCCTGGACGGGCTAAAATCTAAATCTACATTTTCTTTTAACACATATTTCATACAAAATCTGTAAATGTTTAGAATTTGTAAAGGGTTTAGGGGGTAGTATTGGGGGCTTTGGAATGAATTAGGCCTTTTGCATGTAAAATTTTTACGAAAAATTCACGTTACAAAACAACAAAAGATATGTAAAACATTTAATAAACTTGTCCTTCATACATTTAAAAATTTTTCATATTTATTCAGATTAATTGTATTTTTGTGAACTGATCATACAATAAAATAAAATTTTTTACATTCACATAGAGAAACATGTTATTATGAGTGGATTTTACTGATCAGACCCACATGAGATTAAATTGGTCTATATGTGGAACCTGAACTAAGATGATTTATATTTTCAGTGTCATTTTTGCATTTCACAAACTGATCCAAGGGGCCAGACTGGACCCTTCAGAGGACCGGATGTTGGCCCCCGGCCGCATGTTTGACACCTCTGATCTAAACTATCAAATTCTGACTTAGTGATCAGTAATGTGAGCTGCTCTGTCACTGCACAACAAATCACCACTCTGACCTCTAGTGGTGAAAAATGGCAGATTATAAAATACTGCATATACTATATTTTACATTACCATTATGTTTTAGTCACATGTACCAATTCACTAAACTGGAAATCGCAGTGATATTGTGAGCTTTCAGTTGAAAAAAAACATTTTCTTTAATCCTACTACAGTATTTAAAAGTAAATTTAAAATGGATGTTTAAGGCTGTCTTATTGTATTTTCATGTACATACATGCAGCAAATTACAGCTAGCAGTGGCTGCACTATTTAATCTCTTGTTTAATTACGTAATAATCCATCACATATATTAATAGTGTAAAATAAAAGTGGGGATAATCTAAATTCATAGTCAAACATGCTATTGTTTTAGTTTTGCAGACCTTTATCTGCATAAATAAAACACTCTTTACTATTTTACCACAATTTATGCCTCAAATAAATAGAGCAATGTGAGGCAGATTACATAAAAAAATAATTCACAGATTTACGAGCATATATTTTTAATGACCCTTATGATGGATTCAGTCAAAATCTGTTTCGTATTTATATTGTTATAATTATTGTTTTTTTTTAAGTGCCTTATAATCATTATTCATATGTATTTTTTATTGTCACAATGTTAACTGCTTATAAAATTAATGTGGATCTGAATAAAATATTATTGTAATATTATCATGTACAGGTAATCCATCTATTCTGAAAATATTTACATTTACCAGAGGTGTTAAAAATACTTACATTCTGTACTTAAGTAAAAGTACAGATACGTATGTGAAAAAATTTAAGTACTGATTCAAATCCTCTACTTAAGTAAAAGTAAAAGAGTACAATTTCTGAATTATAATAGAGCACAAAAGTAAAAAGTAAAACACATTTTTTTTTAAATAATATTTATTTATTCTAAAATCTGAAAAGTATTGAAATTAAACTCTTAAAAGGTCATCATGAGATTTTCAAAAATGATAAATATGAGATAAAAAAAAATGCATAATTTTAAGTTAAAAGTAAAAATTGTCAGATAATAGTCATATAACTATAATATATAAACAACACAGATTTTTCCTCTGAATTGACTTATTTTTCATACTGTCACATCTGTTTAGTTTGAAAAAGTAATGAGTCTATTCTGAGAATGTAAAGAGTATAAAGTACAGATATTTATGCAAAAATGTAGGGAGTAAAAATAAAAAAAAATGCCAGAAAAATAAATCCTCAAAGTACAGATACCTAAAAAAAATCGACTTAAATACAATAATGAAGTACTTTTACTTAATTACATTCCACCTCTGACATTTACTAACTCCTGTTTTGTCGATTTATTATTTAAACTATACACTTGTTGTATAATATTCATTAAATATGTGTATTTAGAGAAGTTGGCTCTCATGTTTTTTTTATCCTGTTCTACTTCAGAAAGCTTTTAAAGATGTATGAAATGCTAATTTATTTGGCAACCCTAGTAAAATCTTCCATGAAACAGGTTTTGGGAAAAGAGATGAGAAGGAAAGAGGATATTTTTCTTCTGTCTGCGTTTTATTTTCTTAATACAAGTGAGGAGCAGCAGGTGGATAATCTTGTTTTCTCTTTTCCGCATCACTATTTCCATCCTTCCTTCCAGTCTCTGTGCCTTAATTTACACCAGGACTGACATCATCAATTAAAAAGCTAGACAGTGGTGGCGGGTAGAGTGAGTAATCCTCATGGCTGACGTGTCTCTGAGACGTCTGTCCTGCTGGCAGCCTGAAGGTCTCTGCCCAGTAGGACGCCACTAAACCCTCATCACACACGGCTGCTCCTGAGGGACCACGATATAAGAGGATTGGTTCCTTCACCCAATCAATGAATCAATGAAAAACAACCTCTATACAAATATCTTTTCAAAAATACACTTGAATCCTATTTGGATTATGTCTTAGTCTGTTACAAGTGATGATGTCCCTTTATGAAGTGTGTCTTCTCAGTTTAAAGCAGTGGTTCTGACCCCATTTTAACAACACGAATGGTAGGAAGTTCTTCATTTGTTTTGTTTTTTCTTTATTATAAAGTGTATGTCCATAAATAAAAATGTGCAAATGCTATAAAAATAGACTACCTGCAATAATGCATGAGGTTAAAACATATGGTCAACATGGACATTGAAATGAATGATGGAAATGAAATTGATGAAATTGTTGTAAGTGTATTTTTTTAAATGAGGGGTAGTATTTTTATAAATTCTCTGAAATTCAACATACACTGTAGATTTTGCAGTGTTAATTTGGTGACAATGGGACCAAATACACTCTAGAAGAAGTTAAATAAACTCTCTAAGTGTTGATTTAACACTGCAAAATTTACTGTGTACTCCTTTTGAGTGGTGACTCCTTATTTTGTCCTTTGTTTTTTTTTTGTTCTGTATTTTATTTATTTATTTATTTTAAGATTAACTGCTCAAATAAAAAATAATATCAGCAATAGAGAGATTTCTTTTCCTAAAATGTATTTGTTTTTTGATCTTCTGACAGTTTGCTATGTTGCAAATAAATGCTCATTTCTAACAACATCTAGGCCAGAGGTGTCAAACATGCAGCCCAGGGGCCAAAATTAGCCCAGAAATGGGTCCAAACTGGCCCTTTGGGATGAATTTGTGAAATGCAAAAATTACACAAAGATATTAATAATTAAGGAAGTTAAAATCATTTGACATCATTTCAATCTAAAATGGATCAGACCATGATCTTAATAAACAATAATTTATGAAAAATGCAAATTTCCTTATTTGTTTTAGTGTAATAAATAAATAAATTAATTAATTTAAAAAAGAATAGCCTGTTACAAAAAATGTGAATAACCTGAAATGTATGTGGAATTTTAACAATATTGTGAATGTTACTAAATGTGTGTATTTGTAAATTCACTGTTATCTATGAGTTGTGATGCACATGTTTAAATGATAAACTGAAGCACAATATTATTTATATTACACTTATTTTTCTTAAGAATTTTCAGGTTCATGTTATGTTCTAGTACAGCTCATAGATGTAAACATTTTCATTATGGGATGTTACTATTTTTGCTCAAAAACATAACATTATACATTTTTATTGTGTTATTTATATTATTTTACTGGTCCGGCCCACATTATACCATATTAGACTGAATGTGGCCCCTGAACTAAAAAGAGTTTGACACCCCTGATATAGACTATATAATGTATATTATTATGAACAGCCATAATAGCTCACAGTAACCCCCCCACCCACACACACACCATATCCCACCATGTACATTTGAAACCACAGTGTAATGTATGTAAATACTGTAAACAATGTAAACATGCAAATACCATTTAAAATTCTATTTTATATTCACATTCTAAAAATGTGAATAGTGCACCAGTTTCTCCCTGAAACTGGTGCACTATATATTTACTGCTGTAAACTGGAATTTCCCCATGGGGCATAAAATAAAGTTGTGTCATATCGTATTGTATCGTATCTTAATAAAAGTTCTGCCTGTACTTCTGCACTTTCTGTTCTGCATTTTATTATCTTAACTTGTCTTGTCTTGCCTTAGCTTAGCTTGTAATAGCTTAGCTTGTCTTGTCTTAGCTTAGCTTGTCTTAGCTAGTTTTGTCTTGTCTTAGCTAACTTAGCTTGTCTTGTCTTAGCTTAGCTTATATTATCTTAGCTTTTCCTGTCTTAGCTAGTCTTGTATTGTCTTAGCTAACTTAGCTTGTCTTGTCTTAGCTTAGCTTGTATTAGCATAGCTTGTCTTGACTTAGCTTAGCTTGTATTAGATTAGCTTGTCTTGTTTTAGCTAACTTAGCTTGTCTTGTTTTAGCTTGTCATAGCTTAGCTTGTATTATTTTAGCTTGTCTTAGCTTGTTTTGTCTTGTCTTAGCTAACTTAGCTTGTCTTAGCTTGTCTTGTCTTAGCTTGTCTTGTCTTAGCTTGTCTTGTATTGTCTTAGCTAACTTAGCTTGTCTTGTCTTAACTTAACTTGTCTTAGCTTAGCTGGTATTAGCTTGTCTTAGCTTATATCATCTTCATATCAGAGTTCAGGTCATTACCTCTTGGCCTGGACTTGTTTATACTTTCACTGGAATAAACAAAGTGTATCTTTTTGTCACCTTCGTCTGTATCATATGTTTGTTGTTGGTAGGATTTAAAGACTCAAACTCTAGTATTTTTCCACCATATGTAAAAGGTTGGTCAACTCTGCATCAGTTGCTGCTCTCGGCCACAGCCGTGTGCTACTTTATCAGTGCTGTTTCCTCTTGTAAGTCTGTGCGTCATCATAATAGGCTTAACTGTGTGTAGGTAGGTCTTTTTTATCTGTCTCTCTGAGGGACTTAAACCACTGTTTGGATCTTACCAATGCTGCTTTGAAGCTCAACTCTATTCCTATTCCAGCCAAACACTAACACACATGTGAAAGAAAAGCCTTGACTTTAATCAACCCTCCACATGTTCACTAAAAGCACTCTGCTTTGATAACATCGGTCTTTGCTCGTCCTCATGTCTTTGCTGACTCTTCTGCTCTCTCTCTTTCTCTCTCCTGCATTAGCTAAGTAATGATGAATAATACAACAAAGTTCCTGTTATTTCTTCTGTCTAGTGTCTATTCTGTCTGGTTTATCAGATCAGCTGAAACTGAGCGCAGGCAGTGAAACTGACCAGTGTTGATGTTGTTTATCTCACATTAAACCAAAGCTTTTCAACCTCGGGGTTAGGACCCTATGTGGGGTTACCTGGGATTCAAATGGGGTTACCTTAATTTTCTAGTAGTTGTTGAAAAAAAAAGTAGTAATAAAAAAATTGATGGTAAGTTGCTAAAGATGATCACAATCAATAAAAGACATGACTCTGAAACTGAAGCACTGTGCTACTGTTTATCTGTCAAATGTTTTTTGTGGTCAGTTTCAGCTCTTTCATAGTTTGAGTTATTCTTTATTCAGTATTAACTGTCAGCCTTTAAAAACTAAATTAACTATACATGTTTTAACCAAGAAAAATCCTCACTTTGTGCAGTACAGTAAGATAAGATAAGATAAGATAAGATAAGATAAGATAAGATAAGATAAGATAAGATAAGATAAGATAAGATAAGATAAGATAAGATAAGATAAGATAAGATAAGATAAGATAAGATAAGATAAGATAAGATAAGATAAGATAAGATAAGATAAGATAAGATAAGACAAGCTAAGCTAAGACAAGACAAGCTAAGCTAATACAAGCTAAGCTAAGACAAGACAAGCTAAGCTAAGCTAAGCTAAGCTATGACAAGACAAATTAAGATAGTAAAATACAGAAAACAAAGTGCAGAAGTACAGGCAGAACTTTTATTAAATATTATCTATAAGGAGATTTTTTAGATCCGTTGTCTAAAAATAAATTATTTACATGTCACTGAATAGGTGAGTGTGTCTTGTTCTCAGTGTGATTAGATATTTTGACTAGAAATGAGAAAGATACCATTGCAACATTAGGAACTCAATGCTAAAAACATGTTAAACATCATCAAATACCTGTTGACCTTAATGTTATCATGTCTTTGTATTATACATATAACTACAGATTCACTTTAAATCACATGTCAGTTCTCATTATTTCAGCTGTGATACTGTACAGGTCTGGCCTTGAAAATGAAACAATATATGAATAAACAAATAAAAAGTCTAAACCTAAAATTCAAACTTTTAATCCTGGTTATATTATATTAAGTAAATATATGAGATAATTTTCTATTTATGTTAGTTTTTCCTGTGCATACAAGGTTAATAATTTATTTTATGTCTCATTCCACTCTCATTTATTTTGCACAAACACTTGAGTGAATTATCTGGTGTTCCTTCTTTATATTATATCTTTGTTATTAAAGTATATTTCTTATTACTAATTAGATCTTTAGGGAAGGCGGTGGCTTTGAGGTCTGTTCAACAGCTCACTTGTCTGAAGTATTACAGTTTGGGAGTTTTGGTTTATTTATTAAAATGTATTTCTTTTCTAGCAGCTGGACGGTAGTTATGGTTAAAAGAAGCCAAGACTGTAAAATGTTTTCATTACAGAGTGCTTGATGACACTGAGTTAATCCAGTGACATTTACCATTATCTGTTATAATAATTATATATAATAATACATTGTATTATTATATTATATAATATTTTTTAATGGGTTTAGTGTTTTTTCTAACACATCTTTTGTATTATTGTCCTATCTGTAGAGCCTGCAATGATACAAAATTTAAATAATTGATAATTTCCATTAAAAATCCTAAAGTTACAGTCCTTTTTATGTAAGTAGGAGGTGTGGATATTTATGCTGAAATGTAAAAAGTCAAATCATGAATAAAAAGAAATACTCCAGCACCATACAGGTACCAGAAAACTCTACCTACCTAAAAGTATTTATAATCAGTTATGGTCTGTGAGTACAGGTTTGTTAAGCCGCATTTTGTAATAAATGTCCAAAATGTATTCACTTTTTGATAAAAATTTTGTAATGAAGTCGTATTTTGTAATAACCTGCTGCATTTTGTAATAAATTTTGCCGCATTTCTATTTCTAAAATATATTTCAATAACACTTTATAATACCTACACCCAATTGACTATGTATTAACCATTTATTACCCATTTATAAACGGGTTGTTCATTATGTATTAACCATTTGTTACCTATTTGTTAATGTCTTGTAAAGGTTCATACTAGTGTAAATGTAAAATGAGATTATTTTTAACCAACAGGTGCAGTGTTTGTATATCTGCTTTACAGGTAAACAAAGAAACAGTTGTAAACACTGCACCTGTTGGTTAAAAATAATCTCATTTTACATTTACAATAGTATGAACCTTTACAAGACATTAACAAATAGGTAACAAATGGTTAATACATAATGAACAACCCATTTATAAATGGGTAATAAATGGTTAATACATAATTAATTGTGTGTAGGTATTATAAAGTGTGACCTATATTTCAAATATTTTAGTGTTTTCTTATATATTTCTAATTGTCCATGTCTAATATGTCTAATTACCAGCCATAAACCAAACAGTTCCTTGAGTTTTAATGCTACACCACCAAAGCACCTGCTGCTGCAAAATATCATAACTTATTACATAACGAGGCAACATTTATTACAAAACACAGCAGTTTATTACAAAATGAAATAAAAAAGTTATTAAATTTTGGACATTTATTACAAAACACAGCAGTTTATTACAAAATTAAATAAAAAAGTTATTACATTTTGGACATTTATTACAAAATGCAGCAGTTTATTACAAAATGAAATAAAAAAGTTATTACATTTTGGACATTTATTACAAAATGCAGCTCAACAAGGTTTCATAAATAAATGACTGAAAGAACATGTGGTTTGTGTTGCCTATTGATCGACTGTCACTGAGGTGTCATTTCAGATGCAGAGTTATGGGGAAGACACAACTGTATGTCAGGACATTCTTCTGCTGTCGATGAGCCGCCCAGCTGAAGCTTGTAATACAAACATGAATCTGTCTGGGTACTTGGTTAGGTGATACATCTTTTGGAAGGTGCACCTGCACAGCTTAGGCACTAAGGATCAGTCGTCATAGGTGCTACTTTATCTATTTATTCTCTCCTTAATGTCAGAATGTTCTGGATTTTTGTCCTGTGGTGATCTTTACTTCTGTAGCTGGAGGGATTAATTTATTATATAAGACAAACAGGAAGTAATAATGTGGATATGATAGAAGAGTATATACATGTACATACAAATGAACCCTTTGGTCACTACAGTGGTCAGTTATGCTACAGTTGTTCTTTTATATATTCATGGGTTTAGTTGTTTTAGTTCCATATCATATAATTTAATAATCAATCATATAATTTACTCACTTTTCATAAAAAAAATACATGTTGAAACTTTTTTTTTTTTTTTTTTTAAATCACAGCTTTATTACCTTTTGAAATACTAAAACATAACATTGAAACATAGCAGAACATAATATATCTCACAGTTGTAAAGAAAGAAATTGTACATAATACATTTCTGGCACCATTTTACATCCAGTTTGAGTGATGCATCAAATTGAACCGAACTGTATCTATGTGATATAAACATCAGATCAGATGATCCATTTTCATATTATATGTTGATTAAACTCATTAAGGGAAGCATAAGAAGTTTAATACTGAAAAAATACTTTAATTATTTTTCCTATATGTTCAAACTTTCACCTTTTGACACATCCTGGTCACTCCAGTGGACAGTTCTTCTACAGTTGTTCTTTTATATATTCATGGGTTTAGTTGTTTTTAGTTCATATCAGTCAGTTCATATCATTACTGTAACTGGTCTGTTCTTAATACATGATCTGTACGAACATGTTTACCTGAAAATTAATTTATTGTTGTTATTAGACAGTAATTAACAGTCTCTCCTTAGACCAAAACTGCATTAAAAATGTTTTATTTCATAGTGTTCTTTGGTTTCTTTGGTTCAAACCTTAAACACATGTTGTCCAGCTGAGTGGATATTTTTGAAGAGAATGAAGAGAGGAGGTTAATGTTTGTTTGTTTATCTGTCTGTTAGTTAGCAAGATAACTCAAAAAGTTATGGACGGATCTTGATGAAAGTTTCATGGACTGTTTGGGGTGTTACAAGAAATAAAAGATTAGATTTTGGTGGTGATGTGGAAGAGTTCCCTGACTCTGGATCACTTTGAAATTTTACAGTGATCCAGAATCCAGGATCTCTTCCGTATCATCACCAAAATCTATTCATTTGTTCCTTGTAAGACCCCTAATGGCCATGAAATGTTCAACAAGATCCTAACTTTTTGACTAATCTTGCTAAGTTTCATTGAAAGGACTTGATGTTACATATGTCCCTGGTATTAAAATTATTATACCCAAACATACACTAATCTGCACTAAAAAAGCAATACCATGCACTAAAAACGTACTAAAACTAAACCATAATACATAAAAGATACAATTACCTGCACTAAAAACAAAATGCAAAAAAAGAATACAAATAAAATGCACTAACAATAAATCAACTTGCAAAAAAAAAATTATATATATATATATATATATATATATATATATATATATATATATATATATATATATATATATAATGTACTAAGATTAAACCAAGCTACACATAAAAATACACTAAAACTGTAGTAAAAAAACTATAAAATACACTAAGAATACCATGAAATACATTATAAATAAACCAAGATGCACGAACAATACACTAACCTGCACAAAAAAATGTAATAGAATTTTAAAAAATTAAGTAAATAAATATATAAAAATAATAAAACAATAGAGTGAACTAAAAGATTAAAAATCCCTTGAAGGGCTTGTTGTTGTATCCCTGGTACTAGCACCATTTGTAGGACGGGTGCTGCATAACTTTTGCTAACTAACAGACAGACAAACAAACTCTGGCAAAAAACAAAACCTCCTTGGTGGACCTCTCTTCATTTGGAGGGGGGTGGTCTGCCTTGGTGGAGGTTTGTGCTCTCAGAGTGCTTTTCCAGTTTATTTAGTGTATTTATTTATTTATTTATTTATTTAGTTAGTTAGTTAGTTAGTTAGTTAGTTAGTTAGTTAGTTAGTTAGTTAGTTAGTTAGTTAGTTAGTTAGTTAGTTATATCCAGAATACCCCAGGAAGGCAGGAACATTTAGTGATGATTTTCTTTTAAATAATTCCCTGTTTTCTGCTTTAGTAAACCATCCCTCCTAACACCTGTATTATTGTGTAACTGTAAATGTAACTGTGGTTGGTTTGGTGCTGACCTTGGTGCTGAAATGCAAAGCTTGTCCATTGGTTCTTTGTGTACCTGAACACTGCTCTACAGGGTTGGCAGGGGACCATGGTCTTTCTGTGAATGTCCCGCAGGTATTGTTGACGTACTTTGGCACCCAGCTGAGTCTAAAGGATTGGACAGACGCACAGAAGGCCAGGTACATAAAGAAGTGTGTTTAGAAGAGGATACCAGGTGTTGGGAGAATCAAAGAAGTAGAAGAAGAAGAAGGACACAATTCGCTCTGAGATACAAGCAGGAGCATTGACATTTCTTTTTTTTTTTGGGGGGAGATAAAGGTGCTGTCTCAGGTTACTGACTTTGCAGACATGGAACCCATTGCTCAGACGGTGCAAGAAGCAGCTGAGGCTCAGATGCAAAGACGTGGCTGGAGGTTTGTGACAAAGCGTGGAGCCTCATCACACTTCGTAGGGAGCACCATCGTGATCCTGTCCACCTATGCTGTCACTACTCTGACCATGAACTTAGGGAAAAACATCCAGGAACGAAGACAAAGACTAAATGGAAACTAGCATCAACAATGATCTGGACTCAAACTCATCTCTACAGAAGTTTTAAATGGAAAAAAAAAAGGACTGGAATGAAGATGATGATTTTGAAACAGTCACAGATAATCCTGCAGATTTTCGCAGGCAGACAGGTTGAATTGTCTTGGCGGTGAATAAATGGACATGATCTGATTGTCTGCAGTACTGCCATGTGACCACAGAGAGGAGGACGAGGACCATTTCCATGTGTTTTGGACAAACCACATGCTCACTAGAGACTAGACTGAATATGCCAAATATGGAAAGAGACACATCCTGTTCAATACATTAGATTACTTGCTTTGATTTGTTTTAGTTTTTTTTTTTTTTGTATTTATCATTGTCAAAAAAATTGCCTTTTAATTAAACTCTGCCTGTGTCATAGCAGATTAAAGATGTTTTCTTGTTACACTCTACACTTTTTTTATCAACACAAAAAGAAAATGCCTCCCAAATAAATCCATGTTGGACAGAATAAGTAAAAGAAATATATCCAGGGCTGTGCACTTTGATATGAATTGATTTATTTTCAGATAACACGTGCAATGACTGAGCAAAGCTTTTAAAGAAAAAGGTCATGATGACAGGTTAGAAAAATATTGGTTTAAAGATAAAAACAAAAAAACAAGCCTGTAACACTTTATAACTAAACACAATGTATTAACCATTTATTACTTATTTATTAATGGGTTGTTCATTATTTATTAACCATTTGTTACCTATTGTAAAGATTCATACTAGTGTCTTCCAAATATAAATGTAAAATTATTTTTTTTTAAACAACAGGTGCAGTGTTTGTATATCTGCTTTACAGGTAAACAAAGAAACAGTTGTAAACACTGCACCTGTTGGTTAAAAATAATCTAATTTTATATTTACACTAGTATGAACCTTTACAAAACATTAACAAATAGGTAACAAATGGTTAATACATAATAAACAACCCATTTATAAATAGGTAATAAATGGTTAATACACATTAATACATTCAATTGTGTGTAGTTATTATAAAGTGTTACAGACATGACAGACATGTAGAAATATATTAAGTAACTTTGGATTTAATGTAATGAGTGAATTTTGTAATTAAAAAAAAGTTCATATAAATGTGTTTCTCTCATTTTGTTGTATTTCTCCACATGTATACCTTCAACCCCTAGTGACATTTGGGACATTTCTTCTTAGCAAAAACTTCAATTAGTAACTTCAAAATATTTGACTGGTGACATTTATGCCAATGGAAAAGTCACTGAATTTGCCCTTTTTTTGACAGTAGCTTCTAAAGTAGTTGCTTTATTTACCATTAAATGTCACAAATTATACCTGAGATAAGATGAGACACACTGAGATAAGATGTTATCTTCCAAATGACCAAACAGCAGTGAGTAAAGTGAAGGGTTTTCCTGAACATGTGTTTGATAATGTCAGGTAACATCTGTATTACATGTTTGACTGAGTCACAAAACCATGATCAAGACAAGTGGTGCACAACACAACAAACCCCACCCCCTTGCACACATTTCACCTGATGTTCCCCATCTCTTATCTTTGCACAAACACAGTTTATGTGACTGTTACCTTGACCTTTGACCTACATACACCAAAATGTAATGTAACTGCACAGACACTAACCTGCAAAAAATGACCTTAGAGTTCTGTTGTTGTTCAGCCCCAGTAGTTGTAGGTAGATTATTGGACATGAGGCAGTTATTGTTACTGTATATTAACTAGTTCTACAAAACATAGTGTTATATATTGACTAATTCTGGTAGTGCTTAGTGACTTGGAATTTGGACTTTTTATCTTATAATTTTGGCTTTTTATCTGATAATTTTGGCTTTTATCTGATAATTTTGGCTTTTTATCTTATAATTTTGGCTTTTTATCTGATAATTAAGGCTTTTTATCTGATAATTTTGGCTTTTTATCTGATAATTTTGGCTTTTATCTGATAATTTTGGCTTTTTATCTGATAATTTTGGCTTTTATCTGATAATTTTGGCTTTTATCTGATAATTTTGGCTTTTTATCTGATAATTAAGGCTTTTTATCTGATAATTTTGGCTTTTTATCTGATAATTTTGGCTTTTATCTGATAATTTTGGCTTTTTATCTTATAATTTTGGCTTTTTATCTGATAATTTTGGCTTTTATCTGATAATTTTGGCTTTTTATCTGATAACTTTGGCTTTTATCTGATAATTTTGGCTTTTTATCTTATAATTTTGGCTTTTTATCTGATAATTAAGGCTTTTTATCTGATAATTTTGGCTTTTTATCTGATAATTTTGGCTTTTATCTGATAATTTTGGCTTTTTATCTTATAATTTTGGCTTTTTATCTGATAATTTAGGCTTTTTATCTGATAATTTTGGCTTTTTATCTGATAATTTTGGCTTTTATCTGATAATTTTGGCTTTTTATCTTATAATTTTGGCTTTTTATCTCATAATTTTGGCTTTTTATCTCATAATCTTTTACTTTTTATCTGATAATTTGGTCTTTTTATCTCATAATTTTGGCTTTTTATCTGATAATTTTGTTTTTCCTCTCATAATTTTGTAACTTTTTATCACATGATTTTGACTTCACTTAATGCACCTTATATGTAAAAAACCTTCATAAAAAACCTTCATTAACAGTGCACCTTATAGTGTGGAAAATACATTAATTCCATAATCTGTTTCAGTCTCATACAGGGATTGACTCTAAACTATTGGTGCAGGGTCCTAAATAGACATTAGTAAAAACACAGTAATGGTCTTTACTGTCTTTTTGGTTTTCTTTACTAGTACTTTATGCAGTTATTGTACAAACACCAATTTTCTCCAAAACGACAGACATTTGAGATGAGATATTGATTTGAATGTCACAAAAAACAAAATGACTCATTTCGCCAAAAATGCAGCTACTGCCTTTTTGCTTTGCAGGGCAGTATTCTGCACCAAAAAAAAATCTCATGGAAATTGTGGTGCACGTAGCAGAAAGTGCTTTACATCAGACCCCCATTATCCCACAGTAAAGATAAAAGAATAATAATAAAAGATTAAAAAAAACAACAACATTTAATATATAATACAACAAATAACTAAATAAATAATAATAGTAATAAAATAAAAATAAATACAGAAAACAGCCAAATGAAATAATGTTAAAAGTAGAAATTTAATTAAAAGCTAAAATAAAAAAAATCTGAACACCGGCAGCGGACCTCAGACCCCCAGGTCGACTGTTCCATAGTTTGGGGTCATATAAACTGTGCATTTTGGAGCAAACTTTAAGAACAATTAAAAGCTTTTACTACCTGAGGACCTGAGCGTCATATGTTAAAAGCAGATCTAATAAATAAACATAGTCACAATGATTAAGACTTTAAAAAAACAATAAAAACACCTTAAAATGGATCCTGTAGCTAACAGGAAGCCAGTGCACAGACCTGAGCACTAGTGTGATACGCTCTCTCTTTCTAGTCCTCGACCCCACCCCCCAAATGACACCCCCCAGCAACAGCCACGATGGATCAGAGCACCCACCGGGTGGCCAAAGGGCTGCTCATCACTTCAACTCTAACTCTCTCCAGACAGTTTCCTCTTCTCACTTTTATTTTCAGACGTCCAGTAGATGCACTGCGGGTTAAAGGGCGTGCTGTGAAATAGGTCAGTGGAACAAATCAAAAGGAAACTCTAAATGAGGGAAATGAACGTCTGTCCGTTCAGCGAGTGGACAGACGAGAATGTGCAGTGCCGTTTGCCAGCAGAAGAAGGGCCTGTAAGGCTGAAGCACCGGCACTGACCCAACCCTGTTCAATGAGAACGACAACAAGGGGACACAGAGAGCACTGATGGCCTGCTTTGTCCCCTCTCCCACTGTTCCCTGAATAGCTCTTGTACAAAGGATATCGTTATTCCTCCTCTAATTACCAGATGGAAGCCTGTTTGTCTGCTTCCCGCTCCTCTGCTCTCATCCCCCAGAAATAAAGAGCTCAGCGGTGACGACCCTCCGCGATTATGAAACATTTTGGTGGCCAACAGGGCCTGTAGCTGAAGCCTCATTTCCTTTTACACCCCCCCCCCACACCCCCCTCTCTCTGCCTCAGCTCAAATACACTATGAGTGTGAGCGAACACTTCTCCACCAGGACCGTTTCATCTGAACTTATGCTGTGTGTTTATTTGATGGCCAATCTGTCTGCTCTCTGATCATCCCTGCATGGTTTTTGTTGCCAAAACCAATCATGTCTAAGGGATGTCACCGATTTCACAGTCTTGGTTTTAGGCGGACATATCTAGGCCACAAGACACTCTCCATCTGCTCTACTGTGGCCAAAAGCCTTGGGATGGCTCTCAGGAAGAGAGAGAGAGAGAGAGAGAGAGAGAGAGATGCAGCCGGTCAGGGATTAGGCTGGCACACCAGGTCCAAAGGGAGGTGAGATTAAAAGCCAGGAGCAATAATACACACAGAGTGGAAAAAACATGCTGGCCGGTTCAAACATCCCTGTTCTAATCGGATGCTCTGGGGCTGTCATTGAACAAACATGAATGTTTTTAGATGCTAGGAAACTCTCTGGTCACTCTCGACATACTGTTGACCTACATGCCTGCACACAAATACAGCCTCCTACCGTAGTTATTATAGTGAAAGGAAACTAAGACTAAAAGTGGAGCTGAAAAATAACTAAGTATAGGTAAAGGAAAAAATTTAATATGAGTTTTCATTGTGGTAAAATTACATAAACAATGAAAACTGAAACTGAAACATGTGAAAACTGAACTAGGGTTTGAACCCAAATGCACAACTCAAAATTTGAAGTTCAAAAACAAAGCAAAGTTTAATGGCAAAGTACAACGTAAAATACTCAGATATTTTTGGACATTTCTAACAAATATCAAAAGTATCAACTAAAAATTAATCTTAACCCTGGTCACTCCAGTGGACAGTTCTTCTACAGTTGTTCTCTTATATATTCATAGGTTTAGTTGTTTTTAGTTCATATCAGTTCATATCATTACTGTAACTGGTCTGTTCTTAATACCTGACCTGCACTAACATGTTTATGTGTAAATTAATTACTTATTGTTATTAGACTGTAATTAACAGTTTCTTCTTAGACAAAAACTGCATTAAAAATGTTTTATTTCATAGTGTTCTCATATTGGACATTTTTGTAACTCCATAAAAAATAGGTTCAGTAAAAACATTTCAATCACATTGTTTTTTTCATGTTTAAACAATAAAAACACTTAGGAAAAAATGTTTTGACTAAGGTTGACTATTAATTGACAAAATATCAAAGAAAAAACAAAAAACTAGGTATGAGGACTTTTCTAGACAAGACTATGACTGACTTGATTCTCTGATGAAACAGGACAGACTAGAAACAGACAAGGGAAAAACACCTACTATATATATATATATATATATATATATATATATATATATATATATATATATATATATATATATATATATATATATATATATATATATATATATATATATATAAATGTAGCTCTTCAGAAGCCTAATGATGACGTAATGGCTCCAGGTGTGATGGAAGAGGGAGATTTTTTTTAGTTTTGGTTTTTCATTTATTGTTTTTCATTTATTTTTTATTAAATTAATTTTTTTTATATTTAAAACTTCTTAAAAAGTGTTTTATTTTTTAAATTTTTGTTTATTTATTTATAACTTTTTTTATTTTACTTTTTTAAATTGTTTTATTTTTTATTTCATTTGTTTTCATTTAGATTTTTAAAATTATTCTTTTTAAAATGATTTAATTTTACGTTTTTAATTAGTTTTTATTTAAAAATAAAACAAAAGGAAGGGGATATATGTAAAACATGCAGGGGTCATGAGGACTGGATTTGAGAAGCACTGGACTAGACACCAGATAGAACACAAAAATAATTCTAATCTAATCTATAAACAAAACAGAAAGTGTCAGACAAACATAGAAACAAAACACTAAATAATACTTCATAATTTTAATGACAAAACCAACCAGAGTTACAACTACATCCAACCAAGAAACAAATATCTATATTTTCTCAGTTTTATGGATTATTATTCCACCAAGTAATGGAGGAATTATGTTTTTGTTAGCATTTATCTGCCTGTCTGTCTGCCTGCCTGTCTGTCTGTCTGTCTGCCTGTCTGCCTGTCTGCCTGTCTCTCTGTCTGTCTGACTGATGACTCATAAACTTATGGATGGACATGGATGACATTTTCAGGGAATTTTGATACTGGCACAAGGAACGTATGATTAAATATTGGTGGTGATCAGTGGAGGTATGTGTGGGAGGGGGCAGACAGAAGTGAAAGGGGGGTGGGGGTGATCTGCCTGGGCAGAGTCTGCACTATCTGAGCACTTTTCTACTTCATGTTTTGAATACATTTTTGTGGACTAAAGTGTGATTTTAAAAGAGTTTCATTTTTGTAAAACTAAACATAATACATATGCAATATAAACAGAAATATTTGTAGAAAATAAAAACAGTGGCACTAACAGGCAATGACTGGAGAAACATATTTAAATAATCATAAATATGACTGAAAAACAAGCTGCATCTAGATTTAGTCTTGAGTAAAATTTGTTTTTTTTATGTACCTATGTATCTTATCTAAGTCCTTAAATGTCATTAATTAAACATGTTAAATATCTTACCAAGACCTACTTTGTTTTGTCCAATAAAATGTAATAACCATTTAATACAGCCTCTGGAAATCACTGTTTTCTTTATAATATCTAAATTGACACTAACATTAACACTAACATTAAATAAAATGATTTTTTTGTCAGAAACAAGAAAAATACCTAACTATTTACAAAACTGAAAATGTACTTTAGTTAAAAAAAAAGAAGAACACAGAATAAAGAAAAATCGTACAAATGTAAAAACTACAACTCTAGTTTCTTCTCAGTGTCAGATATTCACCAGTATATTAACCTTCTGATACATAAAATATATGAGAACCTTTGGAGACATTTTCTCCTCCGTGTTTTTATTCCTCTTTAAGCATGAAAAAGTAATGTGATTGAAATGTTTTTAATAAACCTATTTTTTTATGGAGTTACAAAAACATCCACTCAGCTGGACGACATGTGTTTAAGCTTTGAAGCAAATAAATGTGTATTTAACTCATTCACTGCCATTGATGTGTTTTGGTGTTAATTCAAATCCAAATGAACAGTCTACACTTTATTTTGATAGTCTTTGAGTCTTTTATTATAATATAAAATTATATAACATTGTATATTATATTATTATATAATATTATACTATAAGATGATAATATAATATTGTGTATAGCATAATATATATTCATTCATTCATTATCTGAACCCGCTTTATCCTCACTAGGGTCACGGGGGTCACTGGGGGCCTAATCCAGCTACAATGGGCGAAGGCGGGGTACACCCTGTATGAGACGCCAGTTCATCGCAGGGCTGAACATATATAGACAAACAATCACTCTCACATTCACACCTATGGACAATTTTTTAGATCAAAAAATTAAATTAAATTAAAAATTAACCTATCAGTGCATGTGTTTGGATGGTGGGAGGAAACCGGAGTGCCCGGCGAAAACCCACGCGGACACGGGGAGGACATGCAAACTCCACACAGAAAGGTCTGGTACGGGATTCGAACCAGGGTCCTTCTTGCTGTGAGGCACGAGTGCTAACCACTGCATCACTGTGCCGCCTCATAATATATATAATATTATATAATATTGACTATGTTCTGACTCAATATTCTCTTGTCATTCACTGTTAAAACATAATATGAGAACACTGTGTGTGTGTGTGTGTGTGTGTGTGCGTGTGTGCGTGTGTGTGTGTGTGCTTGCGTGTGTGTGTGTGTGTGTGTGTGCGTGCGTGTGTGTGTGTGTGTAATGTTTTTATTCTTTAGGCACGAAAAACACAATGTCATTGAATTTTTTTATATTAAGCTATTTTTCTTGGAAATACAAATGATGTTTTCTCACATGTTTTAACAAACTCTAATACTAGTTATTACTTTAGTTATTACTTCATGAAGATAATATGCAAAAAAAAAAAAACATTTTAAAAAAGTATTATTTTGTCAAATCAAGAACAACCAAGTTACATTAATAGTATGAAGTGACTGATATGGAACTAAAACAACAAAAACCCATGAATATACAACAGTATATTGTCACTGTAGTGACCTGTATGCATCAAAGGGTTAAAAAAAATACTCTCTTTATAATAATATGAAGGGGGTTGTGAGCTTTGTAGCTTCCTGTTGACTTTGTGGTGTTTTGTTCCACAGAGATTTGTGTTCCCTGTCCTCAGCATATCATGCAGTATTAAATCTCAGCTATACCCTCCTCTAACCCTGTCATCTGGAAAAAGCCCTGACCTTAGTGTGAGTCTGGTGAAAGGGGGAGGAGTGTGTGTGTGTGTGTGTGTGGGGGGGGGGGGGGGGGTATACTGTAGGTGTGACTCAGCACCAACTGTGAATGATCCTCTCAAAATCAAGGGCAACACATACATCTCTCTGCTGCATGTACTTTTACATTTTAAATCAATTGGATTTAACGGAATGTAATTTTTTATATGTTAGTGTTTGCCTTCACTACAGTTACTTGGACAAACTGAGATTTGTAGGAAGGCTTGTCAACAAGGAGGGATTTGGTAAACATCTTATTTGGAGATTAACAAGAAGAGAGAGCCCGTTCTTTTCTTTGTGTAGATGTGTGCGTGCGTGCACAGGGGAGGGAGGGGGAGAGAGAGAGAGAGAGAGAGAGAGAGAGAGAGAGAGAGAGAGAGAGAGAGAGAGAGGGAGAGAGAGAGGGCTTCCCAGCATGGGGCAGGGGGAGGGGGCAAGCTGCCTGCTGGAAAGGACTGAAATGCCCTTCATTTAAACCGGTGACAAAGTGGCGAGCAGCGGCCCCGGGCAGTGGAGATCACAGCACACAGTGAGAAAAGAGGAGGAAGAGGAGGAAGAGGAGGAAGAGCAGACCGGATCACAGAGCACCGCGCTGGATCCACAGCAGCACAACACAAGCACTGGGAGGAAACACTCAGCACCAGCGAAGAAAAACACCACTCTTTGGTAAATTAAAACTAATCCGGACGGAGTATCTTCATCCACCACCGACAGGTAAAAAATAAATAAATAAGTAAACAAATAAACAAACAAAACAGGCGGTAATCTGTAATTAGTTGCATCAATGAGATCAAGCACAACTCGATTCGACAGGTCGTTTTAATCTTCACTAAATCTAATTGTATTATAACATTAAGACTGCAGAATCATGGTCGTGTCAGATTAAAAATGAAATATATTAAGTGTATTGAGCTCAGTGTAAACTCAGTAATAAGTAATGTGATCTTTATTTACATTTTTAAACTTTATCTTTTGACTTATTATCTAATGTGTACTGGTTGATTCTGTTTAACGTTCGTTTCTATTATTATTTTTTTTATATATACAGACATGAAGTAATAATGTCAAACACAACATATTTTTGCATCAAGGTTAGTTTTCAGGTTTAATAGACTACTTCACTGTGTCCTTGGACTGTACTGCTGTGATAGGAAACAAATAGTAAGAATGTATACTACATAGAGTGCCAAAGTTCTGTCGACTATGTCTTTGTGCGACAGTGTGAGGAGACAGATTTATTTAATTCGCATTATGTAGGTTCCACATTCGCCAGACACAGATTAAACAACTACGCATGTCATCCATCTCAGCATGGTGCCTCAGTCTCACCTAATTAGGCTCACTCTGTCTACTGGGTCACCACACGCAGCGCACACACGGATCCCAACACACTCATGCACTTACATGAGTATGATTGATGCTCACGATCCAACAACGTTGATTACTGCTTTTGGATGCATCACGATGATTTAACATTTAACAGGCTTTGTATTAATATGATGATGAATTACTTGCTTTGTAGAGATGCCATGTATATTCACCTCTTGGTCATAATGTTAATATCTAATCATGTCTCCGACAGTAATTGTATTATATCTGACCATCATAACAGATATAATGGTCAGATCTCTAAATATTTTAATAAGAGAATGATATGTAGTTCCCTATATTTACATATTCATAGGGTGAAATTTGTCCAAAAACTTGATCAGCGTGATTCTTTATATAGACCTTCTGCTATTGTCTGGTTTACAGATGTCCCACCCTGAAAAACTCCTGCCTCACATCCTCACATTTAGACATTGATTAGCACTGTCTCAGCCTAAAACCCCATGAGGAAAAAAAAGATGTGTCAATACGGTTTTTTTTTTCGACACTGCAAAAGGAACTAGATCAATTCCTAGTCAACAAAAGTAATTTTCAGTCTTTAACTGAGCAGGTCATTTATTTATTTATTTGAAATGCTGAAATTCAAAGATCCATAAACTCCTTGGTTCTTTTAGCTTTATTTCATATCATGTTGAGTCTGTATGAGTCCCGCATACAATATATAATAATATATGTTACATATGTTATATAACATATTACTATATGTCAGACTTATTCAGTCTAAACACAAGTGGTTTGACTTTTGTATGTAGGGGGTTGTGTTGTTGTTTTTTGTTGTTACCTGTTCTTATAGTGTACTTGTCTGTCGCTGTCCAATGTTCTGAACTCTTCTCCAGATCAGTCCGCTTGTAAACATGGGCGTCACCTCTCGCGTTCTCCTATTGGTCACGGTATATTTGGCCCCTGCGCTGATTGGTGTAGCTCACTCCGAGGGGGTGTGTCTTCAAGACGGCAAGCACAAGGATGTGCCTGGCCCGGAGCCACACCTGAGGGAGTGTGGGCTGTATGCCGACAGTAAGTGTTTGAATATCTACTTCAAAACGTTCTATGTAATTGCGCCAAATGTAAAAAAAAAAAAAAAAAAGAAGCCCAGAATGCTGATTGAATTGCTTTCGTGTCATGGCTGCTGACAGATAGCTGCTGCACAGAGGAACACATCCAGGATATCTCCCACATTCCCTCAGTTATCAACAAGAATGAGCCCTGGGACAAGTGTGGGCCCCTGAGCACCGCGTAAGTCTCACAGCAAACACACTGAAATTCCCTAGCCTTATTAAGTTAAATAGTGTCTCTCATCTCATTATTTGATAAGACAGAAAAAACAGTAATATCAGCAGCTGAAATACACCCTTTTAAGCTAACACCAAACAGCACGACGATGAAGTAAATGTAGCATTTTAGCTAGCACCGGCTAAAATAGAGCAGGAAAGGACATTTTTATTGATGTGCGGATGGATCCTAAAATAGTGACACTTCCGATAGCAGAACTTTCTGCTCTAAAATCGATTCTCAATTCAAAATATCAATACTTTTGATACTTTATTCATTTGAGATAACGTATATCTTTAATAGGAACGCGGTAAAAAGTAGCTAAATTATTAAGATGTTGTCCAAATGACAAACAGATGATAGGACTACTTTTTCTTCCGCCTGGATAAGTGCGGCATAGGCCAGCGCAGCAAAGAGTGTTTTCAAAGACAGGAGAGGTTCTGAGCAAACAAATCCAAACAGATTAAAGGAGAAAACACTAAATATGATCCATATTCCTGAAAAAAACCTGTGAATGAGGGAACAACAGTGTCAATGTTGGATGCTGTGTTATTTAAATCTTCAGTATTTTCAAGTTAACATGTTGAGGTAACAATAATTAAGATACAAGTTTTCATCGTTATAGTTGTTCTTAATAATTAAGCAAGAATTTATTTTAATGTTTTTATAATTGTACTCATTTTCTTTTTTTCAGTGTTCGAAACACTATGATTTTGTATGATTGTGTCCTCTGGTTTTTCTATTGTCTATTTCTATTTTCTACCTCAATATTCTTCAGTTTAAAATAAATAAATTATTCTGCCTTGTATTCTTAAAGAAGCTATGATTTAAAATACTCGACTTTTTTAGATTTAAAAGACACATTAGGTGTAGTCGCATAAAACATTGTTATTAGGCTGAATTTTTACTCTGTATGAGATGAGAAAGGAAATTAGTTATATCACTAGTATATAATAATTAAATAAATGTTGATATATTTGTCTGCTCTACTGTCTTTCTGTTTGTTTGTTTGTTTGTAAGCAGGTTCACGCAAAAACTACTGGAACAATTTCCATGAAATTTTCAGTAAAGGTGCAAGGTGGACCAAAATAGATCCCATTAAATTTTGGTGAATGTAGCTCCAAGGTCAAGGTCACAGTAACCAAAAATGTGTTTTTGCAATGATAAGACAGGGTAGGGCAAATGAGGTAAAATGTGTGAAAGGGGGCTGGGGTTTGTTGTGCCAGGCACCACTTGTTTTTATTATTCTTCTATTCAAAATTATGGAATTTCCACACTTCCCTTTCAAATGTACGGAAGAGACGGCCACCTTAGTTTGGATCATGTAATCCTTCACAAATTGTGCTGGTGTCCCATGCAATTAAAACGTCTTGTTGGCTCTCTGTATATAACCAATAAAATGGTTTCCAACACTTTGATATTATGCCCTGACATTCCAGTCTGGATAATGTATCTATTTAACTTATTCATCACACAGTTTCTTGTTGCTACTGCCAAGCCAAGGGCAGGAATTCATTTATTTTTCCTTCTTGTCCCACCTTAATCTTTTTCAATTCAATTTCAATTTATTTTTTGAATAAGCAACAAATAAAAACAACCACACTAAAATTATCTTTTAAAAAAACCATATACATGAAAAAAACAAAACAAAAAAAACATTGCTTCATTTGCACATCTGAAAAGGAGTGGGCGGAAGTAAAACATTTATTGTTAACCCCACCCCTTCACCTCAACACAATCTATATTTAAATAAATAAATCAAATCCTTGGGATCTATTCACCTCATTTATCATAACCAGTCATATGAACGTAATTTGACAAACCAAGAAAGTGAAAGATAAATATAATATGACATAATATGACAATATCAAGGTGTGTATATATATATATATATATATATATATATATATATATATATATATATATATATATATATATATATATATATATATATATACATACACAGATCTACACCCATTTTACATAACATCCCAATATCAATATTGATCCTAATATGAAGGTTTGATCTGATCTCAAAATGAAAGATTTCATAGCCAACATTATTTAATTTAAATTACATTTTGACCTTTAAAAAATATGTGTCCCATTGATATTTGTTAAGAATGCTGACATTAGATATGAAACATTAACTGTCAACTGCTGTGAATCAAATGGTCAAAACGATACTCTTTTGGGTTGATATCTTTGTAGATCTGACCGTGACAGACTCAGTGCCTCATCACTCATGAACCTCACCACACGTCACTGATGTACTGATGTTACCACACAATGTGAAATTAGCTTTCACTTATAATTTAAAGTTGTTTGATAGTGCAGAAGAGTTAAAACAAAGACATTAGAAGAAAAGGACTTATCGGAAGTGTTTGTTGAGAAATATTTTCAACCAAAAAACAATGAATAACTTATTATTTGAGTTCTTCTTACAGTTTGTTGTCACCCCCATGTGGCCAAAATTAAATCACCACAGCTTCAAGTGTCTACATTTTTTCACCCAGTGTACAATAGGTCTGCCTCTGTGATTGAAACCAAAGTAATGCTTGAACATTTAATATGAGTAAGTAGAGTCCAACTATGACACTGTACCACATGTGATGTCCAAATACTGCCCTCTGTCTCCTCAGGTGTGAAGGTTTCCTGAAGCGCGTGTCCTGTTTTTACCGCTGCTCCCCCGATGCAGCGCGCTGGCCCCATCCTCACCGCCGCTCATACATCCAGGCTGTGCCGCTCTGCCACAGCTTCTGTCGTGATTGGTGAGGCTGCCAGACACATTACCAAGCAAACCTAAATCAAAGTCTGTATTTGTCCTTCTTCACCCATAAGGCTGTCGAGAAAACCTGCCAGCCAGTACAACAGCGACAGAACCACACAGAGCTCCAGATACTACAGCACAATGTCTAATGATAATAACACAGGAAAGGATTGATGTGTCCAGTCTGGGCAGATTCACCTCCCTTAGACATACCTTGCACTGTTTATTGCTGAATTTTAGGATTAAAATATATTTTTTAAAAAACAGCTGGATTAAAATAATGTAATGTGTTGCTAATTTGAATATTTTATCTGACATTTTTGTATTTATTTTTCCAGGTTTGATGCCTGCAGGATGGACTTGACATGTGCTCGTAACTGGGCCAGAGACCCCAGGGGACAGAACTGCACTGGGACCTGCGTTCAGTATCAGCAGGTAAGCTGTGACCTCACAGCATCTGTGACTTTCTTCTGACCCTGTGTTGCTTTTGTGTATTGGTCTGTTTATTGTCGATCATCTAGGAAACATCTTTCAGAAACCTACGCTAGAGCTCGTTGTTTGAGCAGGATGCGGCAGGTAGAAAGTCTGTTACAATGGCATCAGCGTTGAGATAGAGAGAGAATGCAGTGAGCAAAGGGTTAATGGCGCAGGGGCGACACTGTGGCTGTGGGCTGAAGCATGAAAAGGTTCGGTCCCGCTTCAGTGGACAGAGGCCAGCTGGGTGATTTAAAAAGAGACTGAGTGACCGAGGGGCTGGTGAGCAGCTGGGGCCAAGAGCAAACAAACACACTCCTCTATCTATCTATCTATCTATCTATCTATCTATCTATCTATCTATCTATCTATCTATCTATCTATCTATCTATCTATCTATCTATCTATCTATCTATCTATCTATCTATCTATCTATCTATCTATCTATCTATCTATCTATCTATCTATCTATCTATCTATCTATCTATCTGTCTGTCTGTCTGTCTGTCTGTCTGTCTGTCTGTCTGTCTGTCTGTCTGTCTATCTATCTATCTATCTATCGCTCTCTCTCTCTCTACCCACCTACCTGTCCGTCCGTCCGTCCCTCTTTCTCTAACACTTTCCCTATGACAGCTCCATGGTGGGTATGGATGATTACTAGAAATGACAGATATAAAGTACACAAATAGAATAATATTTGGCTGTTTCAGTGTGTGTGTGTGTGTGTGTGTATGTGTGCACCACACACCCATTGGCCCATGTTCATGTAGGACACTACTAATAACATTATGTAGCACTTAAAAACAGAGCATTTTATGAATACAAATAAATGTTTTACTGCAGCTCACTGAAGACAACACCTTTTCTGAGTATGGAAGCAAACAAGTGGCTGCTTCCCTTACTGTGTTTCATGGTCACAATCTTAAAGCTGTCTTTTCTTTTCTTTCATGTTTGCTTTAATGATTTCACAGTGGGCCACCTCACAGACTGAGCCCACAATGCTTTGAGTCTACCTCAAGGCAGAGAGATCTTGAAACAAGATCCAATATGAGTTACAAAAATCCTTGAAATCTTTTAAATCCTTTGTTTGTCAGCACACACACACAAATATCTGAGTTACCAGCTTTTCGACAGCTTTAACCAACAGAAACAAAGTGTTATTCAGTGTCTGTTGTTATTGATTCTACAACTGTCTGAGCTCAACTGGACAGATGAACACCGTTGGACTAAAGATATTCTCTCATTTGGTATTTTGACGATGGTGCTAGAGAGTGCTGTCTGTCATGTTGGTCCAAAACCTAACAAACACACTGAGCTTGGCTGAGATGTTGACTGTGAAGGCAGAGGAGATTCATAACATTCTCATCAAAACATTTAATGAGCCGTTGAGCTCTTTTGATAGCAGCAGTGTCATGAAACACAAGAGAACTCTCATCTAAAACTGTCAAACAGTTGAGTCAACAGTTAACACCAATACAAACACTTGCAATAGACAATGTTATTGTCTATTACATTAATCGAAAATTAAATGTAATAAAACATTCCATTCCATTACTAATAATAGTCTCATAATAGGCATTTATTAGAGAAAAAACATATCTTTTTCTATCTATCTATCTATCTATCTATCTATCTATCTATCTATCTATCTATCTATCTATCTATCTATCTATCTATCTATCTATCTATCTATCTATCTATCTATCTATCTATCTATCTATCTATCTATCTATCTATCTATCTATCTATCTATCTATCTATCTATCTGTCTGTCTGTCTGTCTGTCTGTCTGTCTGTCTGTCTGTCTGTCTGTCTGTCTGTCATTGCAATTAACCCACACGAATCGACAGTAAATTCTGAGTTAATAAACTATATATATTAAAATATTGGGATGTATCATGGCTACAGCTGTAAGATGTCCTGTTCATGCTAATTTGAGATGTAGACCTCAATAATAACTGTCAATATGGTACTTATCTCAATCTAAAACTATATTATAATGGATTTTTAAATGATTGTTTTGTAGTCCAGACCCCTGCTAGAAAACAAACACCTGAATTGAACATGAGTTGGGCAATTATGCTGTGGTTGACGATATTATACATTTATACTGGAGTATCCACACATGCAAACATGCACACACAATTACAGAATACTATGTAATAAGTAATAATAACCATATATAATAAGTAATACTAACCATAAGTTGACAATAGTTAAACAGTAGTGTAGGAATGCGAACTGCAATTTAACAGAACTATGAATAACAGTAACATTTTCCAAAGAACTGTCAGTATACTTTATTCCATTTCCATTTGGTTCAAGTGTTGCAAAAAAAAAAAACAATTATATTTGACTTAATTATTGTTATTTATGTGCTATGGTTTTCATAGTTTCATGTAAACAGAGAACAGAAAAACTTCACTTTACTGCTGCCATTTTTCTATTTGAAGTAAATTCAGTTACAAGGAAAAAAAAGTCCTTTTATGGAACTGTAATTTCACTGTTTTATTTTCATTTTTTCTGCCACTTTCCACTTTATTAAAAAAATGAAGAAGAAATCAAGCTCCTATCCTATTTGGCAGACAAATTATCACACTGATTTTACATTTCCAAATAATTACTGCCCATCATCTCTACACTGTAAACCCAAATGTTCACAATAATTAAATACATTAAGTTGTGAGTACTCATAGTACTACTAACTCAAATGTATTAAGTTGCTGTAACATGTTCTTCTTTTTACGTACTTCCAACTAATATATATATATATATATGTATATATATTTATTAAGGGGAACTATTGTGGATATAAGTGAACATAACTTAAAACCATAGATGAGGTACAACTGAGTGGAATTAAGTCATTAAATGCTGATACTGTTATTTCTATTGTTTCAAATAAGGATGATTTAAAAAAAAAAACTTAACTGATGTAGTAGATGATGAAATATAATTTCAGAGCACTCCAAATAACCACCAATATCTATCACACCAAAAAGATTACAATCACAAAACACAGTCATTTTATTCAGTGGCTGTGGTTCAGTTGGTAGAGCAGGTCGACCAATGACTGAAGGGTCAGAGGTTAATGTCCCAGCTCTGTCCAAGAGACACTGAACCCTGACTTAGTCTCCCAGTAGGACTGACATAACCTTAGAATACTAAGTTAATTATTAATGTTTTAATTTAAGTATACTTTAATAAGCATCGATATGTTAAGTTCTGGAAACTTGTATTTTTTAAAGTTTCATCAATTTAAAATAATTGAGGAAATCGATTGCCTTAAATCAGGGGTGTCAAACTCATGTTAGTTGAGGGGCCACATTCAGCCCAATATGGTATAAAGTGGGCCACAGAAGTAAAATAATTTAAATAATAGGATACAAATGTATTGAATAATGTCAACGCCAAAAATGTGTGTTTTTGAGTGAAAAAAAAGCGAAATTCTCCAATAAAAATGTTTATATCTACAAACTGTATGTGAAGATAACACAAACAAATATGAAAGTTTGTAAATTCTTAAGAAAAATAAGTGCAACGTTGATGATATTATGCTTTAGTTTATCATTTATACATGTGCGTCACAACTTACAGATCACAGTAGATCTACAAATATACACAACAGGCTGAATATTGGTAAGATTCCACAAATATTTCAGGTTATTCACATTTTTTTTGTAAAAGGCTAGTCTTTTTTGTACTTTATTTTACACCAAAACAAAAAGGTTGGTTTCCATTATTTCTAGGTTATTATGACAGTATTTTACTCATCTAATCTAATTTAGATCGAATTGACCTGAAGTGATATATGAATTTCCTTGATTATTAATTCCTATATTATTCCTATATTATTATTATTATTATTATTATTATTATTATTATTATTATTATTATTATTATTATTATTATTATTATTATTATTATTATTATTATTATTATTATTATTATTATTATTATTATTATTATATATCATATTATTTATCTTCAGTGTGATTTTTACCTTTCATGCATTCATCCCAGGGGCCAGAATGGACCCTTTGGCGGGCCCCATTTGGCCCCCAGGCCTTATGTTTGACACCTATGCCTTAAATTTTTGGAGTTCTGCTAATTTATTTGGGTTTACAGTGCACAGCCAGTGTGGATACATTCAGAGCGCATCTTAATTTTGTTCTGCTTCAGGTAAAAATATCATGAATATATGTAACAGAAAATACTCCATCATATACGTATGTGCTGAAAGCCTTTGTAAATGTTAACTTCAGTCCATGTCAATTTGCATAGAAACAAGCTTATACATCTGTGCACAGACACTCCTTGCATCCACTGCATGCAAAAATCCCTCTGGCATTCTCTGTTTCTCTCACTCTGTCTTTGTATTCACTGCTTACATTATTTGCCAGCCAAGGTCTGATTTATCTGAGCATTAGCCACTTTTTTTTTTTTTTTTTTTTTTGGTGGGAATGAGGTTACATCTACAAAGAGTGACCATATCTGTGCAGGACTTGGCCAGCTGGATGCAGCATGTGTGGGTCAGATAGAGTGATTTATTGGTGCGAGGAAGAGTCCAGTTATCATAGGAGGTTTGGGAGGGATGTGATTTTATAGATCATGTGTGTAGTATAGAGTAATATAATTTAACAACTTTTAAAGAGTGTTGATTAAGGCTGCACGATATTAGAAATACTGACATTTAACCTGCACGTTATTAGTTAGTTAGTTATTAGTTAACGTTATTAGTTAGTAGTATATCGTTATTACTGCATGATATTAGAAAAAACATTGACATTTGACACCCTGCGATATATAATGCGATATGAAAAAATACTCAGAGTAAATAACAGCTGTGTGGTGCCGACGCACACGGTCAAACAGATTAGTGGTCGACACAGAACATACAGTACGTTTCAGTGTCATCATCCTTGTAGTTGAAATAACTAAATAAAATTAATAATAAAAATAAACTAATAAATACATTAAAAAGACATAAATAAATAAATAAAACATAATAATAAAATTACAAATAAATTAATACAAATAAATAAAACATAATAATAAAATTACAAATAAATTAATACAAATAAATAAAATTGTGTTAAATGAATAAATAATCCTTTATTTTAAATATTATTTTTATTGAATTATACAAGAACATACAAAAGAAAGAAAAAATAATTGCAGGACCTGTGATGTGACTGTTGCACACACATACATTGCAATGTCGACGCTCATACAACATATTGTGTCAGTTTTATTTTACAGATAAACTGATTATCTGTAATAAAAAATTTACAGTTTTTGGCACCCCTTCTGACATGATGTGCCATGTCCTAAAGTTCATCTCTACCAATTTTGGTGCTTTAATAATTTCTGTCATGATTCTTCCAAATATTTGGATAAAGCTGCCCCACTAAAAGGCATATAATAAACTCTGCAGCTTTACAGTCTGACAGTAAAATGTTTCACCTTTTTGTTTTGTTTTGTTTTATAGATTAAAACATTATTTATTAAATCTAAAATATTGCTTCATTTCTGTGCAGTGAAGACCAGATGCAGCAATGTTTTTATATTAAATACTAGATAAAATATTTGTCTTTTAACTGCAGGACAAAATGCATTATTTATTTTTGCCTTTTTTTGTAGATTCAAATGCTCTTGCTTTTAATACCACACATCACATTTGTAAGGGGTGTTTAAAAATTCAAACTTTTCACATTTGTGTGTTTTTACCTTCAAGACTAAAGGTGAAATGTGTAGGTTTTAACATTCTTACATCTTTAACATCAATTACATTTTGTTCATACCTTTGACATATGATCAGTTTGTGTGTTTTTTAACTTCTAAGTCCAGATGTTACATGTTTGCGTTTTTACCTTAAAGCTGAATATATTTGCATCTTTTACCTTTTAAGACTGACTGCTATGTTGAATATTTATGATTTTATGTAAATGTTCAGTTCATAAAAAAAAAAAAAAAAAACGCTTTAGGTAATTTGAGTCACTAGTCAAGTCTTAAAGCACAAAAACATAAATTAAATAAATTAACCTTCATCTGATTTTCAGGTTGAAAAAACAGTGATCTGAAACAATCTATCATAATCTTTTTTCACCGCATCCCAATTTCCAGATTTAAGCCTTCTCTTTTCCCTTTCCAAGGTATAATGTTGTAGACTGCACGCAATAAAGGGTAAAATTGAATAAGATAAGGGTTGGGAGGACAGGATAGAGCCCCGGGAAATTTCCGTATCTCACTTATTCGATCACACCATGTCGTCTAAAGCTACTTGGGCTTGTACTGAATTAGCTTTGGCAGCCAACCCTGTCTGCCTGGGGAAGGACAGGGACGTGTGCATCAATGTATTACAGGGTCACTGCGATAAGAACTACGTGTCAGGCAGAGAGTGTATGTAGTGGAGAAAAATGGCCATCATCCTCTTTGTCCTTCTTACATGGTAAAATGTACTAGAGGTTTTTTTTCTTGCATGAGCACCCTGTATGAGACAGTCCTAATCCCCCAACAGACAGGAGGATGAAAGGAAGCGCACGTTGGGTTGAGAACAGAGAGATGAGGGACGAGCGAGATATACAAACATTAACTATAAGCAAGATGGAGGAAAAAAACACAGTACAATGGAGGGATATAGTGGTGGCGGTGTGAACACTAGGTAGGGGATAAAATGAGCTATAGGAGACAGAGACAATGACTCTTCTTCACAACTGGTGATGAGTCTGTCGCTAGGGAGGAAATAGGGATTTAAACACAGTAAAAGCACAGCGTATGTGTCACTGAAACTTCACTAATTAGCTCCAAGAACCAAGAGTGTACAGGCCCAGGCCATTTACAGCAGCCCAGCAAGGTTTTAAAGAGCTTAAATGTTGAATTGTGATTTGTTTTTCAAACCGGCAGTTATGCAGTATCCTCGTAATCCGCATACATGTCTTATTAGAGACGGGTACAATTTTTCACGCTCTAAAAAACACAAGACTATAATGTCTGCAGTAATTGGCGTTTTACTTCAGAGTGAAACTTTACACACGCCGTTGACGGCGTCGTGAATTTCTTGTCAGATAGTCGCAGTAGAGACAGGTGCTGGGAAGTCTGACCTTTTTGATAAGTTTGGGTCCAACCATGTCTGAAGCTTGACAGAATTGTCTCTCTGCCATAAAGACAGTGGACGACTGAGGCTCCAGCAGGGGACGTTCAAGGTCATGCCTTATAATTTCCTCTCGAGGCTGTTGGAGGTGAGGAGAGGTGGGCGACGGAGGCAGGCAGACAAAAGCCAATTGCAAGAGCAGCTGCCAGGTGCCTGCGGACCCCAGGAACACCTGGCACCCACCGGGTGTTTGTTTTCAAGGCTGGTGCTTTTCTAAGACGAGAATCAATTATTATGTTTACAAGAAACAAAAGCCTCGTCTTTATAGATGCTGCAAATATACCAATGGAAACTACTGTAGCAATGCACATATATATATATATATATATATATATATATATATATATATATATATATATATATATATATATATAATTTGTGTAGCATTTTTCATGGCACTCAAAGACACTTTACATGAAGTAAGAACAGTACAATAAGTACAGTTATTGTAACTACACAATAAAAGCCAACTACAATAAAAAGAAACAATAGAAAACAAAACAATCACACATTAAATACAGACAGAATAAAAATAATCAAACATTAAAAGTAATGTTAGATAATTAATTAATACTTTTAAAAGGGATTAAAAAGTGTCAGAACACAATGGTCCAGGGGGAGTGACAATGCTACTGAGAAAAAAAATGTCGCTGTGTGTGTATGTGTATGTGTGTGTGTGTGTGTGTGTGTGTGTGTGTGTGTGTGTGTATGTGTGTGTGTGTGTTGTGTGTGTGTGTGTGTGTGTGTGTGTGTGTGTGTGTGTGTGTGTGCTTGTATTCGCTTGTTTTCATATCTTTCTGGGGACATAGATATGTTTACACAGTCACACGATGGGGAACTCTTACACTATGGGGACCAACATTCTGGTCCCCACAAGGGTTAAATATAAATAAAGGTCCCCGCTAGTAAAAATAGAAATGATGTGTCCCTATAAATACATTCATTTGTGTTTTCTGGAAGTCCTCATAAAGCATGGGGGAAACAGGTGCATAGGGTTAGAGTCAGGGTTAGGGTGAGGCTCATATATTTTTCAAAGGTTTGAAGGTGTGTTCACTTCAAAAAAAAGTATTTATTTTTATGTATATATAATTTTTTCAAATTTAGTCATGTGTTAATTTTTAAATTATTATTTATTTATTTTATTTTTGTAATTAGTCTTTTTATTCATTAAATTATTTTTATTTATTTTTTTGTATTGAATTTAATTTCTTAATTATTATATTATTATTTTTATCTTATTTAATTAAAAAAAAAAAAAAAACTTTCTACCCAGTGGCTACTTGATTACAAGCTTGGTCATCATAAGACATGAAAACCAGATTGTGTGTGTGTGTGTGTGTGTGTCTGCGCGTGCATGCATATATATATATATCAGTGATGCGCAGAGTCGATGTATAAACCTGCAACTGACTGCTCTTTTAACTAACCCGCCCACAACTCGGACTGCAATAAATATATTTTTAAAGGACGGACCCGACCCACTTCTGGACCCACATTTAAAACAAACAGTCAATGGTTTTTATGAACATCACATGACCTTACTCACATACCTGCATTTATTTCCATATTAAAATGTGATGTCATTGCTTGTGTGCAGCATCTAAACCAGGGGTCGACAACCTGTAACATCCAAAGAGTCATTTAAACCCAGTTTCCACAGAAAAGAAAACAGTGGGAGCTGCTCATCATCTTTAAAAATGTCCACTCTCCTAACTTGACGTTCTCTCTTGCTCCCTCCATACCATAGGATACTGACCACGTCCATGAAATTCAGTTAATAAAACCCATTTACCAGGTTATTTTCATGTTTATCTCAAACCTGAATATCGTTAAAATTATTTTTCAATGATCTGCAACTACTAATATAACTATTGAATATAATTGTTAATACTGCTTCTCTAAATACTAACAGTGGATCTACTAGTATTGCAGCTGTTCGTACCAATAATATAAACATCTGTTTGTCTATGGAACTGTATAATAAACACTCTAATAATTCTACAAATAAATGAATAATGTTGATGAAGACTAGAGAGAAGCAGGACCATAGCAGTAGGACCAGAGACGAACCCAAAAAAAAAAAAAGACTTTGGGGACGAAGTTAAGTCAGAAACATTAATTTCCTGGGGGGCGTATACAGGAAAAGAGGAGGTCAGAGAGGTGCAGAGCAGAGGTGGAGTTCAGACAAAGAATGTAAATGAAGGAATGATTGTAATATAACTTCTGTTTCCTCATTCTTGTGTCGTCACAGATGTATCAACATGGCCGTGATCTCTGCGAGAGCCTCTGGGGCGACGCCTTCATGACGGTGGAGGACGAGCCAGAGGAAGTTGCAGAGGTGGGAGAGGCCGGGGCCGAGGGTGATGGCGTTCACCCCTGCGGCTGCCTGACCCTCAGCCCCTCTGACAAGGATGTGATCGCTGCCCTCAGGGCCCAGCAGGACGACCCCGAGGAGCTGGACACCACCAAGACTGGCCTGCCTCAGTACCGGGCCCCCTGCCAGACCAAGCTGCCCCTGCAGGCCAGGGGGGGCAGGAGGGGCAACTCTGTGCTGCGTAAGCGCTCGGTTGTCGTGGACGATGTGGAGGGCAGTGGTAGTGGGCTGTAAACAGTGATAGGTACCTGTATTTAGAGGTACATTTTAACATCTCTCTTTTATTGGAGTTAAAAGTTTGCTCTTGTTACTAAACTTATCACAGGTAACTAAGCTGTCATTAGCATCACATGTCACATAATATCTCTATGATTTCACATATTCCATGTAAAGTATGTGAAAAGCCAAATAGTACTTCAAATAATGACCTGGTTAATTATCTAATAGGAAGGCTGTTACCATGGGAACTTACTTAAGAAAAAAAAAACTACAGCAGTTAATCGCAACCATTTTTAAAAATCAAATTTTAATGACGATATAATATTCATATAATGTTTGTCAATTTCAAGGAGAATTTTACCAGTCAAGATACACTTTGTGATAAAGATAGTAAAATATTTATTTATTTAAGTGTAAAGAGACTCAGTGGACTGTATCTCACATGGTATCAACGTTGAAAGGTATTAATTATGTATTAATTGACTTATAGTCATTGGATTTGACTGCCAAAACTACCAAAAAGATGAGACTCTCCTCCTTAAAAGACAGTGCACAGTTCAGAGAATGAAGGTCAGAGGTCGAGACACATAAATAAAGAAAAAATAAAAATATATACAGGCACATTTGTTCTGATGTTTCATTTGTAGCAATAAAATGCCTGTGGAAAAGGGAGGGTTTGCAGCAATAACTAAAAATAAGTCCTGAGTACATTTGATCATACACTGAAAATTAAAGTGTTTAAGGTGTTTTTCTTTACACTTGTCATATTGATATAATATTATATATGAAATGGGGACTTTATTTATTTATTCTGATGACATAGTGTCTGTGATTATGGTACCAAAAAGCCTGGTGGGTGAGTCATTACATGAAATATGAACCACATTCGGCTACGTTTATACGGAGACCAACGGAAGAGAAGACGCAAAACTGGCGTCTCATCTTGACCTTTTTATCTGCATTTACACGAGCGTTGTCATTAAGAAATTTCTGTACATACGGGGACGCAAGAGTGTGTAGAATTGTATTGGATATTCATGCTGTGATAGAACGCTGCCTTGTCAACACACATATGTAACAGCAGTATTTTTACATTTGCGACCTTGAAATGGAAACGAAATAACGGATTGTTTTCAAGATTTTCAGCCGTAAAAAACTCAATTCTCGTGTAAATGAAAGACGCTTTCGATAAGATATTTTTTTTATTTTTTAACAGCCCCTTATTCAACAGAAAATGACCTGAGAATGCTGCTGTAACAGACTGGACTGGAGCAGATGATTAGAAACTTTTATGGAGCCAAACACTCGATCGTGTCCCTCATTATAGTCAGATGCATAGTTTGTTTATATGGCTTTTAGTGGGGCAACTTAATCCAAACATTTGGAAAAATGGTGACAGAAATGATTGAAGTACCAAAATGCATGCCACATCAGGTCAGGTCACATGGTTTTTGGGTAAAATCTTGTTTTTTAGAAAATATAGCATTCACTGGAGAAAGATTTTAACACTTGGAAATGATACCTATGATCCTATGAACCTCTATAGGTATGTTAATTGAGCTAACTTTAACAAATTACCATGGTAACAGCCATTTTGGTGTGAATTTCCCCAAATTTCCCATGTTACGAAACTTTCTATGTCACACCATAGTGACCAAAAAAACTTCCTGATGGTTTTAGAACAAGAATGGTGCAAAACTGTTTCAGTTTGTTGGATACATTTTGCTTTTTTTTAAATCTCACTATCAAAAAATACAATTTTCACCCCAAAATGGCTGTTACCATGGTAATGTGTTAAAGTTAGCTCAATTAACATACCTAAAAAAAAGTTCATAGGATCCATAGGTATCATTTCCAAGTGTTAACATTTTTTCAGATATCTTCTAAAAAATTAAATTCTAAAAAATGATATTTTACCCAAAAAGCATATTATGGCTGTGACCGAAACCCCTCACTCACTCCCTACCCCCTACAGAGGGAAATAAATGTAGTGCCCTACACAGCGAACTCAATTGAAAACCTTTCAGACACTACTGCGGCGCTGTTTAATCGCGTCATTAACATCGAACAATTAAAATGTAAGAGTGTCTCTCACAAAATTAAAAGTGTTTTTATTGGGTTTTTTTACTGTCTGTGCAATAAAATAAAAAAATCTAATTAGCTCATGACTATTTTACTATTATTAACTGTTGCGCAACTCTTGTCTCGTGCCTATCATCCAACAGACAGAGTTAACGTTTACCGTTACTGAACAGCTGTAGCTCTGACGTCCAATCTCAATCTGTGTTTCTTTTAATCATAAATATCTTCGTCCTTCGGCAATTTTTCGATTTGTGCAATGCATGATGGGATATAGTGCTCTGGTTAGTGATCATCAATGTCCACTACATTTCACAGTGGATTGTGGGATACATTGAGTGACTATATAGTACTTATAAATAGTTTGGGACACCCCTACAATATGGCGTGGTCTCTATACGGTGCACTATAGAGGGGGTAGGGAGTGATTTCGGACACAGCCTTTGAGATAAAACCATGTGATCAGATGGTTAATTTTTTTGTGGCACCCCTTGTGAAATAATGCGGTTTGTTCTAAAGTTCATCTCTACCAATTTTGGTGCCTTAATCATTTCTGTCACGATCAAAAAAATAACGTCCCCAGCTATTTGACTCTGTAGTAGAGTGGCATGCACAGCCTTCCAAACGTTTCAAACCAACAATTACAAAACAATTATTTTTTTTTTAGGATATGCACCAACTGAAGAGAATAAAATTCTCCTTTAATTGTGAAAAGGGCTCCGATGATAATACGACGATGATAGCAGTTACACACAAAATATTCTACTCACTTTTTATGACATTTCATTCAAAAAATAAAACTCCACATATGGACATTTAGGATATAAAGTGTGTAAAGAAGTCTGCATAGTTTTACAGCAGCAGGACTTCTGCATGAATCAAGCCGTAGGGAAAATTCATGACAACTATTGTAGACGTTACATACTACACTACCTTGATACTGTTTTCAGTCAAATACTTTATTCTGTGCATTAGTCAAAGTGTTAAAAGCAGAAGTTAACTGTTGTGATGCCGTACCGTGCAGTCTATCTACTCGTCAAAGAGGTTTGAACAATAGTGGAGAAATGCTAATAATAATAATAATGAATGTAACTTAGGCTTTCTAATAGAGACTGCTGGCATGAGCATAAAGTAATCTGGTACTGATAATGTGAGGCAGAAGTATGATTTGTATCTGCAGGAAGGTTTTAATATTGAGAGACACAAAAAAATAAATAAATAAATCTGTCCAACAAGGAGCGAAATTCCACCAGATGAGATTGTTCTGGCATTTTTGTCACCAATGTACTTGTCTGTGGACGTTACTTTTATAATTGTGTTTCTAGTTTGAGGCACTGTTAGATGTAATTGTTTTGTATAAAAAAAAATAAAAAAAATAATGATAATTTTAAAAAAAGAAAAAGGAAATGTCTGATTTATGGTAAGCTTGTTGAAAAGGGTGTTTCTGTGCTTGTCTTTATGTTCTCAATAAAGAGACATTTTTAAATGTCATCATGAATTTGTCAGAGTTCTTCAGATCCTTTTTGTACACAGTAAGGGTTAACATTTGGCCTCATAATTATGTGTAGAAATTATGTTTTATCTTGTTATTATCGTCAAACTCCAGTCCTTTGAGGGCCGGTGTCCTGCATGTTTTAGATATTTCCCTCTTTCATGAGATTCAGTTTAACCCTTTAACTCCTGAGAACTAACAAAATAATTGGTAACATGAGCAAAGTTAGACACAAATGACAGAAAATAAAAGAACAAGAAAAACAAAATGGAAGAAAAATAAACAAAATGAGCAACAAAAACCAATAAATATTTACAAAATGACAAATAATGTGGAACATTTTGAAAAAAAATGACTAAAGAAGAAAACTAGTATTGAAATTTGGTCCCAGCAATTTTAATTTTGGATTTAAATATTGTTTAAATAAAATAAAATAAAAAAAACTCTTGATTATTGGCATCTTTTCCATGCACAAAACTAAAGGAAAACAGTAACATTTTTCTGAATATTTAAACTAAATCATCCATTCAGAATGCATGAGCACTGACATTTAAAGAGTTAATAATCAGCTCCTCATCAGACTGATAATGATGCAATGACCTCCAGGTGTAATGGAAGAGGGGAACATCTAAAACATGCAGGACCCCGGCCTTTGAGGACCACAGTTTGACACCCCCTTTTTGTTTGTCTGTTAGTTAGGAAGATAACTCAAAAACTTATGGATGGATTTTATGGATGTGTTGTGAGCGTCACAAGGAACAAATAATTACATTTTAGTGATGATCCGGAAGTGATCCTGGATTCGTAATCACGTTGAAATGTATTCTCCATTTACTGCAATGTAAAATTTGAAAGTGATCCAGAATCCAGGATCTCTTCTGGATCATCACCAAAATTAGATTTTTGATTTGATTTATTCGATTCATTTGAACATTTAAAAAAAAAAAAAAAAGAAAGAAAGAAAAAGAAAACATACAGTAAAAAAACAACACAAGTATGTTGGGTGGAAGTTAAGACTTATCAACTTTTCTAACAAAAAAATCCCCTTCCTCCAAAAGAAAAGATAAACATTACATTTGTTACTATTTCTGATACATACAGAAAAACTTAATAATTTGTTCAGACAAACTCTACCAAAAACATAACCTCCTTTACGGACCTCTCTTCATTCGAAAGGAGGGGAGAGGGGGGGGGGGTCTGCCCTGCACTCAGAGTGCTTTTCTAGTTACAAGCTATTTAAATGATTATTTTATATATTTATATATATGTGTTGTTTGAAGGTTTGCATGATGAAGAATGAGTATATAAATAAATACACCATTTAATTAGTTCTGAAAAGAACCACAAATATGTCCTTCAACCGTCTTCAGGAGAAAGACGCAGAGACTGTCATTTATGAAGGGGAAATGTTCCTGCTTCTTTTCTGAACTAATTACATGGTGTACCGCAAAACAATTTATTTATATATTTATATATGTACACCAAAGATTCCAGAAAAAAACACATGTTCTACCGTGTTACTAGTATTCCAGTAAAATATTTTTTAGAACTTGAGCAAAGTGAGCCGTTGCTGTCGGAACAATTGATATTTTAGAGACCCTAACTCTAACCTTTTAATTCTGAAAAAAAGTACAACTTAAATGTCACATCCATTTTAAAAATGTTTTTTCCTGTCAAACATTCTGAAGAGTCTCATAACACTGTTCAACCTTTAAAGCTGTCATTCCATGGTTATTTCATTCATATTACTGTGTTCTTTATTGGTATTGAATACATTGTGCGTTGGTTTTATTTAGAAAAAATGTCCAGATTGTTTTGTTTCCAGCTGTTTTTTCACAGTAGAAAAATGACTTGAGGTCGAACAACAGAGTTTACCGGTACTTCCTCATACATGTCCATGACGCAGTGATGAGGCGTCTCTGATTGGCTCAGAATGCATGTGTGTGTTTACCTTTACCAGGGTAGCATCCAGTTTGATCCACCATTTTTTTCCAGTTTGTGCAGCAGCTACTGTGGCGCCGTCTTCTCTTGTAGATGCTAATGCTAATGCTACTTCAAATTCACTGCCAGGGACAGGTTTAACCCCACGTGGGTGACGTCAAAGTCCATCTGATGTCAGATGGACCAGCTTTTTCTGGGTCCCTGGTTCCTCTTGTTTTCTGTGAATGCAGTATGCAGCCAGTGGAGGTGATGAACCACTGTCGAAGGCAACATGTGTTGGTAACTCGGGGTGACCCATCAGATTACAAAAGGAGCGTGGAAAAGTGGTTTTGAGCGGAATGACACCTTTAATATTGTGATAAATAATAAAAAAGATGATGATTCAGAAACCAGATTGTAGCAACAGTTCAAGTTTAGTTCAGTTTGGAGTTAAATTCTGGTGGTTGGGGTGTCAAAGTGGGGGGAAAAGTGGACCTGACTACCCAGGGTGTCATGGGGGGTGGAATAGAAAAAGAAAGATGTAACTAAAATGCTTAAATATCCCTTGATACAACCCCCCCCCCTCCAAAAAAAAAAAAAAAACAACCTGAAAATCACAGTGGAAAAACTGTCAAAACAGATTTATTCAGAATTTAAACAGAACCAAAAACACTCAGATCTCCTTAGAGATAATCAGGCTTCTCATTCAGACTTTTTTTTTTCACTTGCTTTAAAGTTTACATGAACAGACACGAGCCAGAGAGTCAGTGTTGACTGTTCAACAATCTAGCAAGACTGAGTGGGCTCCTGCAGCTTATAAACCTTTCCTCTGGCTAATGGGGAATGGAGAGCAGATGAGTAGCCAAAGAGACTAGGGCCAAGGGCAAGGCCTGAACTGGAAATGGATTCAGAAGAAAACACACAGAACTGTGACACAAGAACCAAGTAGGAAGAGGGGCCTGTGAAAACCCTGAGTATATATAAAAAAAAAAATTGTGATGTTTATTTCAAACTAATTGGACTCTCTAATTAATTGGTGTCATTACATATATTGATAACATCAACTGAGAGAATTCATTTTATGCCAGAGTCCTGCTAACATATCCTAGCCAGACAAGCTAACTGTTCAAGAATAAATGTTTTTAAATCAAAATGTACACAAGTGTCAGGGATCAAACCATTAGTACACAAACAGATGTAGCCTAATGTTTAAGGGTATGAGAACAAGTAGACTAAATGTATTAATTCAGGTGGTGAATTAAAGAACCAATCATCAATATAATATAATTTGATTGTAGCTTAAAAGACTGTTTATGCTTTTTACATTTTTAAATAAATACCCCCTTTTGTGCCTCATGTAGTAGCATGGTAAGGGGCCCAGTGACATTGAGACTGTACACGGCCCAGAATTTAGTTGTACGCCCCTGCATGGGAGTAAAAAAAAAAAGTTGTGTCTTAGTGGAATTACTGTCTTTGTTGGACTAGTTTACAAAATAACAGGGTGGAGGGTGAGAAGTTGAAGGACACAGTAAACAAAGAAACAGAACAACAAAGACTAGAGTTGATTTAAAGATGCTGTTTAATTAATTAAAGCAATTAAATCAAATGTAAGGTTTTTTTAATTGTTTTATTATTACATAAATGCTGTGGAAGTTGGACACGATGTGGTAAGTTTTAATTTTAATGTCCTCTTTTTTATTGAATTAATTAAAATACAATTGTTTGTTATAAATATGGCCAAACCTATAGACTTTCTAGAGAAAAGAAAGACAGGATTGACCCATAAAACTGTCCTGTTTATTTGACTGTTGCTTGTTTATATCCAGGTAACTCTGTGAAGCCCTGTGAGACAACCTGCTGTGACATAGGGCTGCACAAATAAAACTGAATTGAATTGAAATGAATAAAATATTTGGTGGCAGGCTTCACAGAAAAGCCAGCTCCATCTATAGAGACCCCACACACCCTGGACACTAACTGCCCCCCCCCCCCCCCAATATGGAAGAAGACACATTATCTATTATTATCTATATTTATTTTGGATACTTTTGAAATGTTTCAGATTTTTCCTGGTTAAATGAGTATTATTGTGTTTTACTTTTTACTTTTGTACTTTATTACAATTGAGAATGAGGAGTGGTCAGCGGGAAGGTGGGTGCGAACTTTACAACCTGCCCACACTTCACTGCATGTGTTTCAGGCATTTGTGTTCATGTGTCGTCAGAAAGACTCATAGACCACAGGACCCTATGGTGATCAACAAAACTAGAGGGGGGAATGAACCCCCCCATATATATATATATATATACATATATACTTCTACTGATCTAAGATTGTTATTCATTTTAAATAAATATATTTATATGAAGCCATCTCTTCCCTGAACTCTCGCAAGCAAAGCAATATAATGAACCATATGTCATATATAACTGTCATTGTCACTGCTGCTCCTGCTTCATACATACTATGTCTGCAATACAATCATTCTAACATATAATATATATTCATCTGTGATTATTAATCACCCTGTGTACTATAATTATTATCCTGCCCCCCGAAGGTGAGAGTGGTAGTTTTTGAGTCTGTCTGTCTGTCTGTGTGTCTGTCTGTCTGTCTGTGTGTCTGTCTGTCTGTCTGTCTGTCTGTCTGTCTGTCTGTCTGTGTGTCTGTCTGTCTGTGTGTCTGTCTGTCTATCTGTGTGTCTGTCTGTCTGTCTGTGTCTGTCTGTGTGTCTGTCTGTGTGTCTGTCTGTCTGTGTGTCTGTCTGTGTGTCTGTCTGTCTGTCTGTGTGTCTGTCAGCAGCTTTAAGTAAAAACTACTGGACCAATTTTTATGAAATTTCCAGGAAACGTGTAAGAAGGTCCAGAGTAGATCTCATAAAATTTTGGTGAATGTTTTTCAAAAATCACCACTTGTTGATGATTAATTGTTGATCTTTGTATTAATGATTATTGATGATTTTATTGTGGTGCCGAAGAGTGAGGTGCTTCTAAAATGTAGTTTCATTGTGTCTCACAATGACAATAAAGTATTCTATTCTATTCTATTCTATTGTAATCTATTGTATTCTATTCTATTTTATTCTATTGTAATCTATTCTATTCTATTGTAATCTATTCTATTCTATTCTATTCTGTTGTAATCTATTCTATTCTATTCTATTGTAATCTATTCTATTTCATTCTTTTCTATTCCATTCTATTCTATTCTATTCTATTCTATTCTATTCTATTCTATTCTATTCTATTCTATTGTAATCTATTCTATTGTAATCTATTCTATTCTGTTGTAATCTATTCTATTCTATTGTAATCTATTCTATTGTAATCTATTCTATTCTGTTGTAATCTATTCTATTCTATTGTAATCTATTCTATTCTATTCTATTGTAATCTATTCTATTTCATTCTTTTCTATTCCATTCTATTCTATTCTATTCTATTCTATTCTATTCTATTGTAATCTATTCTATTCTGTTGTAATCTATTCTATTCTATTGTAATCTATTCTATTCTATTCTATTCTATTCTATTCTATTCTATTCAATTCTATTCTATTCTATTCTATTCTATTCTATTGTAATCTATTCTATTCTATTCTGTTGTAATCTATTCTATTCTATTGTAATCTATTCTATTCCATTCTATTCTATTCTAATCTATTCTATTCCATTCCATTCCATTCTATTCTATTCTATTCTATTCCATTCTATTCTATTCTATTCTATTGTACAATGAAAACGTATGGATAATTAAAGCATGTATACTAGGTTAAATCTCCTGTTAGATCCTTGGACAGAGGAAGGGGTTCAGGTGTGACGGTGGTCCCAGACGCCTGCTTCTGAGGATTAGACAAATGTAGAGGTTGAATTTTCCGACAAGGACATAAAGTTAACTTTATTTAAGAGCCATCCTCATGTTCATTCTAATATTCTGGTCTGTGGCAGATGTAGGATAAAAATATAATATTTAATGCTGTGTGTGAAAGTTTGGAAATTCATTCAAACTTCTACAAAGCCATATTTTCTTTATCAAAAAGGGGCAGATTTTGAAAGGACCATCCTTGTTTTGGAGAACTGCTGTACAGTGTTCTTGAAAAACCCAAACCCCTACTGAGCAGAACTACTTACAGAGTTTCTTTGCACATACATCAGACAACTCAAAGCAACCATAGAAATAGACACAACATATGTTTTTCTTTAGTTTCTCTGTTTTTTATACTGTAATACTGATGGGTGCAAAGAATTAAAACATAAAAAAGATCAATTATAGATATGTTACTGATGTTTTAAACTGGTTTGCTTTATGGTTGTAAGTAATTTTATACAAAAGGTCAATGTATTTCAGATTTACATTTTAAAAAAAATCATGTACATTGGTCACACATGTTAATGTGTTTTCTGAAAAACAGAAATTCATGTAAGTTAAACAAAGATTCCATCTTTGTTGATTAAACAAGATTTTTTTGTATTAATCTATTCCCTGAACAACACTTTCTGATAGTAACTCGTGGGCAATACATTATCCCTTGCAAACAGAACCAACACACAATGTAATCAATAACAATAGAGAACACAGTAATGTTAATGAAATAACCATGGAATGACAGCTTTAAAAAAAAAGAAATCAGTCGTTTTGCACAGAACATTCCATGAAAAAAAAAAATCAATAAATAAATGAAAATAATTCTAAAAATGTATCTTGAAAAAACTGTTTCCAAACACAACATTTGTTTAATTGAAAAAAGCTCAAACTTTGACTCTCCTGGATGTCAGGAGGATATATAATTACATCATGACAAATAACTTTTGGAGTTATCTTGCTAACTAAGAGACAAACAAACAAATTGGCAAAAACATAACCTCCTTGGCAGAGGTAATAAATACACAACACATAAACAACCCCTGTTCCAAATTTTTTTTTCCAGTGTGCTTGAAACTAATTAAATGAATGTAATCAACACTGTACATTATATATCCTTAGGCCATGTATTCTACATTGGCAGGTTGAGAAATATTTGATCACAGTTTTAGTAGCATGTTAAAAACATGGCCTCCACCTCTGCTGGTGTCAGCTGACAGTAGATAATATACTATCATTTTATCACCACTGTCAGCCTCTCATTTACTGATACATGATGACATGTATGTTATCAGCTGTCACTCAGTCTCACCTTGTCCTCACTGCTACATTTATATGCTCTTCTATCTCAACAGGTAACCACACAATTCATTTTAACACTGTCAGACTTTAACTTTATTACACTACTCACATTTAAAATGGATTCCTCGGGGGCTTGGGAGGATATTAGGTGGTACCAGTGATTCACCTCTGCAATAATTGAAGGGACAGTGAGGTTGTATCATCTGAACCCAACACATACATTGTCCCTGTTCATCCCAGGAGTTGGTTTTATGAAGATTGATGACATAGTATTTAGATTAAGATACAGTAAACAGATTATCATCCAATATGGAAGGAATGTCATTAGAAGTGACTAATAATGTAGGTTTGAGTGAGTTTCTTTAGCAGGACAGTGTGTGCCCTCTGCAGGTGAATAAGCAACTGAGCATGTGCACACACACACACACACACACACAGGTTTCCATGTCTCATGAGGACCAAGTTTGTAATCAAGTAGCCATTGGGTAGTGAATGTAAAGTCTTCTTCATCTTTGTCTTCTTCATAAAATAAAAGAGAAATTTGAAGATAATAAAAAAATACACAAAAAGGAATGAACAAATAAAAAAAGAATAATGATAATAAATAAATAAATAAATATTAAGAATTCAGTTTCAAAGTAGTTTATTTCAAATGTGTCACAGAGAAAAGAAATAAACAAACAACCAAGGAAGAAAACAACCAGATGAATAAATAAATAAATAAATAAATAAATAAATAAATACATACATACATAAATGACACAGCAGTCACATTTGTCATACAGCCTTATAACACAATAATACATATAAATAAAAATAATTAATATTAATTATATTAATAATGTTATTTTAAAAAAAATAATTATAAAATAAATACATTCCTTTTAAAAAATGCAGAAAAATAAATATGTAAATATTTTTAGTAAACATCTTCAAACCTTTGAAAAATACTGTACATGTTTTGATTTGCACCTGTTTCCCTCATACTTTACTTCATTCATATTTTTATAGCGCCACGTCATTTCTCTTTTATTATTATCATTTTCTTTTGAATTTTTTTTTTCCTTTTTTCAATTGACTGTTTTTAAATTGTGTCTTGATGCTTTTAATGTTTTATGAATTACCTGGCTGTTGAAATGTGTTATACAAATAAACGTGCCTTGCCTAGTGGGGACTTTTATTTATATTTAACACTCATAAGGGACTTGAATTCTGGTCCTCATGGTGTCAGAGGTCCCCATGGTGTCACTGTGTAAACATATCAGTGTCCCCATAAAGATAGGAATACAAGCACAAGCACACATACACACACACACACACACACACACACACACACAGTGACATTTTTTTTCTCAGTAGCATTGTGGAAACTACACAGTATGTGTATTGGACTGTGGTGCTGGTTCTAATACTGTGTCCTCTGTGAAAGTCACCGTCACTGTAAATGACAGAGCAGCGCACTCATACATTTATACATTTACACTGATGACCAGGCTGTTCAGTGATCAAACAGGAGCATGGAAAAGATTAAAAGAGGTTATCATTTCAATTATTTTCAGAATCACTCAAGGCTTTTTCACAAGGTCCCCATCTGGATCACATTGTAGCACAAATGATGTAAGTACGTCTATTGAATTAGTTTCAATGGGGGCTACAATGTGACCTTCAAACCCCAGAACATAATGTATTTTTGTGCTTCTGACAATTCCTTTTTTTTATGAATTCAACCTCACATCAGAGAAATAACTGAGTATCGGGACAATTATCTAAATAGAGTACTACAGTACACATGAAAGTACCACACAGTGACCCTGACAGAAGAGATACTGAATATCCAAGGTAATAAAGCTGCACACAAAAGCAAGTTAAGAATTAGAAATGCAATCCACATGTGGATGAAGTCATTTTTTTTCCCTTTTTTTCTTAGAATTACACATATTACAAGAAATATATGTGCATTTCTTTGCCAAATGTTGTAATTTTACACATTAATATTGGCCACAGCCTTGGCAGTAAATACTAAAATACAATACTGTGGGAAAAACTATCATTTTCAAACTTAGAATCTACAGTATTTTTATACATTATAAGGTGCACTGTATTATAAGACGCACTGTCAATTAATGGTTTATTTATTAATGGTTATTTTCATGTATAAGGCGCATTAAGCAAAGTTAAAGACACAATAACTCCCAACCTTTTTGAGTTGTAACACAGAACAAAACACACTCTTAATCTGCTAAGTCAAACTTTAAAAAAGTCAAAATTATGAGATAAAACATCAGGGTCATGTATTAAAAAGTCAAAATTATGTAATAAAAAGTTAAAATAATGCTATAAAAAGTTACAATTATGCAATAAAAAGTCCAAATTATGCAATGAAATGTCAAAATTATGTGATAAAAAGTCCAAATTATGGGATAAAAAGTTAAAATTCTGAAATAAAATTCTAAATTATGCGATAAAAAGCCAAAATTATGTGATTAAAAAGTCACAATTATGTGAGACTAGAATTAATCCATGTGTACATATATATATATATATATATATATATATATATATATATATATATATATATATATATATATATATATATATGTATATATATATACATATATATATATATATATACACATATATAAGGTTCCTGTGGATCATAAGGTGTACTGTCGTCTTTTGGAGAAAATTAAAGTCTTTTAAATGTTCCTTATAGTCCAGAAAATACGGTAATCGAATTGTTGCTCAAGCGCGATACTGGGCACCAACGAATTCACTATTTATAAAATTAAATGCTCTAAAACAACATGATATTGTGGACCTTAATGCTCTTATGTATAAAGCTCATGACCTCTCCTACAGTTTACAGCAGATGTTCCAGAGCAGGAAAAGTGAGTAGAACTTAAGAGGAATGAACATTTTTAGGAAAATGAAGTGTAGAATAGATTTAAAAACCCAGCATATCTGTTAGTGTGTTTACATCTGTGGAATAATCTGGATTAAGTCTACAAAAAAGTCTTCTTCAATTTGTGCATTTAAAAGGATGTATAAGCAGAGGTGGAAGTAACTAAGTAAAAGTACTTCATTACTGTAATTAAGTAGATTTTTTAGATATCTGTAATTTACTGGAGTATTTATTTTTCTGGAAACTTTTTACTTTTACTCCCTACATGTTTGTATAAATATCTGTACTTTATATTCTTTACATTCTCAGAATAAACTCATTACTTTTTCAAATGACACAAATATGACAGAATGAAAAATAAGTTGTAAATCGGTAAATTGGAAAATTGTGACTTTAAACTTATAATTCTGACTTTTTTATATCATAATTCTGAGGTTTTGCTCATAGTTTTTGACTTTTTATCTTTGACTTTTTTAAATTCTTATAATTATCTCCTTTTCATGACTTTTCATTTTTTCCTGAATTTCCTGTCCATACCCACTAAACTTTATTTTTGGGTGTTTTTTTCTGGTTAAATAAGTATTATTTCATCCATAGCAAAAAAAAAAATAATAATAATAATGCAGTTTTACTTTTTACTTTATTACAATTGAGATGTTGTATTTTTTTTATTTTTTTATTTTTTACTTTTATTTAAATAAAGAAGTTGAATCAGTACTTCTTCTTAAACACATAATGTGAGTAGAAGAGGAAAAAAGCAGAGGCACTCTGTGATTTAAAAAATATATATTAACAAAGTATTTAATAAAACAATGCAAAAGTTAAAAACACATCAGCCTAAGTGTTGCAGCCAAAGGCCTTCATCAGGACATACACAGAAACAAACCAAAGGTCACAGGTTAAATAAGCACCTAAGGCTGGCAAAAGGGGGCGGAGTCTTCAATCATGCAAGTGGAGCAGACAATTAACTAATTAAAAAAACAAGCAAACAAAAAAACACCCAAAAAATCCTGTTAGTTATTATGAAAACATAATGTGAGTACTTTGACCACCTCTGTGTTATGCCCTCTGGTGGCTGTTCTGGGATCAGTGGGAGTTTTATTTTTTTTATTTTTCCATTTTGTTAATGATGATGGAGGCCTTCATCATGTTTACATCAGTTAACAACTTGTGAGCCTGTCGTACTGGAAAAAATAGACCATTTTTTCAGATGTAAGTAATAAAATGTTCCTCCATATAGTACAGTATAGTGTCATTACTTCTCTAACAGTTCATTAGTCTCTGCTTCTGATTTCCTGTGAGTCTTGTTGAACAGCTTCACTGGCATGAAGGATGCAAACATATGTTAAAACATGATAAAGTAGGTTTATCTAATGCAGGGTCTCAAACTCGTTTTCTTCAGGAGTCACATTTAACCCACTTTTATCTCCATTTGACCAAAAATAATAATTTATGAATAATGACAACAACAAATATTTACCTCTGTCTGTTAGCTAGCATGATAACTCAAACAGTTATGGACGGATCTTGGTGAAATTTTCAGGGTCGGTTGGTAATGCGGAGACTAAGCCACGCCCTTCTACTTCCGGTCCATGGGTACTTAGCTCGCAAAAAATTTGAATAGGAGTGAATGGAGCGAATCAAGCTAACTTCTGATTCCGTTTGACAAGTGCTCTGAAATTCACATATGATAACATTAATAAGAAATATTTGATGTGTCATAGACAGACCACCTGTTTTTGATGAAAATCAAATGTGACGTTAGGTTTTATGTGGGCTTAGTAAGAGACTACAATACGCCGCGTATGTGACGTCAGAATCTGTGCTGACGTCACATACGCGCCAGGCGTGTAGTCCAAATTATTAACGGGTTTTACTTGCAAATGAATCAGCCGTTGGTTAACAGAAGCAGGTGAAACACATCAAACCTGGATTCTGGATCATTTTAAAATGTATTCTCCATTTACCGCAATGTCAAATTTCAAAGTGATCCAGAATCCAGGATCTGTTCCAGATCACCACCAAAATCTAATCATTTGTTCCTTGTGACACTCCCAATACATCATCAAAATCTGTCCATAAAGTTTTTGAGTTATCTTGCTAAGTAAGATAAACAGAGTTTACTATTAAATTCTTTAAAAAAAAAAAACTACTACTATATAATAATAATAATAATAATAATAATAATAATAATAATAATAATAATAATAATAATAATAATCAACATATTAAAAAAACAAACTGTACATTTAACAAGATAAATGTATTTATTTTTATATTAGATTATTTAGAAACCAAAAAAAGGGTTAGGTAAAAGCAGTGCTTTTTTTAAACTCATCCTATAACATCACACCAAAAGCAACTCAGCAAACTTTCAAATTATTGTTTTTTTTCCCATCATGTACACATTTATTTATAACAATGTGTAAACCATTCATTAGTTTTTTCAAATTAAACAAAGTCCTCACTCAATGAGATGAATAAATCATTCAATTAATTATGGATGATGATGATGATGATGATGATGATGATGATGATGATGATGATGATGATGATGATGATGATGATGATGTTAACAGTAATACGAATAAAAAGAAACAAAAAACAAAAACAATACTTAAAATGTAATGCAACTGAAAAATAAATAAATAAATAAATAAATATTTACAGTTCATTTATTCCACCACTAGAGGGCAGCATGTACCTAAAAACACTGCATAAAATACACTGAACTAACTTCAGTATAAAATCTACTGTCTAAGCCCTGCTACAGTATAAATATAGTAAAAATATAGTATAAATACAGTATAAATACAGAAAATGATCATGTCTCTACTAATACTTTAGAATTGCTCGTCTGTATGTCCATTTAATTCAGTTAAAATGGATCCTATCATTTAGTTTTTTAGAAACAACCCTCTGTATATTCACCATAAATCTCCAAACATACATGACCGACCAAAAGAATATATTGTTTAATACCTGTTAATCAACCAATTCTATCAATAAATGGAAATAACTGGTGTAAAATATAGTTTGTCATCTTTTCATGGTCCTCAGATATGACCCATTTGGACGTTCAGATGTGGAAACAGTGATTCACCAGTAAAACTCATATATTGTATTTGATCAATAACATTGGACGGAGACACTGGTTTTATGTTCAGTCAATAATATATTTAACTGAAAAGGTCACTTTTTCTTCAGTTTTCCCTGTTTCTGAAATAATAATAGGAAACATTCATCTGAAATATTAGAGATATTTATTTGATAAGTAAATTAAATATAGGGAAATGGGTGTTTTTTTGTTTTGTTTTGTTTTGTTTTGTTTTTTACCTAAAATTAAAAATACAGATAGTAACATAATTTTACAATAAAAGTTAATACATCACTTAAGAAATTGTAAAAAATAGAGAACTGCTACAGAAGCAGTACTGGGTCTATGAGTTAAATGACCAATGGAAAATATGTATTAAAGGACTGTGGTTGATGGGTGTGTTTTATTTATTTTATATTATCTGAAACAGGAAATGGACAGTGTTCAATATTTGTATTGATCAGAAAAGTGTTCTGATTGTTTCTGATGTGTTAACTTATGGGACTTTATATGAACCTGATGTTTTATTTGATTTTCATTTTCTAATTATTTGATGATTGACAAAAGAACCGGTCAATATTCCAGTGGAGGAGAAACTGTGACTTTATATATTATAGTTATATGACTATTATGTCACAATTGTAACTTTTTATCTCAGAATTTTCACTTTTTATTTCACAATTTTCACTTTTTCTCTTAAAATTACACATTTTTAAAAGTTTACAGGTTTACTGTATGTTCCCAAAACCAGAACCGAACATGTATTCAGAGAATGTTTAATCTCACCCCTATTTTAAGTTTCTATGACAACCAGTTCTTGAATTAGAGCCAAAAATGTGATTTTGACTTTTCTGCTAAATGCGACCTTGACCTTTGATCTTTTGCAATACTGATAATTTCATTATATGTATATATGTAATGTAATGTAATGTGTAATATTATGATAATATATCCATTATTGATTAAGTTATAGAGTGATATTTCTATGTTTGACACACAGAAGTTAATTTTGCGACATGTCACCTTTGACCTCCAGAGATCTCAAAACCTATCGGTCGTAGGTGATAACACCAATTATGAGAATTGTAGAAATCTTTATTCCGCATTGTTTGGTACCAATTTGAAAGTTCTGTGACCCTCCGTTCTTCAGTTGATTTTGACCTTTTAGTTAATTGTGACCTTGACCTTTGACCTTTACTCAAATGGATCATTGTATAGGATTCACATTAGCTATATATATATATATATATATATATATATATATATATATATATATATTCCCATGTAATTTCATGGTGAAATCTCAAGTATTCATTGAGTTATAGCATGATATGTCTCTGCAGACACACACACACACACACACACATATGCACACACACATATGCACACACACACACACACACACACACACACACACACACACACACACACACACACACACACACACACACAGAAGGTGATTCTAATAATTAACAAAGTGAAGCATCATTCAGTTCTTCACCTGTGGAACAAACTACCTGAATACCTGAGGTCTGGGAAAAATTGTCAGTTCATTTAAATCAGGCCTGAAAACATTATTGTTCACTGGAGCGTTTACTTAAACTCTTAATTGTATTTTAAATGTTTTATGTCTCTTATTTTAATTGTCTTTTTATGTATTTTAATAATGTTTTTTTTTTTCATTTTAAGTTTCTTATATGTTTTATATAAATCTCTTTGAATTGTCCTGTACACAAAATGTGTTATACAAATAAATTAGTCTTTACTTAAATAATAGAGTTGAAAATTAACTTCACTAAATGTTGACATGAACAGTTTCAGAGACACTTTTGCTGACATTTATATATTTACGCAGCTCTTCCTCTACATCACGGGTGTCAAACTCATTTTAGTTCAGGGCCCACATACAGCATAATATGATATAAAGTAGTGAAATGATATAAATAATAGGATAAAAAATGAATTAACTCCAAAGTTTTCTGTGTTTTTGAGTGAGAAAAAAAAATCTAAATTCTGCAATAAACATGGTTACATCTACAAACTGTACTTGAACATAACACGAACAATATATATTATATATAAGGTGCTTATATATTCCAGTGTGCCTTATATATTAATAACCATAAAAAACTAAACCATTCAGTGACAGTGCACTTTATATATGGATTAATTCTGGTTGTGTTTAGTGACTTGGAATTTTTTTAGCTCATGATTTTGGCTTTTTATTTTATTTATTTATTAATGTAAACTCTAAACTGATGTTACATCCTTTATATTCTGTGGATAGGATAGTCTCACTTTCATATGGGCCACATATTTTATTTTATTTTATTTGAAATTATTTTTTATTTATTCATTCACTCAACTTTCTGTATTTATTTTTTTATTTAAATACATTTTCGATTTTATAAAAATTAATTTTATTGTATTTATGTATTAATGTTAAACTAATAAATTAATGTAAAGTGTAAACTAATGTTACGTTCTTTAATATACTGTGGGTAGGATAGTATCACCTTCACATGAGCCAGACGGCTTATTTTATTTAATTTAATTTAATTTAATTTAATTTAATTTAATTTAATTTAATTTAATTTAATTTAATTTTATTTTATTTTATTTTATTTTATTTTATTTTATTTTATTTTATTTTATTTTATTTTATTTTATTTTATTTTATTTTATTTTATTTTAATAATTAATTAATTAACTGTTTCTTTAAAAATAATACTATTATTTATTTAATTAATTTTATTTTATTTTATTGTTTTTAATTATTATTTTCTATTTATTAATTTATTATTATATATTTATTATTCATTTCATTAATTTTATGTATTCATTTTTAAAATGTAATTAAATTTTTTGAATTATTATTATTGTTTTTCTTTTATTGTATTAATGTAAAGTATAAACTAACGTTACATTCTTTAATACACTGTGGATAAGATCGTCTCACATTCACATGAGTCAGATAAATGTTTATGAGACTCCTGTAAAACTTTGGTCAAACTACAGTCTCATCAAAAACTAACAGTTTTATAATAAACTAACGTTGTAATTTATGATCCAACCTCAGATGGCTGTGGTAAAGGTGGGAGGAATATTCATGTTTGTGCAGAAGATAACAGCAGAGTTAGAGTCAGTGTGTTTGTGTCTGTGGGAGGAGAAGGGGCTCAGAGGAAAATCAAACCCACCCAGAACTCTTCATACGTCACTGTTCACATCACAGATGTTCCCACAGACACTCAGTGTGGGCTGTGGGCTGAGGCGTGTGGAGAGCCAGTATGGCTTCAATTGGCTTGTTTTTTTGTTTTGTGTGTGTGTGTGTGTGTGTGTGTGTGTGTGTGTGTGTGTGTGTGTGTGTGTGTGTGTGTACACGCATGCTTGTATTCCTATGTTTATGGGGACATTAATATGTTTACACACTTACACCATGGGGTCCTCTGACACAATAAGGACAAAAATCCAGGTCTCCACGAGGGTTAAACATATATAAATGTCCCCACAAGTAAAATAGAAATGATGTGGTTCTATAAATACATGAAATAGTTTTCTGGAAGTCCTCATAAAACAGGAGGTAAAACGGGTGTAAAGTGAAACATGTATTTTTCAAAGGTTGGAAGATGTGTTTATTTTAAAAAATATTTGATTTTTTATTCTTATGTTTTTGTAATTACATATTTTTCATTTTATATTCAATTTATTATTTTTATTTATTTAAATTTTTTATTTATTATTTTTTTATTTAATTAGATTTTCTAAATGTTATTATTAGTATTTATTTATTTTATTAAAAAGCCTTCCTAAAGCATGGGGTAAACAGGTGTAAAGTGAAACATGTATTTTTCAAAGGTTTGAAGATGTATGTATTTATTAAAAATGTTTATGTATTTATTTTCTTTTAATATTACTATTGCTTATGTTACATATTTCTTTGTATTTATTTACATTTAAAAATTATTATTTTTTATTTATTCATTCATTTTTACTTTTACTTTGAAATATAATATTATTTTCTCATTATTATTATTATTATTATTATTATTATTATTATTATTATTATTATTATTATTATTATTATTATTATTATTATTATTATTATTATTATTATTATAAAAACGTGGTCCTCATGAGACATGGAAACCAGTATGTGTGCGTGTGTGTGTGTGTGTGTGTGTGTGCGTGTGTGTGTGTGTGTGCGTGTGTGTATTATAATACGTAGGCCCACTAAGTGCGTAAATGAAGAAATGCTGAGATATTGTATCATTCTTTTGAGTAGGAGCCCAGTTCCAGTTACCAGGACAGAAAATATCTCTGATCTTTTTGCTTTTGAGTCGAAACCGAGCGATGTTTTGAACTTGACACACATTCATGAATATTTTACATAAATTAGACGAATAAAAATCAGTTGTGTTCAAGGACAGGTTGGTAATGGTGAGAATGATGTCTTTACACGTACAGATCCATTTGAGTGTCATGAATATTCAGACTGTGTTATTTAATATTGCTTTAACACAAACACACATGCAGCTGTAGAACCGTGTACATCCCCTGAAATAACAACAAAAAAAAAAAGTCACACAAACGAAAAAGTTGTGTAGGAGTGTCAGGTTCTGTTTCCACATCCATGGCAAAAAAACAAAACAAATAAAAGAGGAGTTAGTTGTTATTGATGGAAATGGGGCTATTTCATTATGTTCACATGAAAGGAGGTTAAGCCTTTCCTCTCCAAAACAGGTTGAGGTGAGAGTGTGTACAAAACCACAGCCTTCACTCCTCCACTGGTTTGAAGTGGTTTTCATGTGTATGCTGACAGAGAGGGCCCTCCTCTCTACTTGTACGTCACACACAGTGTTTTTACCGGACTGAAATCCCCCTTTAGTTTCCCTGTGACCAGCTCACACAGTTTGTCTCCACGTTAACGGTCAAACAACTGTCGCCTTTGATTTAACTTGACCTTTGTGACCTTGAGATTGTTCCAGATAATTCCTTAGTGAGTAACTGAAGTAGTGAAGTAGGAGTGGATTCTTCTGACTCTGATGCAAACTCTAATGCAAGTTCAGGGGGGGGGGGCACTGTAAAGACTTGAAGCTACACTGACCCCCCCCCCCATTTCAAGTTACCCTCAAAAGTAGAACAGGAAGTTAGTGGGAAAAGTCATAATATTATAACTCATTATCAGTCGTGTTTTATTAACATTAGTATTATTTGAATTTGTGATAAATATCAGAGTGACTAATTCACATGAAGTAGAATAGAATAGAATAGAATAGAATAGAATAGAATAGAATAGAATAGAATAGAATAGAATAGAATGCTCTTTATTGTGATTGTACATTGAATGTATAACAAAATTGGAGCATCTCTACATTTCAGTGCAAGTTACAAAAATAAATATAATAAATATAAAAGAATAAAAAGGTGCAGTGGCATTACTATATATATATATGATACCTAGGTCTAAGCAAAACTTCAACAACTTATCAAGGTAAAACAATTACTCAGCAAATTAGAGGTGAGACAAAATGTAGCTTAAAAATTCTCCATTAAAACCCCCAATGAATGAGGGATAAATTACCTTCTCACTAAAGTTTTTTTCCTCCATACAACTTCAACTGGAAAATCATATATATATATATATACATATATATATAATTTATACTGTAAATGATTGTGAGAATTACACAGGGTTATATTGGACTTTATATTACACAAAGTGTGGTTTCACACTCTGTGTAATATACTACACTATATACTATAATACTACTACTACTACTACTACTACTACTATTAGTAGTAAATTGAACTACTACTAGTAATAGTTACATTTATTTCAAACATGCAACACAAAAAAAAATTGCACTCAAAAAATAAAAACATGTACATGAAAGACAAAACAAAACATTGCTTCATTTGCATATTTGAAAAGGAGTGGGAAGAAGTAAAACTTATTTAACCCCTTCTCCTCAAAATAGTCTATAGTTTAACTTCCTGTCAACATAATATTTGAAAAATCTAATCCTTTGAATGAATTCATGAAAACTTTCTTCAGAAAACTGTGCAGTTTTAACAATATTACATCTTAGTTTATCATTTACACATGTAAATGACCATTTACAGATCACAGTAGATCAATAAAACATACATAAAACATTTATTAAGAGGCAGAATTTTGGTAAACTCGCCCTTCAGACGTTTAAAAAATGTCCATATTTGTTCAGGTTAATGATAATTTTAGAGTAAATACAATAAAATGATATGAACATTTTGAGTTGTGAGTATTTATACATTATTATGAGAGGATGTTACTGATCTGACCCACTTGAGATTAAATTGGTCTAAATGTGGAACCTGAACTAAAATGATTTATATCTTTTCACAAACTCATCCCAGCGGCCAAACTGGACCCTATAGAGGGCCAGATGTTGTCCCCGGGCCGCATGTTTGACAACTCTGCTCTAATGTATTGTTATATCAGACAGCGTTATCAGCACAATTCTGTCCTGTACTAATTTAGATCCAATTTTACATCAGGCAAATGTGACATATCATCATATAATTAACCCATAAAGACACAGTCCTGCTTTTGTACCAGTTCCCACATTACTTTTTCCTCTCTAATGAAGCTTTCTTAAGTAATTTATCACTATTTACTATGATATTAACCTCTGATTTTTGCATTTTTTGTGAATTTTTCTGTATTTAATTTAGTGATTATATAGATGTTCATAAAACCTGAGACTAAATTCAAAGTTTATTTATATCAAAACATGAAAAACTGAAGAAAAAGTAACATTACAGTCATTTATTTACTGGTGAAAACAATGTTGCTGAAGATATGTGTGTCCATGTTCACTAACGAGTATCTGAACATCCAAATGGGTCATATCTGATGACCATGAAAACACAATAAACTGTATTTTACTGCAGTTATTTACATGTATTGATAAGGTTAATGGTCCATCAGTTATTAAGTGTGTGACTCTATGCCCTTGAGAGTAATTCAAGGAGATGGAAAATATGAAATCCTGTTTTCAGTTTTTGGATCTTCCTCCACATTTACTGATTAAATATGAATTTAGCATTTTATGGAATGTGTAGGGGGTGACATGAAAGCTGGTCATTGGAAAAGTGTTGGAAACTATTGTTTTAGTCACTACTGGTTTGTTATGTAAAGTTTTTATAAGAAACACAGAGTAAAATATTCACTTTGAATTATATAAAGATAGATAGATAGATAGATAGATAGATAGATAGATAGATAGATAGATAGATAGATAGATAGATAGATAGATAGATAGATAGATAGATAGATAGATAGATAGATAGATAGATAGATAGATAGATAGATAGATAGATAGATAGATAGATAGATAGATAGATAGATAGATAGATAGATAGATAGATAGATAGATAGAAGCAGAATAAAAATTAAGTTATGTTTGTGATAAAATGAGTTGTGTATAGAATATAAAGATATAAATATAGATCATATGTATTGAAGGGTAATATAAAGTTAAATCAGATTACAGTTGTGCTGTTTCTGTCACTTCTACACTCATTAGAATCAGATTAGTTTTATTTTATGGATCTGGGTCACATCTAAACGTTTGCTGACCTCTGGCTGATGGAGCACATCTATAATGAGTCACTCACATCTATTTAGTGCGGGACTTTTCCCCCTCTTTATGCATCTTTTGAGCTACCAGTGCCGCACATTTTTATGCTATGATGCGTCTCAGCAGAATGTTGGACTTGGCAGAACTACACTGCGCAACAGACGCTCCCGTGCGCTCCACCGGACGCCCACTCTCGCCCACTGTGGACGTATCTGCCAAGCGGTGTGGCATCTTTAGACGCCCCCGGCATTCCTTAAAGCCACTGTCACTTCCCCTCGTGTGCGATCCTTAAATTATACTGACACCTCAAATATGTCACGGTGGTTTTGACGGCTGACTGGTGTTGACAGGTTTCACCAAACACGGATAATTTAGTCTGTGTTTCAGTTACAACCTTCTTCTTATTAATATTATAATCTGTATTTAACATAATGGATCGTAAACGTGTATATGTCTCTGTCATATTATTACTCAACTACCTGATAAGTAACTTACATTTTACTCCGCTCGTGTGTAACAACTTTATTCGAAGTTGCACAATAACAAAAGGAAATTCCACCACCCTCGTGATTATTATTCGTATCGATACAATAAAGTGAACCAGAGGAGGAGTTGTAATGAAACCGGTTTGTATACCTGGGCGGGGGTTCCCAGTAATCCTCCTCTGTGACGAAGTATTCACCAACATGCCCATATATGGACAACCCCGTGCGTAAATAGGAAAGGCTTGTTTACGCAGTTACGCTCCGTGCGTAAAAACACGGAAAACCAGAATGTGCTTATTCCAGGGTTTCTCACTGTGGCTTGTTGTAACTATATGTTAGAAAACAACCTCCCCTTGACCTCTGACTTTTCATTCATGCTGTGTTTTTACTTCTGTTTTGTACCATAGGTGATATGTGAATATATGGATTTAAAAAAAAAGACTCAAGATCATCATGTAAGGTTTCATTTGAGGACACTTTACTTAAATACACATCACAAATAAAAAAAAAGACACTGTAAACATTGGACATCATCAGTTTGTCTGGATCAACCGGACAAACAAAATAATTTACACAATGACTAAATGCAGCATTGCAAGACAATAACATCATTTGCAAAAGAATAGAAATACAATTCCCATTTTATACCATTAGTAAACGTATGGGTCTGTCTGTGCCCATTGCTCAGTCTGGATGCTGCCCTTTGCTTATTTGTTTTATTTAAGGTCGAATGGTCCTTTAAGCGGTGTCCAGCATCCGGAAGTACCATTTCAGTTAGTCTTTTCACCCTAAATTGTCTACACATAGCCCTCGGACCTGTGTTGCAGTCAGTGTTGGTAACACATCAGCCTGTATTCCAGTGCTGCACATGCAGAACATGACTCCAGTGTTATTACTTTTCAGTCTCTTATTACTAGTCTCTGATTTTCTAAAATGACTCCATCTTGCTCGTGAGCATCAGTTGACAGCCGCTGCTCACATGTGTCAGAACCTTCTGTTTGAGCTGGGCCACCTGGTCCCGCAGCACCGACGCAGTGTTGGACAGCCCCGCGTTGTCGCTCTTCAAAACTTTCACCTTCTCTTCCAGACGCGCGATGCGCTCCAGTTTGCGCCTCCGGCATTTGGTGGCCGCCAGTCGGTTCCTCAGCCTCTTACGCTCTGCCTTGATCCTCTCCTGTGTCTCCAAATCGATGGGGGACATAGGAGGTGAACCGTCGCTGCTCAGGAGGTCAGGCACGGTCTGCGGCTCCTCTTTCAGAGTGACCAGCCGCTGCGGATGGAGGCCGGAGCTGGGGAGGTTGTGCTGGAACTGGTGAGGGGCGTGCGTGGAGGTCTGAGGGTGGCTCTGCTGGTGCGGGGGCAGGTAGCTGATGGTGGCTGTGGGGTAGCTGGATGCAGAAGAGAGGTTCGTGTTCGGGCAGTAGGCGTTCAGTGTTGTGTAGATTGGAGGCTCGGGCTGCAGGGCGGAACCGAAGACGCTAGAGGCCGCCGCTGCCGCTGCCGCCGCCGAACACGTCGTAACTCCGCCGGCTCCGATGGACACATTCGGGGGTGGCATCTGGTTCATCTTGTGCAGCTCATCCAGAGCCTTCACAAACCCTTCAGCGAAGCCCTCTTGCTCGTCGGTGATACCCCGGTTGTAGAAGTACTGGCCCGGGGTGGGAGTGGTGATCACACCGTTACTGTTCTGGATGATGAGCCTCTCTAGTTCTGGGGATGCCAGCTTCAGGGACCCCACGTCTTGCTGTCCCCCTTGGTACGGGTCTGTCTCTGCTCTCAGCTGGGATTTCAGGTTGCGATAAGGCTCTGTCAAGTTCAAATTCATATTCTGCTTTAGCAGTTTGTAGTCGTGCATGGCTGCATCTGAGTGGCCGTAAGCCGACAGAAAAGAGTCGTCATGATAAAAAGGCTGTTCCATCTTTGTAGACATAAAGTCGTAGAAAAAGTAAGCTTACCAGCTGCTTTTAGAAACACAGTCTCGGGATAGTCAACAAATGTTAGTGTCAGCAGAGAGCATGTATTCAGGCTCCTGTCGTCTCTCTCAACACTGTCCCAAGATCAAAAGCGTTTCAAGATCACTCCAGAAAAAAAATCAAGAGTGAAAGTCCAGGGTCCAAGTGTTTGTGTTCAGTTCAATAACTCTGCTCCAGTGTCAGATCACTGTGTTTCTGTGTCAGTTCTGTGAAGCAAAAAAAAGTTAGACCTCAGAATCCCCTTCCGTCTAGTGTGTTGCTCTTCGTGCTTGTTGAAGGTGTGTTCAGGCGGGTCGCTGTCATCACTTTTATACAGACTCTGCACACTCTCCCTGCCAAGGACAGCCGAGCCTCCTGATTGGCCGAGACTATACGTAGCCACGCCCCCTTGTCGGCGCTACGTCAAGTGACGCTAATGCCGGGAAGAGGCGACTGTAAACAAGCCTGTAGGCAAGAGAGAGCAGCACTGAGGAGGGATGGCAGCAGAGACCGGTGCCAGAAATAGAAGAACCCACTTCATTTATGCGGGTTTTGGGCATTTGTGGGCTGATTATGTGGATGTTAGATAAGGGAAGAGGTGAGATCATTCTGATACTTCAACTCTGCTGTTAATTTATATTCTGTAATATTCACTCCTGTCGCAGAGTTTATTTAATTCAACACTTTCTACCGGAATATTAAATGTCCTTAGGTCTTTCTGTCAGCTGATGTCTGATTTATTCCATGTGCGACCTGTATCTAAGATGCCGGGTCTTCTGTGTTGTTTATTGTCATCCGTCCTGTGGAGGAAGTCCTAATGCCTTATATGGGTACAGTGACGTATCAGTTCCTCTCTGGGAGAACCGGGAAACCACGCCCCATCGGGCCTCATTCCAACAGCATTCCTGTTCCTGTGTAAACCTTCTCCATGTGCCCCTGCCTTAGCCCGGGACTTTCTGTCTCAGCAGGAAGGAGAGGTCAGCCTATATGTCTCACTTACATCCATCTGTGTTCAACCATCAGGACACTCTCTATGAAACACACCCAAGCAGATAAAATAAAAGTATTTTCTATTTTCTATCACTGACATTAACATTAAAATGATTAGATTGGATTACACACACACACACAAATATATATATATATATATATATATATATATATATATATATATATATATATATATATATATATATATATATATATATATATATATATATATATATATATATATATATATATATATATATACATATACAGTATATATATATATATATATATATATATATATATATATATATATATATATATATATATATATATATATATATATATATATATATATATATATATGTGTGTGTGTGTGTGTGTGTGTGTGTGTATGTGTGAACAAGAGACACAGTTTTGATGCCCTTTTTTTTCTTCCATTCTTCATTTTTATTCTCTCAGAATTGTCTCACTATAAAATACTTTATTGCATCTGCATAATTGAAACTTGGCATTTATTTATTTAATTGTTAGGATTTAATTATTCTGATTATTATATATATATATATATATATATATATATATATATATATATATATATATATATATATATATATATATATACATATATATATATATATTTATTAAACCTGTCTTGTCCTTCAGTCTTCACAGCAGAATGTTAGTCTGGCTTCTTTTGGTTCCAAACATGAATGAGGCTCAGCTTAGTTTTCTACTGACTTTATTATGAGTTTTGATTAAACCACATTTCAATGAAAGAAACAAAAAAAAGGGGGGTGTACCAAAGACCTTCACAAGACAATGTCAACATTACAAACTAGAAAAGCACTCTGAGAGCTCAGACCTCCACCAAGGTAGACCCCCCCCCCCGATCACCACCAAAATCTAATAATTTCTAGGTCTCCTCATTACCAACCTACCCTGAAACATTTCTTGACATAAACCATTTTTATTCATATAATATGCTCTATATGACTGACATTTCAATTAGTTGCTCTTTAATCAAATGCATTCTTTGTATTATTTGAAATATAAATGAGTACATGTTAGAACTATATATGTATGGACTGTATTATGTCTACTACATATGGAGACTTATAAGACACCCACTGGTTCAACACTTCTGTAGTGACATACTGGGGCAGCTGTGGCTCAGTTGGTAGAGCAGGTCGTCCAACGGCTGAAGGGTTGGCTCTGGTTGTCCACATGTCAAAGTGTCCTTGGGCAAAGACACTGAACAGACAGAACTTCTGAAACCTACTGGTGTATGAGTGTGTGTGTGAATGGGTGAATGTGAGGCTAATGTAAAGCACTGTGAGCAACATGAAGGTGGAAATTGATCATTTTAATCAGCTTTATTGAGTATTTATTTATCACTCTGCATTCTTCCCTGATTCATATCATACCTTTCATGCGATGCGTTTGACTACCAGATGTTAATTTAACATTAATTCTGAATTTCAGGTGAAAACGTCAACTTTTTTTTATTATGATCATTATCATAAATGACATGTTCTTCAGGAGTGTCTTAGTTTGGGTTGATGAAGTGGATGTGTTTGTATCAGTGTGTATCTGGTCCAGTTAGTTTCCCATATGCTGACACTGATCCACAGCCCGTCATACACTGATGTGACCTATATTAGAAGTTTCAGGTGTATATTCCTTACACAAAGCAACAATAGACATGAGCGCACTGTCATGTGATGGTATCTTCTATTTTTTTTTTTTTTTTTTTTTCTCAGTCCACATGGATACACAACAACCTCCACATCTGTGGTTTTGCCACCTGAAGAAAAGGCCTAAACATAGTGGAAAATATTCATTGTAAAAACACCCTCATTAGTGTTTAGGCCATGGATGATTATTCAAGTTTTTATATATGTATGTTTTCAATTACAAGCATGAAATGACATACACATTTAACAAACAATTCTCTTCAAAATAGTTTCCTTTCCACAGAGTTTGCAGTAAAATCATATTCTTATTCTTACAAATGTACTGTTATTATTACTTAAGGGTAGCTGATTTACAACTTGGGTTATGACAGTTCAGTATTATTAACCCTTCGATACATACTGGTCACTCCAGTGGACAGTTATTCTACAATTGGTCTCTTGTATATTCATGTATTTTTTATTTTTTAGTTCCATATCAGTCAGTTCATATTATTACTGTAACTGGACTGTTCTTAATACCTGATCTGCACTCACATGTTTATCTGTAAAACAATTGCTTTTTATTATTAGACTGTAATTAACAAAAACTGTATTAAAATGTTTTATTTTATAGTGTTCTGATATTACATTTTAAATACACATGTCTTTGGTTCAAAGCTTAAACATATGTTGTCCATGTTGTAACTCCATAGGAAACAGGTTGGTTAAAAAGATTTCAATCACATTGGGGTTTTTTTTATTATTATTCCTAAAGATGAATAAAAAGTACCTAGGAAATAAAATCTTGACTTTGTTTTTTATAATTCATGCATCACAGGGTTAAAACTACTTTTCCAGGGAAAAAAAGGTTTTGGAAACATGGACTCATAACACATGGCACATACTGGTTAATAAACTTCCAAGGGTCCACATATAGGCCAGAAATAATTGCTCAAAAATGTCAATCAAACCACCCAAACCTGTCCCAAATGTCCCATGATCTAATGTAGTTTGACATCAGAAGATATAAACCACTTTCAGATAAAATATCCACAGCAGGTACAATCACTTATTTGTTCAAAATACTAATGTCAAACAGATGATCTGAACCTTTATGTCTCATAATTATCCACAGACGAACCATATTCAAACAAACACAGTCATAGTCCAATATAAACTAAAAAAACAAACAAGAAAAAATATCCATATGTTGTCCAAAACACATCAAAACATCAATAAATATCCACAAATGTTTTATCTATTGCATCATTTAACAGGAACTTCCTCCAATATCCCAGTTTTGATCTTAATATTTTTATTTATAATATAATCAAACACCAACTGAATATTATTAAAATGGTTCAAGAACAACATTTAATTAACTTTATTAAGAAATTTAGGTGAAATTGAGTGGATGTTTAAATGGTTAAACTACAAACCTATGTCTGTGATCAGTCATTTAGCTGTGGTATCCAGACAGGCTTTGCTTTGATCATAAAAGAGTAAGAGAGGAAACTCTGTCCAACATAAACCAGTCAGTCCTTTTATTTTCAGTAATTATATTTCAATCTTTTCTCACAAATGTCTATTTAATCTGCCTGCGTGCTACAAGTAGGTGGCTTCCCTATCTAAGAGTACACACTGCACACAGAGAAAAGAAACATGATTCCTCAATAGTGCACCTGTTTTAGTTGTTGAGAAGGGCACCTTTGTCTTGTATTTGTAATTCTTTCAACGCCCACACAAACAGACAAGTGCCTCCACCAATGGATCCTGTGTCTGTGCACAGTCAAAACAAGTCAGGTAGGATACTTTGCTTTAGTAGGAATTAGATTCTCTGGGTGCATGTTGGAAATACACTTCTGGCTAATTTATTTGTATAACATATTTTGTGTACAGGACAATTCAAGGTGCTTTATAAAAAAAACCATATATGGTAAGAAAATTAAAATGCATTAAAAGACAATTACAATAAAATACATAAAAACATAAAAAAAAACCAATTAAGAATCTAAGTAAAAGCTCCAGTAAATAGTAATGTTTTCAGGCCTGTTTCAAAGGTGTCATTCCACTGAAAACCACTATTCCTCGCTCCTTTTGGAATCTGATGGGTCACCCCTAGTTACCAACACATGCTCATTTAACAGTGGTTCATCACCTCCACTGGCTGCATACTGCATTCACAGAAAACAACAAGAGGAACGAAGGACACAGAAAAAGCCGATCCATCTGACATCAGAAGGACTTTATCGTCACCCACGTGGGGTTAAGCCCGTCTCCGGCAGCGAATCTGAAGTAGCATTAGCATTAGCATCTACAAGAGAAGACGACGCCACAGTAGCTGCTGCACAAACTGAAAAGAAATGGTGGATCAAACTGGTTCATGTGCTCTATGTGGAAATAAATGTTTTCAGAACAAGCAACAGCACGAAACCTAGCTGGATGCTACTTGGGTACATACACAACGAAAGGGGAGGGGGGAGTGTTCCTTCACGTATTCTGAGCCAATCAGAGACGCTTCATCACTGCATCATGGACATGTATGAGGAAGTACCGTAAACTGTGTTGTTCCACCTCAAGTCATTTTTCTACCGTGAAAAAACAGCTGGAAACAAAACAATGTATTCAAAAACAATAGAGAACACAGTAATATTAATGAAATAACCATGGAATGACACCTTTAAATGAACTGACAGTTTTTCTCAGACCCCAGGTATTCAGGTAGTTTGTTCCACAGGTGAGGAGCAGAACAACTGAATGATGACAAACTTTGTTTGGTTCTGATTCTGGGAACACACAGTAAACCTGTTCCTGATGACCTATGACCTCAGGACTCTGGATGTTTCATATGGAACCATCAGGTCTAGGATGTATTTGGGTCCAAGGTCGTTTAGTTCTTTATAGACCAGGAGTAAGATTTAGAATTGTGACCTTTGACCCACAAGAAGACAATGTAAGGATTTGAGGACCAGTGTGATGTGGTCCAGTTTCCTGGTACTGGTCAGGACCCTGTATTTGCCTGATTGATTTTATGTTTCGAACAGTGAAGACACCATTAAAATAATCAAATTTACTGAAAATAAATGAATGAATGAGTTTTTCTGTGTCTGTTTTGGACACAAAACCCTTGATTCTAGTGATGTTCTTCAGGTGGTAATAGACAGACATGGTAATAAATTTTAAATGGTTGTTAAATTTCAGGTCTGAGTCAATAATTACACCCAGATTTCTGGCTTGTTTTGTAGAATTCAGTGACATGGACTCAAGATGAGTATTGACCTTTGACCTTTCATTTTTGGGGCCAAAAACAATCACTTTTATTTTGTCTGCATTAAGCTGGAGAAAGTTCTGGCACATATAACAGATAATACATAAGTAATTAAATATTTGGTTTGCATATGTACAGCATAGACAAGTGCAAAATAGACAGAGCACATTATAATGAGACAATAGTACATTTGGAGCACAGGTGTTAAACACGCGGCCCAGGGGCATAATCCAGGACACCCAAGGGTTCAGTCTGGTCCTTGGGATGAATTTGTAAAATGCAAAAATAGTTATTAAGATATGAACAATCATTTTAGTTCAAGTTGCACAGTCAGACCAAGACCAGTAAAATACTATTATAATAATCCAAATTGCTATGTTTGTAAATGTTAATATTTTGACATATTTACACTAAAACAAAGTATAATTTGGTCAAAAAAATTTATATAATTAGAACAAATATGAATAATCTGAAATATTTTAAGAGAAGTCAGTGCAATTTTAACAATATTCAGCCTGATATTAACAATTTTTTCTATTTGAAGACCCATTGAGATCTGTAAATTATAATGAAAATGTAGGAATGATAAACAAAAGCATAACATTGTTAAAATTCTGCTCATTGTTTCACTTAGCACATGTTATTCACCTTGTTTGAAAGGATCGTTTGTCGATATATATTCAATTCAATTCAATTCAATTTTATTTATAAAGCCCTAAATCACAACAAAGTCGTCTCAGAGGGCTTTACAAAAACATAATCAAGCTACAGAAATACATGAAAAAGTCCCAGGCATCCCCTGTCCTTAGACCCTCCTTCTCGGCAAGAAAAAACTTCAAAACCCAGTGGGAAAAAGAAGAAATCTTGAGGAGAACCACATTGAAGGAGAGATCCACTCCCATGGACGGACAGGCTATAGATGAACGTCCATGTAAAAAGCAGGAAGGGGGGGCTGGTCCAGACAGGCAGGGGCGGTGGTCCGGGGTCATAGGTCAGCACAGGCGAGATACTCCAGATCCTGTCGTCCATGGCTCCCGTGCAGACACTGTCAGGAGAGCCACCACTCCCCCCAGGGGGGGAGGGGGGAAAGGGGACACCAGGTGACTAGTCATGAACAGACTTAGTATGAAAGATATGTTATGAAAATTACAGAAACAGGTGTGAGGAAGAGAAAGAGAAGGAAGAACTCAGTGTCTGTACTTCCCCCAGCATTCTAACTCCTAGGGCAGCCTAGACTGAACTGTGACTCATACATCATGTATACATGATATATGAGTCACATCATTTTTAACTAACCTGACCATAGGCTTTCTCAAACAGGAATGTTTTAAGCCTAATTTTAAATGTAGAGACTGTTTCGGCGTTTTTAATATTAAAGGGAAGATGATTCCATAAGACAGGGGCCTGATAACTAAAAGCTCTAGCTCCTACTGTACTTATATACATTTTCATTGTTCAATTTTCCTTTTTTCACTCTAAAATATAGAGAATTGACATTATTTAAACACAAGTTGACATTATTTATGTATTATTATGCTATTATTTCACTTCAGATCAACTTTAGCTGAACTAACATGACTTTGACACCCCTGATTTTGTAGATACTGCTATGTTCTTCTGATGCAAACAGAGCACAGGCTTAATTACAACAACCAGAAGGAAATGCATTACAGTGCTGCAATTAAATGTTCCCAAATGAGCAGCCCCACCTTTGATTATTTAACAGTTAACAATCCGTCCTGTACCTGTACTGGTGATGGAATGGGGAGAGGAGGCTTTTTTTTTTCCACCCTCTGGCACAGAACAGTCAACACTACCCTGTAACAACAAGTACATGTTGTAAAAAGCACATATACTAACACGGACCCTGTTATGTTTAGGCCTGAAGCTGATACTCTCACCATGACACAGGTTACTCAACATCTCTTAAAACTGTCACGTCACAGACAATATGTTGTTTACTATCGTCTTGACATGATTTGGAAACTTGGCTGAAGTCTCAAACCCTGTTTTTTTAGGGTCTCCATGTCTGATCATGATTACCTAATTCCATTGGAGCACTGCAGAACTCAAGAATGAGTCCAATGATTATGATTGAACACCCAATTTCTTTACATGGGAGTCATTGTATTATGGCTGTTACCATGGATACAGAGAGCTGAAGTCTAGGCTTTTGGGACATGATGTCATTTTTATCCCGCCCCCAAAGGGGAGAGGGGTATTGTGTTTGACTCAGTGTGTTTGTCTGTCTGTCTGTCTGTCTGTTTTTTGTTTGTTTACTTGTTTATTTATTTATTTATTTGTTTGTTTGTTTGTTTGTTTGTTTGTTTGTTTGTAAGCAGGTTTATGCAAAAACTACTGGACCAATTTCCATGAAATTTTCAGGAAATGTGCAATGTAGTCCAGAATAGAACCTATTACATTTTGGTAAATGTAGGTCAAAGGTCAAAGTCACTAAAAATGGGTTTTTGCAATGAAAAGCAATAGGGCAAATCAGGTAAAATATGTGTGAGGGGCGGGGTTTGTTGTGACAGGCACCACTGGGGAGCTTAAGTCTCCGCCCCTTCCAGGAGGCTCATGGGGCCTGAGATCAGAAAATGAATGAATGGTATTCAATGGGAAATAAAATGGTATCTGGTTTGTCATGTGCCTTGAATCACACACATTGGAAGACCTCCACCACTCCCGCTGCCAGAAAAAAGCCCTAAATATCAGTAAAGACACTTCACACCCCGGTCACTCACTGTTTGAACTGCTTCCATCTGGAAAGCGATACAGACTCATGAAAACAAGGACAAACAGACTCAAACACAGTTTTTACCCAACAGCAATAACCATTCTCAACAAAAACAGCAGATAATGTGCAATGATTTTACGTTGATGAATTCCCTTGTATGTCTGTGTTTTAATGTATGTGTGGAAGGGTGAATGTGTCTGGAGATATATTTTAACTGTTTTTAGTAAATTTAGTAATGTTATTTATTGTTATTTATTTTTTATAAATCTTATATCTTTAGGATGCACTGACTGGAGAGCACTTTCAATTTCGTTGTACTGGTGACAATGACAATAAAGATCTATCTATCTATCTACACATGTTGCACCTCATAATAAATTATAATTATTGATATGTGTTTCAACTGCTTCTATTAACCAACGGCTGATTCATTTGAAAGTAAAACCTGTTAATAATTTGGACTACACGCCTGGTGCACATGTGACGTCACGACAAACTCCACACCACAGCTGAGCGGAGTGTGACGTCACATACACGCAGAGATGTATAAAGTACTGGACTAGAGGAGTGGAGTAGAAGTACAAGTACTACATCAAAAAACTGACTTGAGCAAAAGTTGAAGTATTCTTCAAGCATCATACTCAAGTGGAAGTACTAAAGTATCCAAAGAAAATTGTACTTAAGTATTGCAAGTAGAAGTATGTAAAAAATTTCTACTCAAGTACTGAAAGTAAAAGTAGAAGTAAAATTACAAGTAGAAGTAATGAAAAAAATACTACTTAAGTACTGAAAGTAAAAGTAAAATGTAAAAGTACTGTGTAGGTCTATAGTAAATGAAAGCAGTCACAAGTTTGAACACATTTATATATTTAATATAAAAGATACAACTTCAGCTGAGGCAGCAGTAGTACAAGTACATACCAGTTCACTTACAAGTGTTCATGAAAAAACTACAACTTAATCAGGTTTGTCTCTGAACCAAAAGGTGGATTAGAGCGTGCAGTTTTATTATGTAGTGTTTGATCACTGACTCGTCCAATGATGAGACACCATCATCAAACCAGGTGACAGAGCCATTTATCGCTGTGGCATTGATATGATATGGGTTTGGTATGCTTCTGAACTATTTTAATAAGAGTAACGAGTAACGATTCGGCTCATAAAAAATGTATCGGAGTAAAAGTATTACTTTTTAAAAAAAAATGTAGTGCAGTAGAAGTGGAAGTGAAAAATTATACTCCAAAAAAGTACAGATACTGCATTTCACTACTTAAGTACAGTACTTAAGTAATTGTACTTCATTACTATACATCTCTGCATACATGACGCATTGTAGTCTCTTATTAAGCCCACATGAAACCTAACGTCACATTTGCTTCCCATCATAAACAGGTGGTCTGTCTATGACACATCAAATATCTCTTATTAACTGCTGTCATATGTGAATTTCAGAACACTTGTCAAACAGAATCAGAATTTAGTTTGACTCCCTCCATTCATTCTCATTCAAATTTTTTGCAAACTAAGCACCCATGGACCGCAAGTAGAAGGGCGTGACTCTAGCCTCCCCCTTGTTTAAATTGTATTAGGTAAATCAGGTAAAATGTGTGCAAGGGGGGGTGGGGTTTGTTGTGCCGGGCACCACTTGTTTGTTTGTTTTTACACAGGTTTATACAAAAACTACTGAACCAATTTTCATGAAATTTTCAGTAAAGGTGCAAGATTGTCCATAATAGAGCCCATTAGATTTTGGTGAAGAAAGGTCAAAGGTCATAGTCACCAAAAATGTGAGGGAAAAAAAAAAGAAAAAGAGATAGGGCAAATCAGGTAACATGTGCAAGGAGGGCGGGGTTTGTTTAAATTGTGTTACAATGACTGTTGAGGGAAAGTTTTTTTTTTTTTTTTTTTTTTTTTATTCTATTTGACTTGTGTTGTCATTGACACAGTTCAGTTAAAAAAAACAAACAAAAAAACTTTACAGGTCAAGAAAGTTGTAGCTGATTGTAGAACAACTACACACCTGAAAGTTATGTCACTGTAACATGTCTAGCCTCGCAGTCTGTTCAGAGTTTCTGTTTCTGCAGGTTTGATATGACAAGAATGGTGGTGATTTTTGCTTCTTTTCACCTTCTCAAAAAACAAAGTGAAAGGTGCCAGTGTTGGAAATAGTGTTGATGATGTGCATCATGTGACAACAGATTCAGTCTACTGAGCCATTTCACATAAAACTAAATGTAGTTTTACTTCTTTACCACAAGTGACTTATATACAAATTACAAAATTCACAATCATCATATTTTTAGATCATGACATAATTCAAACAGGATCAAAAATAAGTTGTGTCTTGCTATTAACATTTGTGCAGTTTTTTTTTTTTTTTTTCCCAAAGTCTGGTCTAATGTGATGTATCAGAAGTTTATATTGGAGTCTTTTTTTTTAATCATCTGTTTGCTAACACCCTCAATAAGATATAAGCTCCTGTCTCCATCGCTTATATCTATAACAGGACTCATCAAGACATACTTTATAGATAATCAATAGTGCTGCACATCATCAACACTACATCAGGAACAGGTTTACTGTGTGTTCCCAAAATCACAACCAAACCAAGTGAAGGTCTGAGAAAAACTGTCAGTTCATTTAAATCATTACTGTTCACTGGAGCTTTTACTTAGATTCTCATTTGCTTTTAAATGTTTTTGTTTTAATTTTAATTGTCTTTTAATGCATCTTAATCATTTTAATTTTCTCATATGTTTTATGTAAAGCACCTTCATCATTCATCATCATCATCATCATCATTTTAGTTGTTCTTTTACATAGGAATGAATAACACATTCACAGTAAGAACAGGAGTAGAGAGAAGACCATGTCTTATTTGACCCCTACCCCCTTCTCATATCCAAAATACCGAAAACAAAGACGGTACACATACAAAACCAAATTAACAGCAACAACAACACTTTTTGTATTCATTGTCTATATGTCTATGTTCAAACATTTCCTGTTTGTGTTTGTATTTGAATTGATTAACACTTGTACATGATTTTAATTCTTTGCTTAAAGTGTTCCAGAGCTTCACACCACAATGTGAAACACACATTTGTTTCAGTGTGGTTCTTGCTAAAGGTACCTTAAAATCCAAATTACGTCGGCTATGGTCAGAATTAAAAATAAAGAGTTTTTGTAAGTTGCTTGGCAACAAAGAATGTCTAGCTTTGAACATGATGATTAGTGTCTATAAATAAATGAGGTCCTTCACTTTTAACATTCATGACTTCCAAACCAGTTCAGCCGTGTGCGCCCTTGAGGGACCCCTGTGGAGGACTCTTATTGCTTTTTCTGTAAAATTACCAGAGGTCTTAGGTTGGATTCATACACAGTAAATTTTGCAGTGTTAAATCAACACTTAGAGAGTTTTTTTTTAACTTCTTCTAGAGTGTATTTGGTCCCATTGTCTCCAAATTAACACTGCAAATTCTACAGTGTAGGACTCCCCCAGATCTCCAGACAATACATAAAATACGGCAGAATCAGAGCACAGTACAAGATTCTCATGGCTTTATTAATTATCACATACTTGACTTTGTTTAAAACGTGCAAGGTTTCTACTTATTTAATTTTTTATATATGCAATGTGTTGTTTCCATCTCAATTTCTCATCAATTCTAACTCCCATGAATCTAATTTCAGATACTCTTTCTATTTTAATTCCATTAACAGTTAACTCCACCTTACTACTTTGTTTTTGATTGGAAAACAACATAAACTTTGTTTTACTTATATTTAATGATAGTTTGTTTACATTAAACCATTTTTGAAGTCTGGCCAATTCTATTTCGACGTTATCAATCAATTCACTCAAATCCTTACCTGAACAAAAACAATTAGTGTCATCTGCAAAAAGTACAAACTTTAGCATTTTTGATACATCACAAAGATCATTGATGTACAAAATAAAGAATTTTGGTCCCAGCACCGAGCCTTGTGGAACACCACATTGAATGGTTTTATGATTTGAAACATGTCCTGCATAATCCACATACTGCTGTCTGTTGTCTAAATAACTTTTGATCCATTTTAATGTTATTCCCCTGATTCCATATGACTGCAACTTAGTAAATAAAATTTTGTGATTTATTGTGTCAAAAGCTTTTTTTAGTCGATAAATACTCCAAAAGTTCCGTGGTCAAGTCTTCTGTTATTTTCATCAAAGCTAAGGCTGTTGATCTGTTATTTCTTAATCCATACTGACTGTTATATAATAGGCAATGTTTTTTTCTAGAAAATTATCCATTTTTTCTGCAAAAATTGTCTCCATGACTTTTGAATATTGTGAAATTAAAGATTTCGGATGCTAATTATTGAGACTGTGTTTGTCTCCTGCCTTAAAGAGCGGTATAACTTTGGCCACTTTCATTTTGTCTGGGAAAATTAAAGATTAATAATAAATTTAAAGGGCCTACTGACACAATCAATTGTTTTTTTTTACTATAAACATGTCTATCCCATCGCTGTCACAGGATTTTGTACTGAATTGTCCTGTATATGAAATGTAATATACAAATACATTTGCTTTGCCTTGTCTTATGCACTTATATTAAGTCTGTTTTGAAATCTATTTTAAGCTTGTTGATGTTAACGAGTAGCATTTTTTAACAGAAAGATATAACCACTGGTCAAATAATTTCTATTGAAGTGTCTTCAGGACAAACTTCATGTCTACAATCAAGCATCTATGAAATGATTTACATAATGGATGTTTTCCCCTCTACTGTGTCACAAGTTAGATAAGATAAGGTAAGGTAAGGTAAGGTAAGGTAAGGTAAGGTAAGGTAAGGTAAGGTAAGGTAAGGTAAGGTAAGGTATGGTGAGGTGAGGTGAGGTGAGGTGAGGTGAGATGAGATGAGATGAGATAAGATAAGATAAGATAAGATAAGATAAGATAAGATAAGATAAGATAAGATAAGATAAGATAAGATAAGATAAGATAAGATAAGATAAGATAAGATAAGATAAGATAAGATAAGATAAGATAAGATAAGATAAGATAAGATAAGATAAGATAAGATAAGAAAAGATAAGATAAGATTTTGTTTATCCCACCGTGGGGAAATTTCACAGTTCACAGCAGATACAGACAAAAATAAGAAATTTTGTAAGTATATAAATATTTAAATAGATAAAGAATCTGAATGAAGTACTCTTTACATATTTACACCATCATTGCACATATTCATACAAACCTGGCAATGTTTAAGTGTAAAGCTAATTCTTCTGTTACGTCAGAGTAGACAACATCTCTTAAAATTGACAATATATTGTTTACCATTATCCTGACATAACTTGGAAAACATCTTGGAAAACATCTAAAATAACTTCTTGAGGGTCTCCATGCCTGATCATAATTACGTAATCCAAAGTAATTCCCTGGTATTCGAAGTGACTATTTTAATTCTATGCCTTTTTGTCAGTATCCATGGAACTATGGATAAACAAAGGGAAACAACAGTTCCTGGCAGTGTTATGCTTCCACTTTGCCACCTCCCTTATAAATTCTATTCTGTGTGCAGCTGCCTGTTTCTGCTGCTGCTGTTCTGCTGCCACTCTCCTTGGGTTTAGCTTTTATTCAGCATTGCGGTAGAGGTTGACCACAGTCCCAGTTGCTTTTTGGCAAACACAACAGCATAGGGTCCAGAGTGGTGAGTGTTTACGGGAACACTCATGAGGTGGCACCTTGCCATTATGCCAAATGTTAGTCAAAAACAGTCAGCAGTGGGAGAGACAAAAGTGTGAATGCTGAGACAGATGTTAAGTGTGTTTCAGATTAATCTCTGACAATAGCCCTGTTTACATGGGAGTTTTTATTCCTGTTTATTCCTGTTTTAAAGGTGTCATTCCATGGTTATTTCATTAATATTACTGTGTTCTCTATTGTTATTGAATACATTGTGTGTTGGTTCTATTTTTAAAAAAAACATCCAGATTGCTTTGTTTCCAGCTGTTTTTTGCACAGTAGAAAAATGGAGTTTACTGGTACTTTCGCATACAGTGATGAAGCGTCTCTGATTGGCTCAGAGAATGAATCAAATGTGAAGAAACACTCCCCTCTCCCCTTTGGCTCTGTGTGTGTTTACCATCCCAGAGTAGCATCCAACTTGGTTTCATGCCATGGCTTGTTTTGAAAATGTGCAGCGAAAAAAACAAGGCTTTATTTCCACATCAACGAGTTTGATCCGCCATTTTTTTTCCAGTTTGTGCAGCAGCTACTGTGGCGCCGTCTTCTCTTGTAGATGCTAATGCTAATGCTACTTCAGATTCGCTGCCACGGGGGACGGGTTTAACCCCATGTGGGTGACACCACTGTCCACATGACGTATTGAAGACAGGCTTTTTCTGAGTGGGTGTTGTTTTCTATGAATGGAAAATGCAGCTAGTGGAGGTGACAAAGCATTTTCAGCATGTGTTGGTAACTCAGGATGACCCATTAGATTCCAAAAGGAGCGTTTTCAACAGACTGACACCTTTAAAATGACCATGTAAATATCTAATTGAAAATGATAATTCCGAATCAAGTCACTGGTTTATTCCGATTTTAATTCTGAATTTGATCATTGCTTTGGGCGGCACGGAATTAACATTTCCATGTAAACACGAAAGAAACAACTTTGACTCTGAATTAATTTATTATATTCTAAATAATTCAGAATTAAAAGAAAACATCATGTAAACGTAGCAGTTGTTTTTGTCCTGAACAAACTCTGTTAATCATTTAACTGCAATAACCCATAATGCTGTCAGTTTTGGCTGAATTCCACTCCAAATGATGACATGTGGTGATTGGTTTGAACACATCTTTATGACATATCAGCTTTTTGTAAAACGAAAAAAAGTGTCTGGCAGTCTTGGCCACATCTTGGTTAGTCACATCTCTGTTTAGTCTGTTTACATTTAGAGTTGTTCTGTTTACTCAAGTACAGCGAGTCCTCCCTCTGAGTTCTGCTTTTTTCTGTAGAAGTTTATCAGGAGCTGTTGCTTTATTTATTGTGTTGATGTTTTGTGTGTGTGTGTGTGTGTGTGTGTGTTCAGTTTTTTTAATGCATATTTTTGTGGGCAAACTTTCAAAGAGGTCTAGGGCAGGACGAGCCTTTTGGCAACAGACTCAGCTTTAAACAGTCAGGATCACATGGACCAGAGCCAAAACCAACTGAGTGTTACCTGCTCTTGTTCTTGGGTGAGTTTGGGAAAGGCAAGGCCTGAGGGTGAAAGGAAGCTGTTTACCGTAAGATTAAGCAAAACTTTGTGTGTTTCTGTGTGAGTGTGCAATCACACACGTACATCAGTTAGGGTGGAGTGTTCATCAGAATAAAACTTGACCACAGTGTGAACATCTGCATGAAGGGAGGAGATCACAAGTATATTTTCCAGTGGATTTTTTTTCTTCCATCTCAACATTTCACATTATCTACAGTGCTAAAGCATTTCTTGTCATTAGCACAACCTTTTATGACCTCATTACTATCAGTGGAGGAGTGTGAACTGATGTATTAAATGGACTTACAGACACAGAAAGGATGTTTATGAATAATTCATCTGACATATTGTGCGAAAGAAGAAGACGAGGAAAAAGAAATAAAAATGAGCATTATATTGAACTTCGAAACAACAATAATAATAACTAATGAAAAAGCAGAAATTGGCCAACTTTACAAAAAGCGACACTATAAAGAAATATCTAAAGGGATTATCCAGAGTAAAATTTGTTTTAGCTGAATTTTTAGATGATTGGGAGTACACACACACACACACACTTATATATATATATATATATATATATATATATATATATATATATATATATAGGTGATATCAAAATCAAACCATTCAGATGTACATTGAGAAATTTAAATTTTGCTGTTTTGAACCAAACTGTGTTAGCATGGAAGTGATTAGCGCATGTCTTTTCACTGACACAAAACACTTTTTTTAGACCTCTTCTAAAGTTCTCACTCTCAGCACGTCAAAAACCAACACCTTGACCAAGCGTCGGTTTCTGACGCAGAAGGTCTCCCTCAACACCTTGATCAGACACAATGGGACACAATTCTAACCCATCCACGGCAATATGAGACACTACAACACTTTAAACTCACACATTCTGGGATGCTGTTCTTTTTTAATGTTTTATGTTTCTATACACAACTTATTTTATTTTTGCTTTTACTTTTACATCTGGGTGATTATCTATCTATCTATCTATCTATCTATCTATCTATCTATCTATCTATCTATCTATCTATCTATCTATCTATCTATCTATCTATCTATCTATCTATCTATCTATCTATCTATCTATCTATCTATCTATCTATCTATCTATCTATCTATCTATCTATCTATCTATACAATAGACAAAACTACATAACTGAAAGCAACACATTGAACTACCTATTCTATGGTAGGTTAGGCCTTTTAACATCTGCAGTGAGTGTGCTCCATCAAACACAAAGATCTAAAGCAGCTGTGTAGAACAGTATAAAAAGCTGGCTCAGTAATCGAAAGGAAGCTGGAGTCACTGGGTACTGAATAATATTGTGGGCATCATGGATTATTGAGATCATCCTCTTCAGCACATTCTAACTCACCTCATTTTGCAGCAGGAATGAGTTTTACAGATGTTTCATCCTCACCGTATAACACATATAGTGTAGATTTGCCCAAAAATTGCTTTTTATTTAAGGGACAATGTACAGAGAACATTACGCTCACAGAGTCAGAAATGTATTGTACCAGATTGTAGCTAAATAAGTATTGATTCAGTATACATTGTCTTCCTGTGGGTCAAAGGTTAGAGTTCAAAATGGTCTGTAAATCACTAAACAGCCTTGGACCCAAATACATCCTAGACCTGCTGGTTCCCTATGGAGCATCCAGAGCCCTGAGGTCATAGGTCATCAGGGACAGGTTTATTGTGTGTTCCCAAAATCAAAACCAAACAAGTTTTCAAAGAATGACTAATCTCACCCTTTTTTTATGCAAATCTCAAGTTTCTATGACAACCAGTTCTTGAATTAGAGCCAATAGTGTGATTTTGATCTTTCTGCTAAATGTGATCTTGACCTTTGACAATATTGATAATTTTTTTATATGTATATATGCATCAGTGCGTGTAATATTATAATATATCCAGTATTGATTACGTTATAGCGTGATATGTCTATGCTTGACACACACAAACAGTGTTACAGAAGTTAATTTTGCAACATGTCACCTTTGACCCCCAGACATCTAAAAAACTATTGGTCATAGATGGTAACACCATGTATAAGAATTGTAGAAATCTTAATTCTGTATCGTTTGGTACCAATCTGAAAGTTATGTGACCATCTGTTCTGGTGTTATAACCAATAATGTGATTTTGACCTTTTAGTTAATTGTGACCTTGACCTTTGATTTTTACTCAAATGGATGATTGCTTATGATGTGCATTAGCTATATATAATTTCATGGTGATATCTGAAGTATTCATATAGTTTATAGCATGATATGTCTCTGAAGTGGGCCATGGCTCAGTTGGGGGATTGGGTCGTCCATTGACCAAAAGGTTGGCTGTTCAATTCCTGCTCTATCCTAGTCAGCCCTTGGGCAAGACACTTTGCACTCCTTGCCTCCAGTGTCACTCACACTGGTGTATGAATGCATATGAATGTTTGGTGGTGGTCAGAGGGGCCGTAGGCGCGAAATGGTAGCCACGCTTCTGTCAGTCTGCCCCAGGGCAACTGTGACTACATATGTAGTTTACCACCACCTGAGAGAGCATGTGAGAGTGAATGAATAATGGATCAATAATGTAAAGCGCTATGGGTGCCTTGAAAAGCGCTATAGAAATCTAATCCATTATCATTATTATTATTATCATTGAAGGCACACACACACACACACACACACACACACACACACGCACACAGTGAATACAATAATCACAATCAGTCCCATTAACCATGACAGTTACTCACAACAACACAGACACATTTCACTGATCACTCTTTATTACTTTGCATCAGACCTATTCTCCATTTTGACATCATGCTTTTTATTTATATATTATTTTCTTTCAGTTATAGGACACCTGAATCTTCTAAATAATGTTTTTATTTAGCACTAGCAAAGTCAAACTATAATGATGAATCAACTTATTATGTAACTCTAGTGGATACTTATACATGTAATTTCACAATAATTAATGTATTCATTAGCTGTCTTCTATCAATTCTCTGGAAAAACTCAGATAAAATATATGCATGTAGGTCACAAATACATGTGAATTTCATATACTGAACCTTTAAAAGCACACATTTTGTACTGAATATCCATGTCTACGTCTATTAGTATGCATCATATTCAATAACTAAATGAGTTTATCACCTCTGCGTGGGAAAGAATTTTTTTTTTGCATTAGAATGATATAGAGCACAGCATTTTCTCTACATTCACACAACACTGAGGAAAATCCCCTTAATTCTTCACCATATAGATTGTGTTTTGTAACAGAGAATCCTTTCACAATGAGGTGCTTATGCCTCGGATTGGACTCTCCTCACCTCCTCTTCTCAAACCGTCCCATTGTGCCTAACCACCTCTGCACAACTCTCCTTTTGTTGGAGCCAGGCTGCAGCCCACTTGTCGTCTGCTAACTCCATAGCACATGCAAGCTCCTTTGGTTGCTGAGATGGCTCCATCACTGTGAGTCAGAGCAGTTTGGGCAGCCAAGGCCGATCAGGGGTCAAAGCCCCAAGCTGAGGAGCTCTGCTGCCCTTCTCACATCAGAGTCTTTCCTCTGACCTTCACAACTCATCAAACACCCACTCAGCAGAAAAGAGTTGGGGTTAGAGGGAGCGGGTGGGCAAAGGGAATGAGAAAGACAGGCTCAGTCAGATGAGGTTTGTTTGTGAAGTGCCCTCTTGACAGTGCGGCTGACTTCTTCATTCAGACATAATGGGGCCTCTCATCCATGGAGTTGCTGTTCTGCTTTGTGACTGTGGTCACTTTACTGCTGGGTCTATTAATAGAGTGATCCATCATCATCATCATCATCATCATCATCCTCGTCAACATCACATGATGACCTGATGGTGCTCCCCTTGATTACTCCAAAACAACAGTCTATGTAGTAACACTAAGCCTGCCAATGTCACCCAGAGCTTTATGTACCACTCATCTGAATGCTAAAGTTCACAGATTTTCCCGTCTGCTTGGCTGACTTCAAGCCATTCCTGCATCACTGCATTTTAAATGGCATGACAGCGTACATATAACATCAGTTTATGTGGAATATGAGGATCCTGCTAGCATTATGTTTTTGAATTTGTGTTTGTAGACATATCCCAATGTCCAGGTTTTGTTTGTTGTAGTTCAGGGGTGTCAAACTCTTGCATATTTTAGACATTTCCCTCTTCCAACACACCTGGAAACCATTACATCTTTATTGGACTTCTGCGGGGTATGATGATGAGCTGATCATTAATTAAACCAGGTGTGCTAGAAGAGGGAAACATCTAAAACATGCAGGATTATGGCCCTCGAGGACCGGAGTTTGACACCTGTGTTCCAGTTGGAGAGCTCTGAACAAAAATGAATTGGGATCAATTATACTAGGGCATTAACGACTTCAGTGTTTTTCAAGTTGACTTATCCGTCAATAAAGGTCGAAGTCGAGTCGACTTGTCGTGATGACGTCATCACATTGTCAGAGGAGGAACAACACAAAAACACGGCAAAAAAATACAAACAAACACGGACACTCGTCTGTCCAACAATGAGCAACTTGTATTAAAGTTGACTGCAATGTAACAATGTCTACTGACATCAACATTTTAACCCCAACAAAACAAAGGCTAATTTTAGCAAAGTGTTTTCTGTTAAATTTAACTGTACAACATCAGTAGGTGAACATATGTCTGCATTTGGTTTGGACCCACGGCTCTAAAACCGGACTGTCCACACGTCTGTCACGCGTCCTCACTTTTTATATTAAGTGCAACAAGTTTAAATCAGCAGCCCCCGAGACGAGCACCTCACTATCCACATCATGTTTAGGGAAAAAACAGTGTGTTGTCTTAATGCGCGTTGTCTGCACTGTTTATCACTCAGGTTAGCCATTGGATGATGCTCGCTAACTCATGTTAGCCGATACTTCTTCAGATGGCCATGCTGGGGGTTTTTCATCCAAAGTAAAGCATTTCCACACATGCAACGTCTGTCTGTCACATTTGTCAGCCCACTAAAACTGTATTACCTGCAGCAGCCATGTCTGGTTTAGATCTGGTCTGTGTTTTTACGCACTTAGAGAGAGAGAGAGAGAGAGAGAGAGAGAGAGAGAGAGAGAGAGAGAGAGAGAGAGAGAGAGAGAGAGAGAGAGAGAGAGAGAGAGATGGAGAGAGAGAAAGAGTATGAGGTGACTTGTCGACTCCTCCAAATTTAAGTTGATTTGTGCTACGGGAGCCAACATTTTAGTTAATACCCTAACCTTTACAGGCAGATTTTATAATACAAATGGAAACCATTGCAGCAAAGAAAGCACCCCACTGTTAGATGGAAAAGTGTTAAAATGTTGATCTATTGAAGTCTGTAATAAACTGGAAACAAACCACAGGTTTTCTATTATGTACAATTGAACAAGTCCAGTCATTGCATCATGTCCAGATGTGAAAGTAGCATTTTCAGGAAAAATTTCAGCACTAGTTTTAAAGGTGTCATTCTGCTGAAAACCACTTTTCCACGCTCCTTTTGGAATCTGATGGGTCACCGAGACTTACCTCCACTAGCTGCATACCGCATTCACAGAAAACAACAAGAGGAACGAGGGACCCAGAAAAAGACATTAGATTGACCCGTCCTCCATTGCAGCGAATTTGAAGTAGCATTAGCATTAGCATTTACACAGTAAATTTTACAGTGTTAAATCAACACTTAGAGAGTTTATTTAACTTCTTCTAGAGTGTATTTGGTCCCATTGTCTCCAAATTAACACTGCAAAATCTACAGTGTACAAGAGAAGATGGCGCCACAGTAGCTGCTGCACAAACTGGAAAAAAATGTTGGTTCAAACTGGCTCATGTGCTCTCTGTGGAAATAAAGCCTTATTTATTTCCTGCACATTTTCAGAACAAGCGACAGCAAGAAACCTAGCTGGATGCTACTCTGGTAAAGGTAAATACACATAGAGAGCGGAAGGGGGGGGGTGTTGCTTCATGCATTCTGAGCCAATCAGAGACCCCTCATCACTGTGTCATGGACATGGATGAGGAAATACTGGTAAACTCTGTTGTTTGACCTCAAATCATTTTTCTACTGTGAAAAAAAAAAACAGCTGGAAACAAAGCAATCTGGACCTTTTTTAAAATAGAACCAACACACAATATATTCAATAACAATGGAGAATATAGCAATATTAATGAAATAACCATGGAATGACAGCTTTAAGCAACAGATTGGTATGAGGTAAACATAGTAGTGACCTGTAAATCAATGTATTCAATATGAATTGTGTCAAATGTATGGTTAGTGAAGAGGTTTTATTTAAAAAGTGTGCTTGTTGTGAGTCATATTCATCTACACAACAAATGCTACTGACTTTAAAGTCATCATAAGACATGCAGATGATCATAGTTTACTCTTCCTTGTTGTTTTGTAAGACAGTATAAAACTGAAACAGTCTATATTAATAGTAAGACACTACATATAGTGTCACAAGGTGACTGGCTTCATATATATTGTGATTGTACATTGTTCAGAATACTAATATTTTACTCAATAAATGTTATTATGCGACATAAAATCAAAACCAAACCAAGTGGTTCTGACCATCCAGCTTTCAAATCTGACAAAATCTTTGACTATTGTCAATTAATTTAATGTTAGACTGATGCAATAATATCAGTTTAAATACAATTTGTGTTCGCAGACAACTGTGATGTTTACAGCTGCGTAATCAGTAACTAAACCCATATTTAATGTATGTTAAAATATATTCTCAACATTATCAAAACTGGGAAAACCCCAAATACATAGAATAATAGGTAACACTTTATAATACCATCACACAATTCACTATGTATTAACCATTTATTGCATATTTGTTAATGTGTGTTTATTATGTATTATTTGTAATGGTTTATTCTTACACAATTTATCACAAATAAAGCTTTTGTTCTTATTTTCTATGAATAAATCATTTATGGCCATGTGAACAATTGCTTTATTATTAATTGTGTATAAGCAATACATTAATAAACATTAACAAATAGATAACAGATGGTTAATATATCATGAACAAGCCATTTACAAATGGGTAAAAGATGGTTAATACATAGTAGAATGTGTGTAGGTGTTATAAAATGTTACCGAAAAATGATAAACATCAGTATTTGCTTTAAATTCCCTCTGCAGTTTCAAAGCTGATGAGAAGTGTTTTCTAAGTACATACAAAGATTAGAATTTTACTTGGGTTATGAGCCTATTTATTACGATGTATTTTTAGCGTCACTAGCTAACAGTTTATCTTTAGGGAGAAAAATGTTCAAAATCTTCATTCATCCAAAATGAAACATCTGAATTTTTATTGGATCGCCTCCTTGCCTCGGTGACCCCTTGACCTTTCCTCTGGCCAGTGTCATTATGAGGCTGACATTTGCATTTTAGAGCATACTAGCTCACTCACATTCGCTTTAAGCTCAAAGCATGTCTGAATACAGCTTCATTCAACAGCGCGGTTTGGTTTTCGTTTCATTTTCAAACCCATTTAAGATCTGTGAACACATTTTTGATGCTTGTTTGACAAAATGCTTGACTGACTTCATGGACAGAGTCAGGCTTAATATCAGATGTCAGTCAGACACAGTGACACTGTTTAGAAAGTTCTGCCAAAGCAAAACAAGATAAGATGTAAGTACGCTCATGTGAGGAGATATTAGGAAGACAAAAGACTGCACCGACACCCATGCCTATGGCCATCTATTGAAGACAGAGTATGTACAGTATGACTGTGAAGTACAAGCTGACTGCAGAGGAAAGTCAGCATGTTTGACTGGATAGCAACTAGATTTATTTTTCTATTCTGTTAAACCTGGGGGGACAGAGCCTTCTCTGTAGTCGCCCCAAACCTCTGGAACTCATTCCCCTCAATCATCCATCACTCTACCGACCTTAAAACTTTTAAATCCCTTTTAAAAATGAATTTATTCAGGATTGCTTTTAATGTTTGATTTCTTTTAGTCTGTCAGTTTTAATGTGTGATTACCAGAGATGTTCACAAGTCGCTTTTTACAAGTTCAAGTCAAGTCTAAAGTCTCAAATGGCTGAAATGAACATTTTCACATTAGATGCTATTTGAGATCACACCGCATTACTGTATTGTTTTGTATTAATTATGTAGTAATTAAATGTAGTGAAAGCATGTAGGTCTTACTGTACTATATACTCTGTTATTTCACACTACACCATCAAAATTGATCAGAACAATGCATGTGTAATGTGAAGAAACATCCCAAAAGCTTTGTTTGAAAGTGATCAATGTATTTTGATCAAATTACAAATATAATGTATTTGTAATTTGAACCCTGTGACAGCACACATGCATTACAAACCTTTGCACAAATATCAAGGGAAGGAAACTATTATTTCTACCTGTGATTTTCTCATAATGTCAGGCAACATATTGGAAAAACTGAAACAAACTAAATAAAAAAACAAATAATTCCATGATAATGAACTCGCAAGTCATATCACACAAGTCCAAGTCAAGTCTCAAGTCTTTGAGGGCAAGTCTAAAGTCAAGTCTTTGTTTGTACGACTTAAGTGCGACTCAAGTCCAAGTCTCAGACTCGAGTCCCCATGTCTGGTGATTACTCTGTTTTCTATTGTTTGTTTGTTTTTTGTTTTGTATTGTAGTCGGACTCTTATTTTACTATTTTTATTTCATGTAAAGTATCTTTGAGTGCCATGAAAAACGCTATACAAATAAAATGTATTATTATTTATTGTTATTAAATACATCATATTTGTAAATCTTATCTATAAAAGCCACACAAAAATAATATGACCTATTATTAACAACACCAGAGTCAAAAAAGACAATCACAGTTGTGCCCTCTCTGTGTATCAACATTATTTGGAACTTATCATAATAACCTCTTGCCCTTTTATTTAAAAAAACAAAAAACAAACCCAAAACCTGCCTGTTGTGTTGTTTCATGATCTCACACACAGTATGTCTCCGTCTTACACAAGGACTCTTAGATCTCCTTGGCAGGGCCGCATGTCCATTGTGCTCACTGGACCTGAAGTAGCCTGTGGGAGCTGTGAGTCAGGTAGCCGACTGGAGCTCTGTGCATCCTCATTCGCAGGCGGGAGGTCATGTTCTGCAGATAGAAGAAGTGATAGAAAAGCAGTTAGTCAGTCAAAAGTGTGGGTCACTGATGTTAGCGCCAGAGGTTAGCATGTTTGGCGGTATCCCACAGCTCTGTTCAACCTTGTTAAGCTCTTCCCCTTCTTTGTTTCTTTCCCATTCCTTTTCATTAGCTTGCGGAACAGGAGAACATGCAATCATGGTAATGAATGCAGAATGTGCTCTTAATGATGTTGCCCTATTTAGGAGTAGTTTAAGATAAAAAGCCAGGGAGCCTGTAGCACAAGAGGACATTTAGAGCAACAGAGGAGAGATGTAGCATGAGAGAAAAATTGGCTCCAGATCTTTCATGTCTGTTTATTTGTTTTTGAACGAAGCAAATGTGGAAGGAGTCGTCCATAGAAACACAGTTCAGTAGGTCATAGGTCATAGGTCATAGGTCTGGCACCTGACCAGAGATGGAAATTAACTCAGTAAAAGTACTTCGTTACTGTACTTAAGTAGATTTTTTAGGTATCTGTACTTTACTTGAGTAGTATTTTTTCTGGCAACTTTTTATTTTTACTCCCTACATTTTTGTATTTTGTAATATCTGTACTTTATTCTCTTTACATTCTCATTACTTTTTCAAACTAAACAGATGTGACAGTATGAAAAATAAATCACAAGAGGAAAAATCAGTGTAGGAGAGAAACTGTGACTTTATATATTATAGTTATATGACTATTATGTCACAATTTTGACTTTTTATTTGACAATTTTAACATTTTATTTTAGTTTTGACTTTTTGTCTTAAAATTTATGCTTTTTTAAATTTTATTTGTAATTTTTTTAAATCTCATGATGACAACCCCCCCACCCCCACCCCCCACCCCCATCAGTTTTTCTGAAATTCACTGTCCATACCCACAAAACTGAGTACAGTAACCCTATCAAACACATTATTTACACAGTCATTCACTTTTAAATGCTTTATTTTAGATACTTTTAAAACTTGTCAGATTTTTCCTGCTTAAATAAATATTAATGTGTTCATGGCAAAAAAAAAAAAAAAGCAGTTTTACTTTTGTACTTTATTACAATTGTGAAATTGTACTTCTTTACTTTTACTTAAGTAGAGGACCTGAATCAGTACTTCTACTTTTACCAGAGTATTTTTTCACACCAGTAGCTGTACTTCTACTTATGTACAGAATGTGAGTACTTTAGGAATAAATAAATCACACTCTTAGACAGCTCTGAGCTCTAACAGCGACTGCTAAATACTGTCGAGACCAGGAAGATGATGAATAAGGGTATTAACTATGACTAATGCTATGTCTACAGTCAAATGAATGTTTTTCTAAACAGGTGTTTTCCTTCTCTATTCATTCTACAACATAAAAATTACTACCGACTGGTATAAAAGACCAAAGACTTGTTTCTGGTAAACATCAAACTTCAGATATTATTAGACATAACACATGCAACAGCTTTACTCCAAAATGCAAAAGCTAGGCCTGGGCTACACTGGCCACAGGGTATTATCAGTGGTTGGCTGTCTGTCCATCTGTCCATCTGTCTGTTCAAACACTTTGGCATACACCAGTGGTTCTCAACTGTGGGGGACAGCAGATAGTCAACAACAATAAGGTGAGGGGAGTTCACTGTCTCAAAGCTTTATCGATATGTCCTCCACATACTGTCACATTACCTGTAGAATTATGTACTGAGGTCTGGATTGAAGGTCATCCGTCTGTCCTTCCATCTGTCCGTCCACCCATCCGTTCATCCATCCATCCATCCGTCTATCCATCCGTCTATCCATCCGTCTATCCATCCATCCGTCTATCCATCCATCCATACGTTCCTCCATCTATCTGTCCATCCATCTGTCCATACATCTGTCCGTCCACCCATCCGTCCATCCACCCATCCATCCATCCATCCATCCATACGTTCGTCCATCTATCTGTCCGTCCATCTGTCCATCCATATGTCCATCCATCCATACGTTCGTCCATCTGCCTGTCCGTCCATCCATCCATCCATCCATCCATCCATCCACCCATCCACCCGTCCATCCATCCATCCATTCATCCATCCATCCATCCATCCATCCATCCATCCATCCATCCATCCATCCATCCATCCATCCATCCATCCATCCATCCATCCATCCATCCATCCATCCATCCATCCATCCATCCATCCGTCCATACGTTCGTCCATCTATCTATCCGTCCATCTGTCCGTCCATCTGTCCATCCATCCATCCATCCACCTATCCATCCATCCATCCATCCATCCATCCATCCATCCATCCATCCATCCATCCATCCATCCATCCATCCATCCATCCATCCGTCTGTCCATCTGTCCATCCATTCATATCTGCAAGAACTTTGCAATCGACTGAAGGCCAAACGTTTTCAACTTATGTTTCAGTTCTAAATCACACACACACACACACACACACACACACACACACACACACACACACACACACACACACACACACACGCACACACACACACACACACACAGAGACCACTTGGTTTGATGAGTTATATATTTGTTGCTTTAGGTACATGTTCATTTATACAAAGCACCACTAAACTTACACACACTGATGGGGGACACTTTTATTGTCTGAACTCATTTCTCACACAAACCAGCATTTAAAAAAAATGAAAAATCATTATTTTTGGCTGTCAAACATAAGGCCCGCGGGCCAAATCCGTCCCGCCAAAGGGTCCAATCTGGCCTGTAGTTTGAATAACAATGAATATATTAATGGTGTAAGAATGATTTTATTCAGGTTCTACATACACAATAATTAGATCTCAGTTGGGTCAGACCATAAGATATGATTATAATTATCTATAAATAATGAAAACTGCAGATTTTAATGTAAAAACGTTACATTTCATGAAAATCTTTATATTAACTAACCATCCGTTTACAAAAACCTGGATAAATATCTGAACAAATATGGACCAGCTCAGATATCTGAAGAGAAGTAAGTGTCATTTTACAAATATTCTGCCTGTTATTAAATGTTTTATGAATTTGTAATTGAAATGTAAGTTGTTCTGCAAATGAGCAAATGATAAACTGATAGACTGAGACAGAAAATGGTTAAAATGTCCCTTTTTTTAAGACATCGCAAGTTGTTGATGTTATTCACATTTTGAGGGAAACATTATCATAATGTAATTTGACTCTTTTCACTGTTATTATTTTACTGGTCTGTTCCTTTTCAGATCATATTGGGCTGAATGTGGAACTTAACTACAATGAGTTTGACACCCCTGGAAAATAAAAAGTTTACATCCTGCAAAGTGCATTAATGTTTCAGTCTTTTTTTTCTTCTTTCTGCTGAAGTCTGTTGCAATGTAAATATTAAATGTTTAGTTTGTCTTCTTACCATGTCAGTAATCTAACACTTAACAATAGTTGGGCCATTGTTCTTCATTAGTTCAAACCTTTTTTGTCCAAATATGGTCACTTCCTGCTTCAAAAAGCTAAGAGCCAAAACCCAATGTCCTGGCTTGAACAGATCATTCTCTTTTAGTCGATGGTTTTGGATGATGGAAGAGAATCAAGGAAACAAAGATAGTTGATTTCTTGACAGTCTTGCATCGATAAATAAAATACCACATCATTTCCTCTTCTCCTCAAAGTCCAAACATATTTGATCCCAGTACATCTGCCGTCTGCCAAACTGCTTTGAGCTTCCCTTTGAGTGGCTCTTCTCAGTTCTGGTTTGGCTCAGTTCGACAGCCACAGCCGCTGTCGCTGTGTTTCCTTTTGGTTGTTTATATCTGCCACATGGTCAAAATAAGACTTTGGCTTTTAATAAATCTGAAGGCCTCTAGAGTATTATAAATTTAGAGTAATATAAATCATCTACTAATCACTCCCACCCCTCATTTTTTTTTAATTTAACCAATGTGGGCACATTTAAAAACAGCTGCCCAATCATTTTCAAACACATTTCTTTTGATAATTCTGCTTTATCAGATATCTGTGCATCTGAACAGTCTTAGATGTTTTGTAAAAATTTATAATAATAATAATAATAAATAATAAATAAAATTAAAGTCTTAAAGGCCTTCGCCGTCCCTCAAGCCTCCCTGTATGACCGACGATGACGGTCAATGGCAACCTGACGTCATACCGTGGGTGGGATGCGATATTCTGCCAGAAACACACTTTTGTATAAATATGTAGGGGGCGCTATAGAGTGACTTATTTGAAATGTTGTGTGTTGAATGGGTGTAGAACGGCAAGACTGACAACTGAGTCACATCAGACAAATCGGTGTTTGTATGTCCAAACTACAGCAATTTTAATAAAAGTACATTTCTAGGGGGTGCTATAGTACAAAATCAAAATGTCTTTAACTAAATGGATGTAGATCTGGGAGATAGAAGTCTGTGTCAAATTTCAGCCAAATCAGTGTTTGTATGTCTGAGCTGAAGCAATTTATATAGTGGTAATTTTCTCAGAGAACGTCGCAAATTTTGTGACGTCGTAGCACAAAAACGATGAAAATTCACCAAAATTATTTTGCTAACTTTTGATGTCCCACTTGTCCAGATAGTGTTTATCAATCTTGAGCTCTTTGGGCCCATCGACCAAGGATGACTTGGTTAAATTACAAAGAGAGTCGAAAACCATGACTCAGAATTTTGGAAATTTCAATCTAAGATGGCGGACTTCCTGTTGGTTTATGGGCGTGGCCATCCTAGGTTTTTTTGACCATCTCGACATAATGAACATGTACACCAATTTTCGTAGCACTAACTTGATCTGGCCTAATACAATATATTTTGACTCTTCCAGGGGGCGCTGTAGACACATTTCTTTACTTTTACAAACCTATATATTCTTGCAATTTTTCAGACTTCTGAAGTGTGTGCAAAATTTGGTGAGTTTTCGTGCATGTTCAGGGAGTCAAATTAGAGCTCACTGCGATCAGAGCAGACTCAATAGGACCTATAACTATAAACTGCTCTTTTCCTTCCATTCCTGTCAACAGCTGTTTATTGTCTGAGCTGAGTCTCATCTTCAGCGTCTGGTCCACTTCCTGGTTTCACTCCCTAGTCACACTAAAAAAAAAACAAAAAAAAAACAATAAGAAAACCAATAAGAAAAACCAGTGGAAACGTTGCCATGATGCATAAGACGCAGCAGGTATTTCCAACCAGGGAATATGTTCAGGCAGGAAACATGTGAATTATGGGAAGTTTGTGACATTGACAGGGTTCACATCACTGATCGGCAAAGGAGAAGAGGTGAAGAGTTCAAAGCAGTGACAGGAGGGTGAGTAACACACTCACACACCCTTAGACATGATAAACTACTATAAACAAACAGCAATAAACTCAGTCTACTAAACCGAGATGACTCAGTTTGGTTTATTACAGTTTAATGTTCTGTTATATATTGTATTTTAATAAGATTAATTGGAAAACACATTACAAAAGTGCAGGTTTGCTGATGTTTTCAAGGTATGTGATAAACTACGGCTGCACGATATTAGAAACAAAACTGATATTGTTATATATATATATATATATATATATATATATATATATATATATATTTTATTTTTTTTTTTTTTTTAACCCAGTGATATAGTATAGTGTCATATAAAAACAGATGTGTGGTGGCGACGCAAACAGTCAAACAGATTAGTGGTCGACACAGAACATACATTTGTGTGTTACTGTTGTTGTCGCAGAAATAATAAATAAATAAATAAATAATATTAAAAAATAAATAAAATATGAATTAATTAAAATGAAAAAAATATAGATAAAAGTATAGAATATTAATTAATTAATTAATTAATTAAAAACCAAACTTATTTAAAAATAAATGAATGAATAAATACACATACAAAATAAAAACTAATAAAATAAAATACGTTAAAAAAGCTAAATAAATTAAATGCAATACAATACAAATAAATATCTAAAAATAAACACAAAAATAAAATTTAATGAAACAAACAAATTAATAAATACAAAATTTTTCTATATTTTTTAAGTCAAAAAACTAATACATTATATATAATATAAATAAATAAAAATAAAAAAATAGTTGCAGGACCTGTGATGCGACTATTGCACACACATACATTATAATGTCGATGCACAAACAATATATTGTGCAGCTGTATCATAAACGTATATATTGGATTATATACAGTAGATTTATAAATGTTCCATTAGATAGAACCTTTAAAGTTAATGTATTATAATGTGCAGAAGATCTGGTAGCACTGAGACAAATATTCCTTTTGTATAAAACCCATTCTCTCTTTAATTCTCTCACATTTTGACCTCAGTTTGTATCTTAGAAACTTCAGCCAAACAGTATTTATGACTATATCTTTCTTTATCAGTGACTCACACACGGTCTAATTTCACCACTTTTATTCTGGAAACATTTTACTTGTAAACCAGTGTTATGGTTTTAAACAATAGTTAAATAAATATTCAGATCTTCTACTTTTGTAAAAGTGTTTATACCACTCTGTGAAAATCCTCCAGTACATGTCAGTATGTCAGAGACTTTAAAACCATTAAAGTAATAATCTGTGTGTTTTATTCTACTGTTTTATACACTGTTAGTATTGACCCTAAAGCACCATGATTCATAACATCAACATATGTTAAAGGTAGGGTGAGGAAGTATAAATGTTCAACTTCATTCCACTCATTTTTGAATCTGTTTTATTTATTTATTTATTTATTTATTTATTTATTTATTTATTTATTTATTTATTACCTCCGCCAATTAAATTCGGGTCCATCCATCAGCAGGATTACGCAAAAAGTTCTGAACAGATATTGATGAAACTTTCAGGAAGAACCCATTACATTTTGAACAATGAAGGTCAAAGGTCAAGGTCACACTATAGGTCAACAGCTCAAACACATCAGTGGTTATATCTAAGGATTCAGACAAAATAGAATCTGGTGGGGGGTTTTTTTCACTCACATCGTCTCACCTTCAGACATCAGATGGCTCCATCACGTCAGGTTTTGACGACATATCAAGCCTTAGCGGAGGTCTGCTGTCTTTGACTGCCTTGTTTATTTATTTATTTATTTATTTGTGAATGTGGCTTTTATCCATAGCGATTAACAGAAGAAGGTGATTTATCCCAAAAAATGTTTTCATTTTACCTCCGCCAAGGAAGTATTAAATTCAAGTCCGTTTGTCTGTTTGTCTGTCTGTCTGTCTGTCTGTCTGTCTGTCTGTCAGTAGGATTACGCAAAAAAAACTTCTGAATAGATTTTGATTAGATTTTCAGGATGTGTTGGGAGTGTCACAAGGAACAAATTATTACATTTTGGTGGGGATCCTGAAGAGATCCCGGATTCTGGATCACTTAGAAATTTTACATTGCGGTAAATGGAGGATACATTTGAAAGTGATCCAGAATCCAGGATCTCTTCTAACCTGACTCACTACACTCAGGCAAACATCTGAGTACCGTGAGGAGCCAATCAGTGTCGCTGGGTGGGACTACCCCATGACTGGTGTGACGTAAAGCGTCATGGCTTAAGTTCAACGTGAATGGCTGAAGCTGCGCATCAGTCAAGATGATGGACAGATTCTTCATCTAATCACATGCAAAGATTTTAAAGGATTTTACATAAGGCCCCTCCTTTGAAAATGGATCAGTTGTGGAACAATCCCAGATGCTATCGTGAAAGTCAAGTTAGATCTCTTCCGGAGACATTGTGTGACATTCCCAACACATCCTGAAAATTTTTAATCAAAATCCGTTCAGAAATTTTTCATAATTCTTCTGACAGACAAACAGACTTAACTGTAATACCTCCTTGGCGAACCTCTGTTCATTGGTGGAAGTTTGATCAGAGTGCTTTTCTAGTTTATTTATTAGTTTTTTTCTTGCTTTTGGTTTTAAATGCTGAAATAAAAACACAAACAAATGTTTCATGTCACTGTCCTGTGTACCTCATGTGTGTTTCTGAAAGGTTGACATTTTTATTTATTTATTTTATATATATATATATATATATATATATATATATATATATATATATATATATATATATATATATATATATATATATATATATATATATATATATATATATATATATAACACTGGATTCCCCAGCTTATCCAAGAGGGTTTTAAAGTGTTGTTGATGATGATGATGATGATGATGATGATGATGATGATGATGATGATGATGATGATGATGATGATGATGATGACGATGGTGATACTTAATCATCTGAACAAGTCTGACATTGTTTTTGCATTGTAGTAGCACAATTTGCAGGATAATAAAAAAGGGGGGGGGGTATGATAGGAGTCAAAAATGCATATAATTAATCCTATAAAACAACATTCACATATTTTCAATGACTTCATTGTACATTTGATCTAGGATTAAGCTGCATATTTTATTTTAGCATATTTTGACTGGTGTACAAAATGATGCTTAAAGAATCCATTCATATGGATTCTCATTTTTCTTTGATCTAAATGTAAATGTTATATGTTAATTCATTTATGATGGATCTTCTCTGTGTTTTTGTCAAAGAATATCATGTTTGCCTTTTCCCCCCATTTCCCTATCCTTTATATGTGAATAATATATATTCCTTTCCTAAGGGTGACTATGTTCTTATTCACTCTCATTTTTCAAGCTGTACATGTTCAGAATAAATACATTTACTGCGCTTTTATTCTTTTATATCTGTGCTAAATTATTGCTTTTGATAAAAATGAATAAAAATAAGTCTTAAAAACAGTAAAGTGTAGTTATTGTTCTGTTCTCACATCATTTTGTTGTTCTTTACCCTCTTATATAAATGTTATCTTGTGTGTTTTATATATTTTTTGCCTCATTGCATATTTTATTACGTTGACGTTGACCTAATTTTTTTATTGCTGTGCCTTTTAGATTTTTATTTTGTTGTATCTTTCACATAATTCAACAGCATTTTCACATTTTCTTTATTTTTGATTCTTTTTGCCTTGTCTAGATTGCTTTAATCTTTTACAAATAATTTAATAATTTCTTACATGTTCAACTGTCAGTAAAGAAATAAGAATAGACCTTTAATATTGAAGGAAATTATTACAGTATTTAACAATTATGGCGATAGTGTCATATCCTGTGTCTTGTGTTCTGTTTTGTGTTCCTGCCTGTCACCTTTCACCCTGTTCTGTCTGCCTGGTTAATTAATAGATGCAACTCACCTGATGAGGGCAGCTGAACTCATCAGGTGAGGAGTATTTAGTCTGCTTTCAGACCTCAGTTCGTTGCCAGATTATCATGACCAGTGCTCTGATTCTCCAGCAATTCTGTTTACCCTGTGTTCCGTGTACCAGTCCCGTTTCTGTCCGACCTCCGATTTCTGCCTGTTATCCCTGTCTGTTATTGAACCTGATCCGGAACCAGTTAAGTCTCTTGCCGCCTGCCCTGATCCTGGAACTGACGCTGACTCTGATACCTGCCGCCTGCCCCGACCTTGGACCGAACCCCGACTACGAGTACCGCCGCCAGCCCCGACCTTGGACCGGATCCGAACCGAGACCAGTTTCCCCTTCTGAGCCGTGGAGAACCTCTGTGCCCGACTGGGATAAGTACAGTCCAGCGCTTAGAGACTTTGAAGGGGACTTGTCCTCACTCATCTGTTCTGTCACTTTATTCTGTGTATTTGTAAAGGGGCGGGCCTCGTAAAGCGAGTAAAAAAAAATAAAAAACAAACTAAAAACACAGTGAGAGCTTAACCCAGGTGAAGCAAAAATGAGAGTGCGGTCATAAAAGGATGATTTATTTAGAATTCGTTAAAACAATGACATTTTCTAAGAGAATAAAACCCGAATTAAAAGTTCATTAAAATCTGGCAAGGGCCAGGCCACGTTTCTCTCACTGTCGCTTGTTGCTCCCGGCTGCTCCTGGCGTCTCTCGGCGTCTCGCCGCACCGCTGCTCCCGGCGTCTCGCCGCACCGCTGCTCCGGCGTCTCGCCGCACCGCTGCTCCGGCGTCTCGCCGCACCGCTGCTCCGGCGTCTCGCCGCACCGCTGCTCCCGGCGCCTCTCCGCACCGCTGCTCCCGGTGTCTCTCGGCGTCTCGCCGCACCGCTGCTCCCGGCTGCTCTCCGCACCGCTGCTCCCGGCGTCTCGCCGCACCGCTGCTCTCGGCGTCTCGCCGCACCGCTGCTCTCAGCGTCTCGCCGCACCGCTGCTCTCAGCGTCTCGCCGCACCGCTGCTCTCAGCGTCTCGCCGCACCGTTGCTCCGGCGTCTCGCCGCACCGCTGCTCCCGGCGTCTCGCCGCACCGCTGCTCTCAGCGTCTCGCCGCACCGCGGGGAACCTGTCCACAGGGCACCCAGCCGGCCAGCGCCCAACCCACGCCCACCGAGTCACCCCTGCCGGGCCCCAAAGGCACCGCTGCTAGGGAACCTGTGAACATGTCCACCCTAGTGACTCGATGGGTCGGCCGGGCTGGCTGGGTAGTCTGTCCCCCCGCGGCGCGGTCCGCCTGCCGGCTCAGCCAGCCGGATCTCCTCCTGGATCAGCCTTCTGGATCTTTCTTCCTGGATCTGCCTGAGAGCTCCTTAAGTCCTGTCCCCCCAGCACAGGTGTTTCTCATCCCAATCAACCTCAGCTGGTAACAGTCTGTGCTGACAAAGTCTCGTAGGGGCGTGCACACATTGGTTATAAAAAAAACACTACACACCAAATCAAAATTTAACAGTACCTCTGTCACATCCCCCCACGGCTTTCCGTTGTCAGTCCCTGCAACGTGCATGCTTATTCCCTATACCGAGCTGGTAATTGTCCCAAATTTTGCCGGGTCGAGCGCCTAGGTAGTCCTGGCTCTTCCTCCACCTGTGCTGGAGGTGCAGGGGGTATAAACCCCTAAAGCATTGGAAGTCCACCGTTTAGTGTCTCAGGTTGCCGTTCTTGTTGTGGGGCACCGGGATAAACTGGCATCATCATTTTTGCTTCACCGGGTAAATAAGTGCTCTCAAAAAAAATACTAATGGCCCAAATAAATAATTTAATCCTGCCGACAACGCCAAAAATATGTAAAGGGGCGGGCCTCGTAAAGCGAGTAAAAAAAATAAAAAACAAACTAAAAACACAGTGAGAGCTTAACCCAGGTGAAGCAAAAATGAGAGTGCGGTCATAAAAGGATGATTTATTTAGAATTCGTTAAAACAATGACATTTTCTAAGAGAATAAAACCCGAATTAAAAGTTCATTAAAATCTGGCAAGGGCCAGGCCACGTTTCTCTCACTGTCGCTTGTTGCTCCCGGCTGCTCCCGGCGTCTCGCCGCACCGCTGCTCCGGCGTCTCGCCGCACCGCTGCTCCGGCGGTCACCACCACCACCTCCGCTCCCTCTCCTGAGACAACCCCGGCGGCCGGCAGGTTATCCCGGGAACCCCACATGCCCACCCCGGACAGGTATCACGGAGACCTTGGGTTATGCGGTCAGTTTCTTCACCAATGCTCTCTGGTGTTTAGTCAACAGCCGTTCAGTTATGCTACAAGTGAGTCTAAGTCAGCGTTTGTGATGAGTTTACTCTCTGATCAGGCAGCGGCATGGGCTTTGGCTGTTTCTACCCAGCGTCCTGAACTTCGTACAGATTATGATCGATTGATTAATGAAATGTTACTAGTGTTCGATCATCCGGTCCGAGGCCGTGAGGCGGAGACCAGGTTGTTGTCTTTAAGACAGGGGGACGCTCCAGTCGCGCAGTACGCCATCACTTTCCGCATTGCAGCAGCGGATTCTGGATGGGAGGATAAGGCGTTGCGAGCGCTGTTTCGCAGAAGCCTGAATTCGGAGATAAAGGATGAGTTAGCTCTGCGAGACGATCCCGCCTCCCTGGAGGGATTAATCCACCTGACCATCATGTTGGACAATCGGTTGAGGGAGCGAAGGAGAGAGAGAGAGAGGAGAAACCAGCTATTCCTCCAGGACAGCATCCGCTCCAGCTCTCCGGGCGCAGGTTACAGGGGCGGAGTCTAGACAGATGGGACGGACCAGGTCATCTCAGCAGGAACAAGAACGACGTCGCAGAGAGAATCTGTGTCTCTATTGTGGGGGTTCTGGACACTATATTCAGAATTGTCCGTTAAAAGACCAGGCTCAGCATTAAAGGGGGGCATTTTGCTGAGCCGATCCTCTTCCGCTGCCCCCACTCCCCGACCTGTGTTCCATGTTCAACTCCGACCCAAGGGTGAATCCATCACCCTGTCCGCATTCATTGATTCTGGAGCTGACAGTAATCTTATGGACAAGAAACTGGTTAATCAGCTGGGGTTATCTGTCAGTGCTCTCAAGGAGCCTATAGTGGCACATGCTTTAGATGGCCATTTATTGGCAAGAATCACTCATCAGACTGAGTCTGTGCCAATGATCACGGCCGGAAATCATATAGAGACTATTTCATTTTTTGTTCTGAACTCACCTGATCTTCCTGTGATTCTAGGATATCCATGGCTTCGCCGTCATAACCCGCATGTGGATTGGCAGACCGGATCAGTTTTAAGTTGGGGTAAGGGCTGTCAATCCATTTGTCTCCAACAGAGGGAGCTCGTGTCTAGAGCTGCGCCTTCAGCAACATCACAGGATCTGAACATGGTTCCCGCTGTTTATCTGGATTACCGGGAGGTGTTCTCTAAGGTGAGGGCGACGTCGTTACCTCCTCACCGGGACTATGACTGCAACATAGATCTCCTACCAGGTACCTCCCCTCCTAAGGGTAGATTATACTCCCTTTCCGCTCCAGAACGTAAAGCTATGGACACATACATTAATGATGCTCTAGCTGCAGGAATCATCAGACCCTCATCCTCTCCGGCGGGAGCCGGTTTCTTCTTCGTGGAGAAGAAAGACAAGACCCTTCGACCCTGCATCGACTACAGGGGGCTGAATGACATCACGGTCAAGAACAGGTATCCGTTGCCACTCATCTCCTCTGCCTTCGAACTACTTCAAGGCGCCACTATTTTCTCTAAACTAGATCTGCGCAATGCCTACCATCTAGTACGTATTCGGGAGGGAGATGAGTGGAAGACCGCATTCAACACACCCTCAGGACACTACGAATATTTAGTCATGCCTTTTGGGTTGACTAACGCTCCAGCAGTTTTTCAAAACCTCATTAACGAGGTTTTAAGAGACATGTTAAATCAGTTTGTGTTCGTCTACCTGGATGACATTCTGATTTTTTCTCGCTCTGAACAGGAACACATTCATCATGTCCAGCAGGTTCTACAGAGGCTTCTTGAGAACTCCTTGTACGTCAAGGCAGAGAAGTGCGAGTTTCATGTTCCTTCGGTCTCCTTCCTTGGATACATTGTGGGCCAGAACAAGCTCCAGATGGATCCCTCCAAGGTAGCAGCAGTAACCGATTGGCCTGTTCCCGGAACTCGCAAGCAGCTCCAACGGTTCCTGGGGTTTGCAAACTTCTATCGAAGGTTCATCAGAGGTTATAGCACTATTGCTGCTCCCCTTAGTGCCTTAACCTCTTCTAAGATTCCTTTTCATTGGAACCAAGATGCTGAACAGGCGTTCCTTAAATTAAAGACTCTGTTTAGTTCCGCTCCTATTCTCCAGTTTCCCGATCCAACCAGACAGTTCGTGGTGGAGGTCGACGCTTCCAGTGTGGGAGTAGGGGCGGTCCTTTCCCAGAGAAATGGTTCCGACAATAAGATGCATCCTTGTGCTTTTTTTTCAAAACGTTTATCTCCTGCAGAGAGGAACTATGACATTGGGAACCGAGAACTACTGGCAGTCAAGCTGGCACTCGAGGAGTGGAGACACTGGCTGGAGGGCGCTAAGGAACCATTTGTGGTTTGGACTGACCACAAGAACCTGGAATACCTGAAAACCGCCAAACGACTCAACTCCAGGCAAGCACGATGGTCTCTATTCTTTAATCGGTTTGATTTTTGCCTCTCCTACCGCCCAGGTTCCCGCAACATAAAGCCTGACGCCTTATCCAGGCAGTTCCACTTCACTGACGAGGAGGAAGGAGATCCGGAACCCATCCTTCCCCGAGCTTCTAGAGTCGCGGTCATAAGATGGGAACTGGAGGAAAGAATTAAGACGGCGGTGGAGAATGAACCCGGACCCAGTAACTGCCCTGTCACTCACCTGTTCGTACCCTTCTCTTTCAGAAGTGAACTTCTGCAGTGGCTCCATGGTTCAAATCTGACCTGTCATCCTGGGGTTAACCGTACTCTTGAGGTGGTCAAGAGGAGGTTCTGGTGGCCCTCCTTAAAGGAGGACGTCACCGCATATGTTAATGCGTGCCCAGTCTGTTCGCAGAATAAGAGCAACAGGAACGTGCCTGCCGGGCATCTCCGGTCCCTACCTGTGCCCCATCGTCCCTGGTCTCACATATCCCTGGACTTCGTCACTGGATTGCCTCCTTCTGAGGGCAACACGGTGATCCTGACGGTCGTCGACAGGTTCAGTAAAATGGCTCACTTTGTTCCCTTGCCCAAGCTTCCTTCTGCCAAAGAAACAGCACTTCTTGTGTTAACCCATGTGTTCAGGATACATGGACTTCCTACTGATATTGTATCCGATAGGGGTCCACAATTCACTTCCTCCTTCTGGAGGGAGTTTTGCCATTTAATTGGGGCATCTGTGAGTCTTTCCTCAGGTTTTCACCCTCAGACCAATGGGCAGTCCGAGAGAGCCAACCAGGAACTGGAATCACTACTTCGATGTATGACTTCGAGGGATCCGGGACAGTGGTCCAAACAGTTGGTATGGGTTGAGTACACGCACAACACCCTCGTCAATTCTTCTACCGGTATGACCCCGTTTGAGGCTGGTAACGGATACTTACCTCCTCTGTTCCCCGACACCGATATCCGTTCAAGTACCCCCTCTGTAGAATCTTTCTTAAAGAAGTGTAAAAGAGTCTGGAAGAACGCCCGTGCCTCGTTGCTGCAGTCTATTAAGAGACAGGCTTGTTACGCCAATAAGAGGTCACCAGGACCTACTTATAAGGTGGGCCAAAGAGTTTGGCTGTCCACCAAGGATCTCCCATTGAGGGTCGAGTCTAGGAAACTGTCCCCTAGATTTATTGGACCGTTCACGATAGAAAAGATAATCAACCCGGTAGCTGTCAAACTATCCCTTCCGCGTTCCATGAAGATCCACCCCTCCTTCCATATTTCTAAATTGAAGCCGGTTTCAGAAAGTCCGCTAATGGGTCCCTCTCAGTCTCCACCTCTCCCTAGGATGATCGACGGTGCACCAGCCTACACTGTCCGGAGGCTACTTCGTTCCAGACGGTGGGGGAGAGGCCTGCAATATTTGGTAGACTGGGAGGGTTACGGTCCCGAGGAGAGGACATGGGTACCAGCCCGGCAAATTTTGGATAAGAGATTAATCACCCAGTTTCACGCTTCTCACCCAGGTCAACCCTCCAATCCCAGACGCCGGAAATTTCCCCCTCGTGACATCCCTGACCCTCCGTCAAGTGAAGAGGAGGAGGCTGAAGAACCCATGGATGAAGTCGAGGAGGGGATGCCGGAACATCTCCCTGGGGATGTATCGGAACCGGAGGAAATGACCTGGGAGAGTTATGAGGAGGATAATGTCGAGATGAACTCTGACGTCTCCGAGGAATTCTGACCCTCCTCCGGAGCCCCCACCACCCTCCCTTGTCTTGTTTTTGGTTTTTGTGTGGAACGTCGGGAGACGTTCCTTGGGGGGGGGGGGGTTCTGTCATATCCTGTGTCTTGTGTTCTGTTTTGTGTTCCTGCCTGTCACCTTTCACCCTGTTCTGTCTGCCTGGTTAATTAATAGATGCAACTCACCTGATGAGGGCAGCTGAACTCATCAGGTGAGGAGTATTTAGTCTGCTTTCAGACCTCAGTTCGTTGCCAGATTATCATGACCAGTGCTCTGATTCTCCAGCAATTCTGTTTACCCTGTGTTCCGTGTACCAGTCCCGTTTCTGTCCGACCTCCGATTTCTGCCTGTTATCCCTGTCTGTTATTGAACCTGATCCGGAACCAGTTAAGTCTCTTGCCGCCTGCCCTGATCCTGGAACTGACGCTGACTCTGATACCTGCCGCCTGCCCCGACCTTGGACCGAACCCCGACTACGAGTACCGCCGCCAGCCCCGACCTTGGACCGGATCCGAACCGAGACCAGTTTCCCCTTCTGAGCCGTGGAGAACCTCTGTGCCCGACTGGGATAAGTACAGTCCAGCGCTTAGAGACTTTGAAGGGGACTTGTCCTCTCTCATCTGTTCTGTGACTTTATTCTGTGTATTAATAAATTGTTGTTTGGACTTTTACGCACGCCTCTTGTTTTGCGCTTGGGTTCCCCGAAGCCTGTTACAGATAGTTGATATTCGATATGAAAATTCTGATCACATAATTATCCAGATTATTATTATTATTATTAGTTGTAAGTCTAAGTGCTTTGTTTTTTTAACTCATTATTTTTTTTATTGAGTTTAACAAGAACATACAGAACAAGACTCGGCTCATATATATTTAAACCTACATACAGGCAGACAGTTGGCTCATTAGTTCTTGGATGACATGAAATAACATTTTTTAAAAAGGAATATGAAATTAAAAAATTAAATATTGACATAAATTACAAATGGAATACAAGTTTTTCTTTTTTTTTACATGAATCCTCTGATCAATATGGTTTTAATGTTTATTCCTATAAAGAACATGAATGGTTTCCATATTCTGTGTAAGATATTGTCCTTTTCATGCAGTTTACATGTCAAATAGTCAGGAAATATTTTATACTGTATTATAACATTATGCTATTCTGTCCTTGAAGGGGGTTTATCAAATATACAATTTAACAACATATATTTTTTAGCACAAAAATGTATCATTATGTATAATTTCCTCTTATAATTGTCACTGATAAAGCAGTTTGAAATACCAAGCAGTAAACACAGTGAGTCAAAATCGATTGATGGACGTAGAATCATGTTCATATCATGCTCAACCACTCTCCAAAAAGGTTTAATCTTTCAACATGATCATAAGCAGTGAGTACAGTAAGACTTTAGGCCAATTCCAATTCCTCCCTTAACCCTCAATCTCAAAATGCGCGCTCTCGCGAAGTGTAACTGCAATATTTTTTTTGTTAATGGAGATATAAAAATTACAAAAATCATTGTATTATCTTAGTTTAAGTCCATTTTATGGATTATGTACCTCAATGTTGTCTAACAAAAATTTTTTATTTTACAATCTTTTGTCAATAGTGGCTGGTGCAGACAAGCTAGCTATCGTTTAAGTTAGCTAACATTACAAAAACTGGTGGTAATGTAGTTGTTTTATCAAGATATAACATGCTTGTGCCGATAATGCTATAAAATGACCAGGCTAATGTCATCTAATGATAGTTATAGCTGGTGTTTACCTTTCATTGAGCCGTGGTATGTGGTGACAACTGCATATTCTTGTGTTATTTATACAGATTATTTGTTTGATAGCTTTAACTGAAGGAATAATTTACAGATGGTCCTTAATTTCAAAAATGTGGACCTGATGGATAATATAATATAATATAATATAATATAATATATGTTTGTGGCTTATGATTAAACAGACAGCGTTAACAGTGCAAATATAAGAAAAAAAAATAATGTTGTGTTTCATTTTAGGGACTACAGAGACAAAGCGGGCCCTTATTAATTTCAGCGTTAACATTTAAGGGGTGTCTCATTTCTGTGTCACCAATAGCCGTTAACACTTAGTTTTGAGGACTACTGATTGAGGGTTAAGGGAGGAGTTGGAATGAATTGTTCTAATCTCTGTTTTACACTTGGGACAATAAGGACAAAAGGTTATTATTGAATTTGAATTGAATCCACCACTGACTTTTAAAGTGCTTGTGTCCATGTGATGGGGAATCTTCTGGGATTTTCTCAGGTTCAGGATAGTTCAGTGAAAATGTGCAGTGCCAGCAGTTTTAAGGGGGCAAACACTCGCATGCAGGTTTTCTGTCAACATAAAAGACCACAGATTTTCTGACTTTGTCTGCGTCTGCAACTCCTGTTAAGCCTCAGGGAGCCTTTGCGTGATCCTATAACTGAGTGCCTTTCCCCCGACGGCCTGGGACCCAGCATGTCTTAAACAAGCCTGGACACAGACGCCCTGGAGTGAATCAGAGCCTGTAAAAATCATCCAACTACCCCCCGAACAAACACCCACATATTTTATCCACTTCGCTCATCCTCACACACACACTCAAACAGACACCCCAGCACTCCACTGTAGCTCAGGCTCTTACTCACATATGTAAATTCACTTTTGCTGCTGCACACACAGCTCCTGTAGACAGCTCAAGTACAACAGACACAAACACCTCAGCTCAACTGCTCTGAGACATGTTTTCACGTCCCAACTGACAATTACTGTTTGCATGTTCTGCACTTGGATAGTGATCCTGTGCACAAAAGACACTGAGTTTTAAGGTTAGAGTAGTCTGCACAGCTAACAGGGTGGAGGCAAACAGAGACAACCACAGGCAGTGCAATTAGCAGCCTGTGGTCTGTTATGTGGCACGCTAATTACCTCAAATTTAATGTAGTTTACCTTAAGTAGTGCATTTAGGAAGCTTGGGTCCAAATATAGACGCTGTTTCTCTATCTGGGCCATTTTAAGAGCCTTATTTGGTCACAAATGACTGTTTAATTGTTTGCATGACAAAGCTTGTTTACTAAACAACTAGCTGGATGAATCTGTAAACTCTAATGCTGGATAATAAATCAAGCATTTGTTAGTTGCTTATTTTATACACACAAACACACACATATATATATATATATATATATATATATATATATATATATATATATATATATATATATATATATACCTTTATTCCTTTATACCTAAATTAGGTTTTACACTTTTTAAAATTATTATTATTATAATTAAGTTATATGTCTCATTAGCTCATTGTATTCTCATAATTTTATGTTATAAGTTTTCATCTTTGTTATCAAATAAATAATAATCTTTATTTGTCTCCCTAGGGAGACAGTTGTCTTAGACAGAGGGTTCTGCTGCAGATAGGACATTCCACTCACCCTCCCACTCATTACATTTATACTCACAATAAATATATTAATTAAAATACAGAAAAATATACAATAAAAGCCTAAAAAAATAATGTATTAGAATAAAAAGTCATTGTATTATTATTATTATTATTATTATTGAATGAATATAGTTATGGGAAAGGGCGGAGCTAAGCACAGAGAGCCCTCCCCCTACCCCTATATGGGTTGTTATGGTAAATTTTAGGTCAATTTTATAATTTTAAATGTTACTTCTGTCCAAAAAGGGGGCTGCTACTTAAACATATTCTCACTCTCAAAAACCAACACCCTGACCAAGCGTCGGTTTCTGACGCACAAGGTCTCCCTCAACATCTTAATCAGACGCAATGAGATTCTAACCCATCCACAGCAATATGAGACACTGGAGTTTAAAACACTTTAAACACACACATTATGGGATGCTGTGCTTTTTTAAATGTTTTATATTTCTATACACAACTTATTTTACCACAGACATAACTTTATTTTTTATTATGCTTTTACTTTTATATCTATCTATCTATCTATCTATCTATCTATCTATCTATCTATCTACCTATCTACCTATCTACCTATCTACCTATCTATCTATCTATCTATCTATCTATCTATCTATCTATCTATCTATCTATCTAAGCCCAAGGCGTCAGACCGATGCTTGGTCAGGGTGTCGTTTTTTTTTCTGACGACTGTGTTGGCAAATTGGCAACATTTGAAGTCAGCTAATATTTTTTATTCCTCTCAAATCAAACAACAAACAGTATCTTCCTCTTCATCTCACTCTGAAAGTTTGGACTTAGTCATCTTCACAGTGCCTGTCAAACAGTTCACTGCTTTGTCATTGCTCATCACCGTGTCAGTCTGGGCAGAGTCAGAGGTGTCCTCATTTATTATCACACTACCTCTTGCATTAAGAAAAGTTTGTTGCACATGATTTTGTACAACTCTGTATTTTACCCCTTTTTGTTTTTTTTTTGTTTTGTTTTTTTTACAACATGTTACAACCCAAAACGTAATAACTGCCAATAATGTAATAACATTTTGCCAATGTAGGTCATGCAGAGGTTAACAGATTATAAATATATCCAGTCATTATGTGTTTCTACTTGACTGGACAGAGGTGAGAAAAAATATGAACAGTAAAATAGTAAAGTATATTGCAAATACTACTCTATTGAATTTATCTGTGCTACATTATTTTTCTGAATAACCATCCCATAATGTAGGCAGACAGCAGATTTAGTCAAACCTCTTTGAATGTAAAAAATAAAAGAAAGTAAAACACAATTTCTTACATTATTGACATAGTTATTATATTATCAAAGTTTTTTTTTTTAGTGTAAGGTCAATAACTTACTATGTTATTGGCAAAATGTTATTACATTATTGACAAGTTATTACGTTATTGGCTTTATTACATTTTGGGTTGTAACCTCAACCTCAACATTTATGCTAGAGGGGGAAAACATTTCAATAAGACGTCCTCTTAACCATCATTATGTTTGTATGTTTCTAGCAAAGAAGGAGGAGAGTTTTATGTCCAAGGCCTGATGTTTCCTGTGGTGCTTCTTGATGTTTTGAAACACAGGTTTTTAATGGGGCTTTTGCTCGATGTTTTTCCACAGTAAAGCATGAGGACAGAAATAACTAAACAATGCCCGACGGCAAGATGCTCGCATCCATAATGACCCCAGCCTTATGATTGAAGAGGCCCCCCTCTAAAAAGACAGAGCAGGTGGAAGTGTAGGTGGTCTCCCCCCAGCTCTCTTACACTGCATATGCACACACAGCTACCCCACACCCTGCAACACACATACTGCTAATGTGTGTGTGTGTGTGTGTGTGTGTGTGTGTGTGTGTGTGTGCTGGGGGATGTTCTTTTTCACTTCACTCACACTCCTTCACTCTCCAACGCTCACTCATAGATTTACTCACACACACTCACAACAGTACCACTTGGGTTTTGCTTTTTAGCTACAGCACACACACACACACACACACACACACACACACACACACACACACACACACACACACACACACACACCTATGTGAATAAAATAGTCAATCAATTAATCAATCAAACAAACTTTATTTATATATCACTTTTCATACATGGTGCATTTAAGACAAACTGCTTTACATCAGACCCCCATTATCCTGCAGTTGTAGGTAGTTAAAAGATTTTAAAAAAGAAGACTTAAAGAAAAATAATTTAAAAAAAATACCTTTTACATATAATAGAATAAATAACTACATAAATAATAATAGTCCAAATTTTTTTTTTAAATACATAAAACATCAGAATAAAATCATGGTAAATGTAAATGTTTTATTAAAAGCTAAGTTAAAAAGGTAGGTTTTCAGTTTACCCTTCAAAACTATGAACACTTGCAGTGGACCTCAGACCCTCAGGTCAACTGTTCCATAGTTTGGGGTCATAAAAACTGAATGAGGCCTCACCATGTGCTTTGGTGCAAACACTAGAAACAATTAAAAGCTTTTACTACCAGAGGAAAAAGCTTTTACTACCTGAGGACCTGAGGGTCTGAAAGGGTTCATACGTTAAAAGCAGATCCAATAAATAAACAGTCCCACAACCATTAAGTCTTTTAAAAACCAATAAAAAAAACACCTTAAAATCTGTGAAATAATGGATAAAATGGGAACAATCTGAGTGTATAATGTAGCTTGTAAAGTTTCTCCATGGTTTTGTACTTATTTTAGATTAAAACTCATAATCCCATCTCCAGGGAGTTCCCAGGGATGCCAAGTTCTTCCCATTTAAGTTTATATTTCGACATGCACACAGGTTTATTTAAGCAAAGCAGCCGCCAACTTTCTCTTCTGCTGTGACTAATAATGAAAGTTGTACTCAGATCTCATTGACGTGCTGAGACGTGGTGTGATGTGTATTTGATGTGCAACGCTAAGGACTATTTGTGAGTGTCTCCATCCATCTAATTGAAAAGCTGTAAGCAACGCCCCAAGATGGTAAAGAGGGGAACAGGTTTCGGTGTCAGATACGAAAGAAACTTTTGAGCGTAAACTTGGTCAGTATCACTGTAGTCAGTTGGGGGGGTTGCACTTGATAACTGACATCTCTGCCTGGGCTTTACACTTACTCACACAGAAGACTGCTCTGCTGTGTGTCCAACTATCATGTTATCTGGCTGTAAACCTCCCTCTGCCAAAACCATGAGCATATTCAGAATCTGTGAGTCACAAACACTCCACACATCTGATGCTCAGTATACGGGCATGCATGTATGGAAGGACAATATTGAAATGATAAAGTCGCTTTTGCTTTTAAGTGTGATAGAAGTTGGATAAGTAGAAGCAGGTGGATACACACACAGATGTTTCTCTGCTGAGTGGTTAGAAAAACACACGCCACAGACACTCCCACAGTGGTTGTCTGATGAGTCTGCTAGTTTGTCACGCACACACACACACACACACACACCTATACTACACAGCAGCAGTCTGTGAATAACAAAATTTAACTGAAATTAACAAAATTCAACCTGAATTATCAGTAGAGATTTTTGTTGACTTTTCTTCCTGGCAGGAAACACAATGACAGTTATGACAAGATGACAGTGTTAGCAGTGTTAGCAAGTTAGCAAGAAAACCAAAAACACAATTGTTGGTAACTGTTGAACTACTAATCTGGATGAATTCAGGCAAAATGTAGTTTCACACCTTTTCATCATCAGAAATTATGGCTTTCATAATTATCATTTAAACAGTAATTTTCTGCAGCATTCAGTTATATATGGGGCGGCTGTGGCTCAGTTGGTAGAGAGGGTCGTCCAGTGAGCAAAGGTTTGAAACCTTGCTTGCCTTGAGTTCTTTCTCTCTCTCTCTCTCTCTCTCTCTCTCTCTCTCTCTCTCTCTCTCTCTCTCTCTCTCTCTCTCTCTCTCTCTCTCTCGTGTCTGTTTTGTCATTTCGATTACATACCAAGTATGTTCATGGCTAGTCACCCGGTGTCCCCTTTCTCCCTCAGCAGTGTCCGTGTGGGGAGCCATGGACAACAGGACCTGTGGAGACTCACTTGTGTCCTGTGCTGACCGGTCCTGTCTGGTGGATGGACCTAATTTCTTCTTTTCCCCACTGGGTTTTGGAGTTTTTCTTGCCGAGAAGGAGGGTCTAAGGACAGGGGATGCTTGGGACTTTTTATCTATTTCTGTAGTTGATTGTGTTTCGTGTAAAGGCCTGTGAGATGACTTTGTTGTGTTTTGGGGCTTTATAAATAAAATTTCAATTTCAATTAAGCTTTAAATTGAAAATACTCTGACTGTCCTTGTGTCCACGTGTCCACGTGTCGTTGGCCAAAGTAAAGACGCTGAACACTAAGTTATTCCCAGTAAGGACAAGCAGCATCCATGCATAGCAGCAGCAGCCTACTGGTGTATGACTGTGTGTGTGTGTGTGTGTGTGTGTGAGTGTGAGTGTGAGTGTGTGTGAATGGGTGAATATGAGGATCTGTAAAGCACTTTGAGCACCATGAGTATATAAAATGTACTATATAAACTCAGTGAATGTACCATTAAAACCCATGTAGTTTGACATATGATACTAATGTTTTACATGAAAGTGATGTTATACTTTACTGAAAAGTCACTTTTTCCTCAGTTATCTCTTTTCATATTTACCAGTAATCAGCTTTGACTTCAATTTTAGTTTACAGAACATGCACATAATCAGTTCATTAAATATAAGCAAATACGTATTTTATCTTGCTAACAGACAGACAGACAAACTCTGGCAAAAACATAAGATCCTTGGCGGAGGTTTGCTTTTCTAGTTAAATATGTTTTGAATAGAATAGAATAGAATAGAATAGAAGTACTTTATTAATCCCACAATCGACACTACATTCATGACTTGAACTTGAACTTGTATAATGTAAAATAACTGGACAGGTTCTTCAAGACCAGAACACCTGGACTTGGAGCCAGGGAAAAGGCTCTAATAGATGACCACTTTAAATCTCCAATACTTTACTTTATTTTTAACACTGTATCATGGGGATTACATTTAATCTGGTGTTGTAGACAGATTCAATATATATATTCAAACTCTATCAACTGAATGTACAGTTCATACTCTTTAACATATTACTTTTCATTCATTATTATTATTATTATTATTATTATTATTATTATTATTATTATTATTATTATTATTATTATTATTATTATTATTATTATTATTACTATTTTCTTTTAGATCCTCATGTGCAGTACCAACCTCAACACCATAAGACATTTTAAGCTCAATGGCAGGTGCAATATGTACACACACTTATTTTAATGACACTTATTTTTCTAGATACTTAGACACTATTTCTTCTGATGCTCTATTGTCTATATTTACTGTAATGTTTCAAGCAATCTGGGAAAACAAATTCCTACGGGATTAATAAAGTTTTATCTTATCTTATTTTAACTCAGGTTTAAGATGAAAACACATCAGACTCCTTAACCTTTGTTTGGTCATGTACTGTGAGTCATCATGGCCAGTTCACACACATTCATCGACTGAACACCAATGACTCTTATGAGGAAAAACAGTAATTTGACTTGTTTTCATTATGTAGAACAGGTTTGATTTTGTACAGTTGGAATGGTGACAAATATAACCTTACATTACAGAGGCCACATTAAAAACACAATATGTTATAATAATAATAATAATAATAATAATAATAATAATACGTTTATCATTCGTTCATTAATTTCCAAAATGAAACCAAAAATAAGGCAACGAAAAAACAACTTGTTTCTTCATTATTTGTTTCCAAAACCAAAATGAAAAAACAGATAATGATCCATTTTTCATTTTTCATTTTTGTGTTAAAATGAATAATGGAAAAAACAGATAATGGCCGTTTCCCGTTTTATCCAATTTTGACCTGGAGCCAGTTGAATAAACCAGAAATGACCTTTGACCTGCAGTGAGAAAGATAGAAACCTATGTCCTATTTTGGGAAACTAAGAGAGTCACCCTAAGACCTGAAGATATGACCATGGAGAAAATTAGTGTCATATTCCAGGTTTGTTCTTTTTATAATAACACACAAAAAATATTTATATGACAAGTGTATATGTATATCTTGTATATCTGTATAGCTTGTACTTACCTTATGTATTGATGACAGGATAACAGTTTCCAGTTCTGCATCTGAGTTGGTGTCGAGCACAGAATCTACTCACCAACATTTTTCTGAGGATCTGTGAATACATAACTGTGTTAGCGTGTTAGAAACCTCAGCATGTGTTTTTCCATCATCAAACAGCTGGTTAATCATACTGCAATGATCTTGAAGTCCTTTGGCCATGTTTCTTTCGGTTGTTAAGAAACATTTTTGGTTTACTTAACTTGCTTCAGGTCAAAATTGGATAAAACGGGAAACGGTCATTATCCGTTTTCTCCATTATTAATTTAAACACAAAAACAAAAGATGAAAAATGGATCATTATTGGTTTTTTTTCATTTTGGTTTTGGAAACAAATAATGAAGAAACAAGTTGTTTTTTCGTTGTCTTATTTTTGGTTTCATTTTGGAAAAAAAACAATGAACGAATGATACACAGATTTATAATCACATAATTTATTGCAAAATTTGTTTTGACTTTCACACTTTTTGAACCAAACCAAACACTGTTAAAATATAAACACTTTAAGAGGAGCAACGATTGGAAAGAAAACAAGATGACAATGACCTTTTGAGGTGTTTGAAGATTACAAATAGTGTTTTTTTTTTCTCAAAACAAGAACAAACAGCATCTCCCCAGTGTTATCTCACTCTGAAAGTTTAGAATTAGTCATCCTCACAATGCACGTCAAAGTCCTTCTGCAGTGAAAAACAAAGCATTTAGAGTTTGACACTGGAGTTTGTCAAATTTGTCTTCTAAACAATAGACTTAACAACAAAATTTATGATGTAATAAGAATGTGCACTTAACTGTGATCTAGTCTATGATCTTTAAAAGTAGAAACCTGAAGCCACCAGCACAAAAGACTGACAGTGAACGTATAGGGAAGCAGGAAACTTCTGCCAGGTACCAGATGAAGTTGATCACTTTAACCATACTTGCATGCTCAGCGTTCAGCAATTTACAGAAATATTTCCAAGACTGCAGAAGAAAATTTTATGACGTGCAATTTTGCAGAATAAAAAAATTAGGTTTGTGATTCAATGGTTCACAACTTGGCAAACCAGCGACACAATAATAATAATAATAATAATAATAATAATAATAATAATAATAATAATAATAATAATAATAATAATAATGGATTGGATTTATATAGCGCTTTCTTGGCTACTACGTAATATGCTTCACATTAAAGACATTCATTCACTCTCACATGCACCCTCTGGTGGTGGTAAACTACATATGTGGGGCAGACTGACAGAAGTGTGGCGGCCATTTTGACCACCACCAAACATTCATACACTAGCGTGAGTGGCACTGGAGGTAAGGAGGGTGAAGTGTCTTGCCCAAGGACAGAGCAGGATTCGAACCACCAACCACCCACTCTACCAGCTGAGCCACCCCCCAGTAAAATCTGCCTGGCAAGTAGCTAATAACCTTTTCTACTTTACATGGACGTTAATTCCGAATAAAGGCTTCCATGGGAAACAGGTGTATTCTGTTCTAGTTAATTGGGCTTTAAGAGCTGGAGGTATAGATGGTTCTGATTGGACAGAACAGCCGCTTAATGTCTGGATGTCAACATTGAAGGACAGATACTACATGAGATGTTTTCATTTATTTTTGCGATAATTATAAAGCAGCAGCTCGACTAAATCAGCCACAGCAATCTATCTTATCTCATAATTTTCACTTTTTATCACATAATTTTCACTTTTTATCACATAATTTTCACTTTTTATCTCATAATTTTCACTTTTTATCACATAATTTTTACTTTTTATCTCATAATTTTCACTTTTTATCTCATAATTTTCACTTTTTATCACATAATATTCACTTTTTATCACATAATTTTCACTTTTTATCTCATAATTTTCACTTTTTATCACATAATTTTCACTTTTTATCTCATAATTTTCACTTTTTATCTCATAATTTTCACTTTTTATCACATAATTTTCACTTTTTATCTCATAATTTTCACTTTTTATCACATAATTTTCACTTTTTATCACATAATATTCACTTTTTATCACATAATTTTCACTTTTTATCACATAATTTTCACTTTTTATCTCATAATTTTCTCTTTTTATCACATAATTTTCACTTTTTATCTCATAATTTTCACTTTTTATCACATAATATTCACTTTTTATCACATAATTTTCACTTTTTATCTCATAATTTTCACTTTTTATCACATAATATTCACTTTTTATCACATAATTTTCACTTTTTATGTCATAATTTTCACTTTTTATCACATAATTTTCACTTTTTATCTCATAATTTTCACTTTTTATCACATAATTTTCACTTTTTATCTCATAATTTTCACTTTTTATCTCATAATTTTCACTTTTTATCACATAATTTTCACTTTTTATCTCATAATTTTCACTTTTTATCTCATAATTTTCACTTTTTATCTCATAATTTTCACTTTTTATCACATCATTTTCACTTTTTATCTCATAAAAAAGGAAAGAGGGGTGCTCCTGGAGGTCAACACATTGACCAGAACCAGCCCTGCACCAACTGCCTTTCATTTAGACAACATGTCAATAGTTTGATTACTTTTCACCATGTTACCTCAAATGATTAAAGTATCAAAAGAATCAATATTTTTACATTGAGAGGAGTCAATTTTAGAGCTGAAAGATCTGTTATCAGAGGTATTGATATTTTAGGATCAATCCTCACATCACTTCCGTAGAGAGAAAAGATTGTTTTAAGGCCTGTAGTCTTCTGAGGACATTGCTATTTTGGCTTTTTACAGCCAGAAGTATTGTCTTCCTAACTTTTTTTTGTATTGTATTTATTTATTTTTATTCCTTTTTTTTTATGTGGCCCAGAAGCATTTTCTTTTCTCAGGAGAACTGGACTTGTTTTTCTCTCCCACTACCCCTCTGTGTACTTGTTTTTTTTTTTTCCTCTTCTCGCTTGTGCCTTAACTATCTGTCTTTACAACATGCACCTGTGCTCGATCAAAAAAAAAAAAAAAAGGCCTGGTATCTGTGGTCCTCTTGTCAGATAACACAAACCACCTTCCCAATAGCCTTGATCAGAGGCCCCATGTACTTACAACCACATTTGCTCACAGCGGGAGCAGTGCTTCAGACTGATGCGTGCGTGAGTGCAGCCACTTAAACAGGACCATTCAAAGCCATGTGGACCCAGCAGGTGCCTCTTCTCTCTGCTCTCCTCTCAGCTTTTACAAAACACAACCTCCTTTTTCCGGTGTGTCTACGTTTTCCCTCAATCTTCCCCTTTGCTAGCTGAAGCCTTACACATTCATCCGTGTATCAATTAAGTGGGATCACAGAGCAACAACAAGGTCCTGAGGCGAATCATCTGCAGCATCAAACCTAATCACATTAGCACTGACTCTTTCACGCAGGTTTGTACACCCACTCAGCCGGCTGAGCGTCTTATGTGGTAATGAATGGATTTTTATCTAAAGCCAGTCAGACACTCTTCAACTCCCAGCTTGCATATGGCAGCAGGGAGGAAGTTGTATTGAACCTTAAGTCTTTTAGTATTGATTCAAATATTTGTGTCTTTTTCTTTTTTTTCATTCATTCATTCATTCAGTGTCACGGCCCAACTAACCTCCATGTCCTTCCTTATAGACGTGACTTCCTGTGTTGCTGCGGTATAAAGGTTTTCACACAGGATGTTGAGGGGGCAGAGAGGATGTTCGAATTCTGAACGCATCCTGTGGTTGTGTGTTCTTCTGTGTTGTACGTGTCGCCGTCTGTTATTTAATTCACTGGAAGATGCCAACGATAAATGACAAACGTAAACTATAACGTGTGAACTGATTGTGCCTGTGATAGTCTTCCAGTTTTCATCGCTGCGGCTGAAGGATGCACAGCTGCACAGATCATTAATGTCTCACTTTCCACAGGTCAATGTTTCCAACTCCTACCATTTTATCACAACTGAGGTGTTGTGTTTTGTGGGCGTTTTTTAGATCTGACAAATTTCTGATGCAAGGATTTAAATGTTATATATTAAGATGATAAATACCTCCACAACCCTTTTTTTTCTAGCTGGTATGCACGGTTTTGTGAGCAAAATCAAACGGGGTCTGTGTGTATATAGCAATGACTGATGGGTAAGTTTAGTTTTAATTTAGTGGCACTTGAAAAAGTACATTTACTGCAGCTGAAGTTTGAAGCAAGTTATTTTTCAACCATCTTCAGGTAGTGTGAACGTGTGACTTTATCACATATGTTTTTTTTTATATATACATTAACCAACCAAAATCATATTAAGAGCTTAAAATGAACTCCACTGCAGCTACTAGTACTGGTAATTAGTGAAATAAAGTGAAGTGAACTGTTGAATAATCTGATTTATTATGTGTTATGGATACTTTTATTAAGGTTATTGATAATTATTCTTCCAATACTATACTTTCAGATGTTAGCATAAAAGTATTAAAGAAAATTAATCACGTTAAAGAATGTTATTTAGAAGAATCTAATCAATGAGCAATTAAGATCACCATTTTTTCCACACTATAAGGCGCGCTTGGATTATAAGGCGCACTTCAGTAAATTTTACAATGTGTTATGGAAACTTTTATAAAGGTCAATAATAATTATTCCTCCAATACTATACTTTCAAATGTTAGAATAAAACTATGTTAAAGAAAATGAATCACTTTAAAGAATTGTATTTTTAAAGAATCTTATCAATGAGCAATTAACATTTTCTGCACTATAGGGTGCACTAGATTATTAGGTGCACTGTCAATTAATGTTTTTTTTTCATATATAAAGGACAATTAGGTGCATTAAGCAAAACAAAACAGTCAGATAAGTCATTCAGTCCAACTTTATTAAACACATTTGTTCAAACAATGAGCATATTCACAATAACTCCCAACCTTGTCGAGTTGTAACACATAGCAAAAACACACTCTTATACTGTTAAATTAAATGTATTCACAATAACTGTCACAATTGTTCAGTTACAACATATAAAATGAAACACAATACACTGACTTTTTCACTTTTTCAGTCCATATAGACACTGTAATATTATGGTGAAGTATGTTTTACTCCACAACCAGAATTAATCCATATATAAGGCACTCTGGATTATGAGAGACACTGCCATTTCTTGATAAAATTAAACACTTTTAAGTGTGCCTCATATTCCAGAAAACATCATTTATTATTACATCTGCCAAGGAGGTTATGTTTTTGCCAGTTTGTCTGTCTGTCTGTCAGTTAGTAAACAAGATAACTCAAAAAGTTATGGATGGATCTTGATGAAATTTACAGGATATGTTGGAAGTGTTACAAGGAACAAATGATTAAATTTTGGAGGTGATCCGGAAGAGATCTTGGATTCTGGATCACTTTGACATATATTCTCTATTTACCGCAATGTAAAATTGCAGAGTGATCCACAAACCAGGATCTCTTCTGGATCATCACCAACATGTAATCATTTGTTCCTTGTGACACCCCCAACGCATCCTGAAAATGTCAAAATCCGAGCATAAGATTTTGAGTTATCTTGAACGCCCCCCCCCCACCCCCCCACCCCCCAAATCACCACCAAAATATAATCATTTCCACATCTCTCCCTCACCAACTTACCATGAAAATTTCATCAAGATCCGTTGATAAGATTTTGAGTTATCTTGAACCCCCCCCCCAAATCACCACCAAAATATAATCATTTCCAGATCTCTCCCTTACCAACCTAAACTGAAAATTTCATCAAGATCCGTTGATAAGTTTTTGAGTTATCTTGCTAACTAACTAACAGACAGACAAAAACATAACCTCCTTGGTGGACCTCTCTTCATTCAAAGGCAGGATGTCTGCCTTGGTGGATGTTTATGCTCTCAGAGTGCTTTTCTAGTCGAAGGGATCTATTCCACTAATAAAATAAATAAATACAACGAAATACAATAAAACCACCTTGGTTTTTTTTTTCTAAATTCAAAGAAAATTATCTTTTTAAAAAGCAGATTAGCAAGTCAAGTTTTTTTTTGTTTTGTTTTGGGTTTTTTTACTTTTGGATGGATGTTAATGACAGAATCAGCAGAAGAGATAGATGTCAGGCAGAAAAAAATAATATGAAGGTGTTTTTCTACATAAGTCTCTATGGAGGGATGGTCACTGAAAAGACATTTTCTCTATTATGTGTTTTAATGATTGTACTGGACAGTGCTATGCTAACAGTCCAAACTCTCCCATACGTAGGTGTTCATGTGAGTTGACTGAAGGTATATGACTCATGTCGCCTTCATACTCATCAAGCCATTGAGTTGGCCTCCCTGTCCTTAAGGTTGTCGTCAGGTTTTAATTACTTACTGGACTGTGGATGTGACATTTTGAATGTCAAAGGTCAACATCAAGAATCGGTCACAGTTACTCTGAACAAGCAAAATAAAGTATGAGTGAAGCAGTGGATAGCACTCCACCCTCACAGCAGGAGGGTTCAATGAGTTCAATTCCAACACCAGTTGATGGGGGCGGGATCTTTCTGTGTGGAGTTTGTATTATCTTCCTGTGTGGGTTTTTTCCATGCACTTCAACTTCCTCCCACCATTCAAAGATATGCACTGATAGGTCAGTCAATTAACCTGAACAGCCCACCAAGCATGTTATGACATTTATTATAACGATCCATTTTATCTGTGATAATAATAGAAAAGTACGAAACGAATTTCATAACTGTCACATCTGTCTCCAGACATTAAAATGCACTTCTTAATTAACACAAATATGTGTTGTCTGTGAACGAGGAGACCCTTAAATTATGAGAAAAAAACATAAACTCTTCTTTTGTCCTTATCCATTTCTTTTTGAAGGGGGATAAAAATGCTCCATTTTGGATTTTCTATGCTTCATACGTCACATACATAGGTTGATTTGAATACCCCACCCCATCCCAGATCTACTGGTCACAGACACCTCAGCTCAGAGTCGTAGTCCTGGTGTGTATCTGGTGCGTTAGGGTCTGAGCCCTGGTCGCTGTGCATACATTTGGGTCTGCGGTTGGTCTGACCCGGGTTGATCGGTGGGGCTGGTCTGTAGGTGGCACCATGACCCACTTGGCCAGCTCAGGTCCAGAAGAACCAGACCCGAATGCACAATGAGGCTGTTAACAGACCAGGACCTGAAGACACCAGGGCTGTAAAACTCAGCACTCAGTCCACTTTCATTCTTTCCAGCTGATTTTACTGCATTTCATCTGTGTCTTTGTCTCTTTTTCTCTGCTTCAACTTTTTCAGATTCCATTTCTTTCTCCTCCTCTATCAGTCGACTGCAGGAGAGAGGGGCGGAGTCAGCTGTTGATCATTTGCATGGAAGCTTGAGCCACTAAATCCAAGTGTTTTGAAAAGCTCTGTTTGTCCAGTTTGAAGAGGCTGCTGTATCTGCATCAATGTGGTATTTTGCCCAAAGCATGTCACATACAGGTCACTGAGATACCAGGGAAATGTGTTCACTTGTGGAAAATGGGCATGATATGTCCCCTTTAATCTCAACTTTATGTTTTGGCTGTCATTTCCTGTTTTATAGTTAGTCTCCCTTCTGTGTCATGTCTGTTGTCTTTACTTCCTGCTCCCTGATTTCCCACCTCTGTCTCGTTACCCTCATCTCCTCCTGTGTTTTCACCTGCATGCTGCCAGGTCATATTCTACTTGTGAGATACCAATGAGCGTTTCATCCAGTCTGTCTGACAGCCAATCTGTTTTAACCAGTGTTCCTGAGCGCTGCCTTGAGACCCGCTACCACGTTGTCGACCCACTCCTGTTTCACTGTCCTCTGAACTTCATTATGTTGCACTGGTGCCTGTACGACTGCTCATCCATGTTTGACTTGGTTTGGTGTTTAATGCTCCTTTGTTTTTATCCAGTCAGTTTTCTGAAGGTTGAGACCGGGCCGGGCTGTAATACTGGTTTTCCTGTTCTGAGTCTGGACCCAGAAAAGATGTCCAGACCAGTATTTCCAGAGAACCTCATATGTGACTGCTCAGCACGAAATCAGGCGTAAGTCGCCCTGACCCGTTCAGAGCTACAGCCAAATTTAGGCTGGAAGGCGATTCTTTATGTGTGTTTACATTTGATCAAAAAACGGTACCTTAACACCTCTATTTTCAGTTCCCGTGGTCATTACATTGAAATTTGATCAATATTGAATATTGAGTCAATTATTTAAGCGGCGACAAAAGTTCAGGGATTGCTGAGCAAAGACAAAGCCGAATTCCACCTCTTTTCGCCTAACAAAACGATCTCCGTTCCGTGGGTAAACATCCAAGTGTTTGGTACGAGGTAAAAGCTTATATTGAATGTTCTGTCCAATGGTGTAAGCCAAATGATTGTAATACGTCGCACTTCTTTCCTATTATTATAATATATAAAACTTCTGTGACATGTCCATCAGAGTGTCCTTTAACATCTGTGAAAAATTTTTGTCAATCGGATACAAATTATTATGCGTTGCTAAGGACTTCCTACCCCAAAACAGTCCAAAACTTTGACGGACAATTTCTCAAATATGCAAATTGCAAAATATGTCCAAATGTGGATATTAAAATTACCATAACTTTGGTTCTACTTGTGATAGAAACATAATTTTTTCACCATCTTAAACCTTAGTTTCCACTCTACCAAGCTACACAGATAACTCTGTTTTGATTTCAAGACACTTATGCCTGGTTTCGTGGTGGTGGGTCACATATAATAAGGAGTTGTTGTATTTATTATCATTATTTAAATGCTGTTACATTTTTCGTCTGTCTCCAGACCTTGCTATTAGGTTCAGTTCCTGTGAGTTGGTCACTACAGAACTGGGGACCAGTCATTTATTGATGTTCATCAAGTCCACCTTTAAGCTACAACGTGTCTCAGTTTCCTATATCTATTATATGAACATGGACTTTTACATACAGGATTCAGGTATTTCAGTGAGACCTATTGTATTCAATGCAAGTGTTTGATTACCAAATATCTGTTCATTTACAGCAGAAATAATGTAGAACACTATCTACTTTGACTTAATCCTTTTCACCTGCCTGGATGCATAGTCATGTCTCCACCACTTTCTGGCAGGTTGAGAACTTTTTGTTGGGGTTTTCATAATTGCAGTAAGTTGGATTCACCTACGGGTGATTAGCCCAAGGGCTTCACATGCACCTGTTAGTTTCAGGTCTTGCTGCTGTGCATTACCCAGAGTTCTTTCACAATAAGGCACATTGACTTGAGGGAAAGTGTGGGGAATAAGTGCCGTAATGGTTGCCACATCCAGGAAATTATAAAGCATTATTTAGTGGGTTTTTTATATTTTTGTCTGTCACTTCTTGTTTATTTTGATAGATTTTCTATCGTGTCCTGTCTAGTCTGACTTTTACTCTTGTTTCTGCATGTTTCTGCTGATTGTTTCTTGTCCTGATGTGTGTATATATAGTAGGTGTTTTCCTCTTGTCCATTGCTAGTTCGTCCTGTTTTATCAAAGAACTCATGCAGTCATAGTCTGACCTAGAAGAGTTTTGATGCCTTGTCATTTGTCTAGTTTTGTCTTTTGCTTTTTCTTTGAAACTTTGTCTTGTAACAGTTACTCCTCAAAGTGAATTCATTTATACTTTGTCATATTATGTTTTTTTCCTCTTTAAGAGTGAATTTTAGTTGATACTTTTGACATTTGTTAGAAATCCTCTGGTTTGGTTTGGTTTATTTTTGAACATTGATTTTTGAGTTGTGCATTTGGGTTCAAACCCTACAGTTGAGTCCTGACTACGGTAAGTTATGACTTAACATAAGACACTAGCTACCGTCTGGTTGAAAGTGAGGCTAGCTAACAAACAGATACAAACTTAACAGACGCTTACAAACATAAGCCACAATCTTACATGTTGAAATATTAAGGTTGAAAAAAGGTTACACTATTGATTAAGAGTGTTACGACATGTAATTTGGTGAGATTTCTTGCCGCGTTAAAATTCTGTCTCGCAACATTTGTTATCCAGCAAGCAGCTCCTGCCACTTTCAAATGGTTTGTTTGGCAGCGTTTTGGGTTCCCGGCAGAAATGATAAACGGCAAGAGAGTGACTGATAAGACAGAGACAAAATGCAGACTGTGATGGTGCGACATTAAGCGCTCTGTCATCTCCTGCCCCAGCGTGTTTTCTCTCTCTCTCTCTCTCCGCCTTTCTCTGTCTGTTTCTGTACATAGGGAGTGCGTAAACCGCTGCTCTCCCGCAACGCACTGTTTAAACTGGACATTATTTGGACCTCACTACCCAGCCTTTTCCCTGTGTTGTGAACCCCCAGGCACAAACAATGCCGTACATCACGGCTAATACGAGCACAACGCAGAGACACATTTGATTTTGAAAAAAGGAGAAATGTATAATTATTTTATTTTTGTTTCAATTTGTAGAGGAAGAAGTGACGTACTTGGTCAGGCTTTATTTGCACTATTTTCAGTCTGTATTGACAGAGAAGAACTTTTTGTTTTGGATAAATTGTTTGCACATGAAAAAAGGAGAAATATATTATTTTATTTATTTTATTTGAACTTTTATAACATTTTATTTTTGTTTCAATTTGTAGAGGAATAAGAAGTTAATTAAAAGGGAGAAGTTCATTAAAAGTTAATGCTTACAGAGTTATAAAATCCATTAAATAAAAGTCTGTTGTCCATTCATATCATTTGTAATTATGTTTTCTTCAAATCTTGTCTCGATCTCGTGAACCCAATCTCATGTCTCCTCTCGTCTCGTGAGCTGAGTATCTCGTCACACCCTTACTATTGATATATATATTTTGTATAAGCTAACCTTAACCTGTATCATGCAAGGAGTCTGATCTGCGATAATATTGGTTAAGTTAAAATATCTAAGTTAATAACTAAGTTAATATCTAAGTTAAATAAATCTCTATTGCCTACATCCATTTTAAGAGCAATGATTTCTATGCAGAAGACTCAAGCATTTTCTTTTTATTTGTAAAACTATACTCAACTTCTACTCTGCTTAACAACAGTTGTATTTATAACTGAACTTGGAAATGGAGTTCACTAACATCAACAAATTACAAGCTCCAACACAAACATAAATCGTACATACTGAACCCAAAATCAGTTCAAGTAAACAAGACACTTCACCTGCTTGTTATTTCTTGTATCAGTTTCAGGTCGGTTCCTCCACTGACCCAGGCCTCTATGAAACAAGACCAAGATTCTGTTCCATTCTTTCATATAGTAGAAGTAAAGATGATTGGAAGATTTCAACCAATTTTTTCAGTGGTAAAGTTATCCAAGGAAAATGTTGAACTTTGTTTCCACAGGCTATATATCTCCTTTTCCATTCTGACATTAAAATTACATTTATACACAGTACATTTTGCAGTGTTAAATCAACACTTAGAGATTTATTTAACTTTTTCTAGAGTGTATTTGGTCCCATTGTCTCCAAATTAACACTGCAAAATGTACAGTGTAAGAGACAAGAAACTGGAGAAAATGGACTTTGAGGCCTGTCATCTGTGAGATTTCAAAATGCAAATCTCATTTGAAGAAGGTTAAAAAAACCAACGAAAAATGTAAAAAGTATGATAAGATAATGTAAATTACTTTTATCAAATATGTTCGATGCTTATATTTTTTTAATCTGGAACTTTTTACTTGTATTATTCATTGACATAACACTGTCAGTTCTTCTGACCATACCCACTTAGGAGGCAGGAAGTACACAATTACATATGACTTATATCATCTTTGTAAATGGAGGATCTTCTCTGAGCTGTTAACTGAAATGTATAACTTCCACACACCACACACCAATTATACGTACAATGTTCTACATGAATGTATCCACAGTTGTGCAATCACTCTGAGTGGATATACAGTACACGGTGGTACCTCTACTTATGAAAGTTCAGCGAACAAAGTAACAAAAAAACTTTGCCTCATTTTTTTGTCTCTGAATACAAAAGAAAATTCTATTTACGAAAGGAAACTGAAACCTCTGAGGCGTTAATACAGTACTGTATGTACATTACTATACGTAACTACGTAATGTACCTAAATTCGTCACATACGTACAGTATGTGCATCTTACTGGCTATGAGGGAGCTATCCATGATGCTTTTTGTTACCCTTTGACCTTCATTCATCATAGAGTTACTGTTGTTTCCTTAGTTTTTCCCAGTGTGTTCATTTAAACTTTATTACAGTATGTATTTGAAAATCACAGTAAACAGGTCGATGGTGGCGCCCTGTTTGACTGTTGTTTCCTGGTAACACACACACTTTAATGGTAATTTCTTCACCTAGACCAGCGCTTTTCGTATCAAAGGTTCAACCGAACGGTGCAAAAAGAGTCTATGACTGTCAGACTATCATCAGCTTAAACAAACTGGACTACCTGAAGCTTCATTTAAACACAAAACATGATCCACCAGACTGCTGCATCCTCATTCTCACCGAGACGTGGCTTAACTCTTCTGTCCCGGACACCGACATTAGCCTGAACGGGCTAAAATGTAAATCTACATTTTCTTTTAACACATCTTTCATACAAGATCTGTAAAAAATGTTTTAATTTTTAAAGGGTTTCAGGGCTAGTATTGGGGGCCTTGTAATGAATTAGGTCCTTTACATGTAAAATGCGACTCTATTTACAAAAAATTCCCGGTACGAAAACACTTCTGGAACAAATTAATTTTGTAAGTAGAGCAGAGATGTATAGTAATGAAGTAGAGCTACTTAAGTACTGTACTTAAGTAGTGAAATGCAGTAGCTGTACTTTTTTGGAGTATAATTTTTTTCGCCTACTTCCACTTCTACTGCACTAAAAAAAATGTTTTTAAATTAATACTTTTACTCCGATACATTTTTTTATGTGCCGAATCGTTACTCGTTACTCTTATTAAAATAGTTCAGAAGCATACCAAACCCATATCATATCAATGCCACAGCGATAAATGACTCTGTCACCTGGTTTGATGATAGTGTCTCATCATTGGACGAGTCAGCGATCAAACACTACATAATAAAACTGCACGCTCTAATCCACCTTTTGGTTCAGAGACAAACCTGAGTAAGTTAACTTGGAGGCAGTGGTCAACCTGCTGATGGAAGAACTCTTTGGCATTGTGGGAAGGATGCTTCTGGACTGTTCTATTGTAAGGTTGAACATTAGGCTTGACTTGCCCAGGTTTGTCACTTGGTCATATTGTTGGAATACTCTGACCTTTGAAAGTTGTAGTTTTTTCATGAACACTTGTAAGTGAACTGGTATGTACTTGTACTACTGCTGCCTCAGCTGAAGTTGTACCTTTTATATTAAATATATAAATGTGTTCAAACTCGTGACTGCTTTCATTTACTATAGACCTACACAGTACTTTTACATTTTACTTTTACTTTCAGTACTTAAGTAGTATTTTTTTCATTACTTCTACTTGTAATTTTACTTCTACTTTTACTTTCAGTACTTGAGTAGAAATTTTTTACATACTTCTACTTGCAATACTTAAGTACAATTTTCTTTGGATACTTTAGTACTTTCACTTGAGTATGATGCTTGAAGAACACTTCAACTTTTACTCAAGTCAGTTTTTTGATGTAGTACTGTGATGTAGTAGAGTCCAATACTTTATACATCTCTGAAGTAGAGGTACCACTTTACTAGATAGAAGGGCATCTCTATACCAGAGACCAGTGCTGTGTTCCAATATTTATACTGTCATGAGTACACTTACTCTAAGTGTACATTTTTCAGCAGGTATATGCTGTTCCAATTCCAATACCGGATCTGATTCTGCCACACTTACTGGAAATTGCGTCAGAAACTGCGAGAAATATATATTTTTTCTTACCAAAACAGATGCTATTTTTTATGGTGTTCTTCATGAATATGAATCTCCAGTGCCTCTGGAGAATGCATTAATGCTGATGCCGTCGCGTGTCCTTATTTTGGCTGAAAACACACTGGTGTGTAAAACCATTTATGTGTCACATTATTGCAAAGTAGCCAAAGTTTACCTTCTAAATTAACAAGTGATTAACCAGTGTTGGGAAAGTTCACTTTGATTAGGAACTAGTTCAAAGTTCAGTTCAAGTTACTCAATATGAATTAGTTCAGTTCATCGTTCATTCTTCCAAATTATGAACTAGAAGTTCATGGATCCCAAAATGATTTTTTTCGTTCGTCGTTATTATTGTAAACTTATTATTCACCGTTCCTAACGTTATCCTGACCGTAGTCATCAAATCAGGGGAAAATGCCGTCCTTGTCCAGAGCCAAAGTAAGTACCTTACCCCGGGGTTAACTTCCCAGCAGCGTTGGACAAGCTACTCAAAAACCCTCATTCATTTCTTATTACAAAGTCATCAGTTACACAACAATATGACAATTTCTTTTACATAAGTTACTACTCTGTAATGAATCTGCCATGTTTTTAATTCACACAGTTTGCGGACAGTTTCTCACGTCACTTCTGCTATGTAGGTAATATTTCGTCCATTGAGTATGAAACGTGTACATAACTCCACACTTAAAAAATGGCGGCATTTGAGGGCATCACCGGGGTACTTGCAGCACACTTAACTTCGCTGTGATTAGAAATGGGTCACCCTCTGTACCCAAAGACTGCGGAAAGGGCGGTAAGTACGGATATTGGAACACAGGCCAGGAAACCTAAAGTACAACCCACAGACACAGGCAGGCAGAAAAGGCAGACACCAATTGGAGAAAGCTGACAGGAAGGATACTAGTCTACAATGGGTTGTCTGCCGGGCTGCCAGACAAAACTGAGAAATAGGAAAAACACCATGAAAAGAAAGGAAGAACAGGAGCCACAGGGTCAGACAGTGAAGGCACCACAGGCTGGAATACTTTACACAGTTTCCATCTAAATACCCCTTCTTTTTCCACTGGTGCCGTTGTTACTGAGCAAGGCCTGAAACCCCAGGTCTAGTTAAAACCAGGATAAAGGTCATGTTTACTCAAATAACAAAGCGTCATTGAGGTTGAGTGTGTCGTGTTGCCTACAGATGATACCAGATAGATTTACAGGAATGTCAGGCATGTCTTTTTTAATGTATAGCAGTTCTTTTCTCTCACTCTGTGTGTGTGTGTGTTTGTAATGTTTGCGTGTGTGTGTGCATCATGGGGGAAAACGTGCGTGGGTGTACTCTAAAGCCCTAGGAATAGCATTTGTGTCGTAAATGCTCTGTTTAAAACAATCAATATCCACTCCGGTTTATACACAATAAAAGAGCATGAAGTGTGTGATGTGATGTGTGTGCGGCGGTGCACTTTCATGATGGGAGCCCTGATGCGGCAGGGTGAGTATGCGTGAGCGTGTGTGTGGGCTGCAGGGCCACCCTCTGATCGTCTCCTTGGCAGCCGCTGTGCTGAAGTGCTCTCTGGGTGCTGAAGAGGCCTCCCAGAATGAGAAGAAATGCACACACGCTCCAAACTCTTTATCGGAGCTGACAGCCTCTTTTTCTTGGTGTGCACTTGTCTAGAACCACATAGCCTACAGTAGATGCAATTCTGCAGCTACGATGCACATACACAGCACACTCACACGCATTTAATGTACGTGTGTGTGTGCACATAGACCCAACCAGGCTTCTTCCCTCCCCCATTTGCCTCCCCTTTTGTTTTTGATGTGGTCTTCGGAGAACCCTGTTTAAAGAAATTCTTCTCAAGCTTTGAAGTTGCTCTGTGTTTCCCACTGTTTCTGCCATGTTTCCTCTTTTATCTTCTGACAGTGTACGAGTTGGGAGGGAAACAAACCAGTATGGAACAAGATACTCGCTCCACACACGCTATTTACCATGTGTTGTACCTGTGAACTTGAGAAGTTTCTAGAACAGAAGCTATTGTATCCTGAAAGATATGGGTATACCCCCTACCTCTTGCCAAAACACTGCGGCGGATCACGAAGAAGAGCTCTTCTTTAAACAAATGCCCGAGGAGGAAACTTTTGATGTCATTCCAGGAATTTATCAAAGCCATTTGTGAAGGAAGCTGCGTTCAGCTACGTCTGGTATGCTTAGACAAATATGTTAGGTGTCATTATAGCTTCTTACTTCACAAAGACACAATTACTTCAAAGCGTTCATCTGTAGCTAAAGACTCTGTTGTTGAGTTGACAGCTCCACTCGCTCACACATATAAAAGTCATTCACAAGTGGGGATGACAACACGCAGAGTGGAAAAGTCTCTCATCAAACGTGCAAGAACAAACGATCCACTGATACTGACGTGTCCTTTTTCAAGAGATGAAAAATACAACACATGTTATATTTGGATAGGTTAATGAGATATTAAGTACATCATGTGATGTGACGCAGGCACCCCCCCCCCCCCACCCCCCACCAGGAAAGTTACAGCTGAATCGTACTTTCTACATTGTGCAAAGTTCCAGCTGGTTATCAAAACACATCTGCTATAACTGAGTAAACTGTTCAGGTCCAAGTTTGGATTGAGAAATATTGATTTCATCTTGCTTAACTTTTTTTGCAAAACTAATGTGGAAGGAGTGGCTTTTGACGAGCAGTGCATCATTGTGCAATTCTTCCCTCAGTAAATTTCCAAAAAAGCACAGTGCTAATTACAGACAGGCCTTTTGCTCTGGTATCTAATTTGCTTTGGCTGACTTGCACTGACCTTCCTCTGTGCAACGATGGTGCCCACATCAATGTTTACAGAGGGCAGACGGCAAAAATTATTAATGATGATGCTAAAGTTTGCAGGCTTCCTGAAACAGGACAACGGTTGAACTCAAGGCTCCAGACCAACTTTTTGACAGGTAGAACTGAATCCACCTAGCTTTTCATTTAGTAGCACCAAAAAAAAATTAGGTAGCACCACATTTTTCATTGCATAGCGTGTTATTAAGGTTATGTTTATGAAAGTTAAGGGATTAATTTGATTATTTTGGGGAAAAGAATCGCCTCCATAACCGTACGCACTCGCCTTCCCATCAAGCACACATGCACACTGCTGGCCCAAACCCTGAACAGTCCCGAAGTGGACAGATTTTTTTTCTGTCTTTTTCTGTGGACCACTATCCACGCGATATATATATATATATATATATATATATATATATATATATATATATATATATGTATATATATATATATATATATATGTATATATATATATATATATATATATATATATATATATATATATATATATATATATATATATATAAAAAAAACTTTCACTGAGGTTTTGTTTGCTCTGTATGTTCTTTTATTTGGGTCATTCCACTGAATCGGGACAGAGAAATAAATGGTCATAAAATCATTACAATAATAAATATATGCATAATTTTAAAACATTAACATAACCTGATCTTAAAAATAAGGTAGTTGATTATTATTTTCCCATTTTTAATTTGCATTTTTGTTGTTAAGGTGGGGATTTTGGGCCTGTCCCTGACAGTAAAAGTCATCTTTAAGGGGTCTTTGTAGCTGCGTGCATGTAAATACACACATGGATAGCCTCGGCTTGCGTGTGTAATCCGCATGAGTTACTCACTGTTTTTTTCTGTATTTTAAATAAATTGAACTAAAATATACGCTATTTTGCACTACAAACAAACTTAGGAAGGTTGCCATTTAAATATAAGAATTAAAAGAATTAAACCAAAAATAACAGAAAATTGTCAACGTTTCAGGTCTATAAACTCTTCGTCAGGCCAAAATAAAAGAAAATTAACTGAAGTAATTAATAAATCGAAGTGTCAGACAGTAAAACTGTCGGGAAATTACTATTGGTGGAGGTTTTAATAGAAAAATCCCCATTTAGAAAGGACTTAGCTCCGCTCCGTTCAGATGTTAGAGGCAGAGTCTTCATACTGAATCTACTTTGTTTATTTTTCTGAGCACGCTGTGCATGTACGTGCATGTGCACTGCTGTGCACGTAACGTGCGTAGACCGTAACAGGTGCAGACAGACAGGTAGGCAGACAGAGCAGAAATAGGACTCACATGAATGAAACAGAATGTAAGATGGTATTATCAACCACTCCATTAATGTACTAACACAGCCAAGTGAAAAAAATTTTTTCCACTAGTCCTAGTAACGTAGCAAGTAGCACTGGTGCAAACTCATTACATTTTGACTCGCACCTTGGGTTGCATATGCGACCTATTGGGCTGCACTCTGGAGCCCTGGTTGAACTCATACAATATTATTTACATTTCAATCTGAAAACAGGTTGCTGAAAGCTGAACAGCAGGGGGTTTTCTTTCTGATAATGAATAGAGGAATCCCAAACTGCTGTCCTGTAATCATACATTGTGTTGTTGTTGCCTGGGTTGGGATTCAAATTAATGTTGTGGATATGATTGTAAAAATAATAATAATAATAATGATCTCATCTCGTCATCTGAACCCACTTTATCCTCACTAGGGTCACTGGGGTCACTGGGGGTCTAATCCAGCTACAATGGGTGAAGGTGGGGTACACCCTGTATGAGTCTCCAGTTCATCTCAGGGCTGAACATATATAGACAAACAATCACTGTCACATTCACACCTATGGGTAATTAAGATTAACTAATTAACCTATCAGTGCATGTGTTTGGATGGTGGGAGGAAACTGGAGAAAACCCACACAGACACAAGCAGAACATGTAACAGAAAGGTCTGGTGTGGGAATCGAACCAGGGTTCTTCTTGCTGTGAGGCACCAGTGCTAACCACTGCAATAAGAATAATATTGTTACGGTCATAGTGAAGAACCCAAAAGCAGACACCCAGGAAACGGTTCAAGCTCCTTTTAATGAGTAAACACAAAAACAATACATGAAAAGGATGATACTCAAAAAGACAGCAACACTGCAGAACTGGAGACAAGGTCCATCGAGGCGGGTCCAAAGGCAGGACCGGAGCTGACGGGTATCAGATGAACTTGGCAGACTACGGCCGACTAGAATGAGACAAGGTGAAACAACCAGACAAAGACAAGAGGGGAAAAGAGCACTTAAATAGAGAGGGGTTATGAGGGACAAATAAGAAACAGGAAGCAAGAAAGAGGGGAAAGGTGACAGAGGGATTGTGACAAATAAAATAGAATAATAATAGAAGAAGAAAATAGAGTGTAAAAAAATTAATATTGGGTCATTCCATGTCAAAGCATCCAGACAACCCACCCCCACCCCCCCACCCCCACAGATGACCCTCTCAGAAAATTCTCAAAAAATTCATATAGGTTCCTTTTACTGACTTATGAAATAATACCAGGTTTTAGACCAATATCCCTAAGAGTTTTGGAGTAAAGGCCTTCCAAAATGTGGGGTATTTTTATTTTGATAAAGTTTCGTCCAACTTTGAGCTTCCGCTGCTCGGGGGAAAAGTCAGGTAGGGAAACCAAAAGTCTAATATGTAGGTCAAATGATAGAGGAGCAGTGGAAGACCTTTACTTCAAACATGTTAGGGATATCGGTTTAAATCTTGGTATTATTTCACAAGTCCATAAGACGAAACTATATGCATTTTTTGAGAATTTTCTGAGGGTGATCCGGGAAGTTTCAGTTTCACTGGATGTTTTAACATTGGATATTTTGAAAGAACATCATTCAACACTATATCAATTCCCATGGCAGTCAAACTTGATGTGATGTAAATGTAGAACAGCATGATACAGAACTGATGTGTGCAGGGTTAGCATGTGTAACCAATAACTACCACAGCTGGAGGCTAATGCTATAATAAGGGCACAATGCTAATGATAGAAGGTGGTCACATACAATGAATGACTGCCATAATTATAAAACAATGAAATACTAGTGTGTTTCAAAACAGGTGATGTGAACATGTGATTGTCATCATAATTTTATACAAAAGCATTTTCCAGTAAATGCATTTTACAGTGTAAAGGGCCATTTCACCATTTTATAATACAGTTCCAACTTCTTTTTTTACTTTTATCCTATGGTCCTCTAGAACGTTGCAACAACTGCCGTTCAACTTTGATTTGACGTTCCCAGCCTTCAGTGGGTGGATTTTTTTCAATAACCGCGCTGTTAACGCCCGCTGCCAATGGCAACGAGTTTTTTCACTTCAGATTCATGGTACCGTATCACACCGCAGGTAGTTCGGCCACTTTGAAAGTAAAAATTTGCTACGTTGTAAGGGCTATTTTATCCAATCTGTTAGAGTAGTAGCAGTAATAAGCTGTAATAACCCGTAGAATAAGCGGAATAATGTATTTATCAGAAAAACAGCACCCATTTGATCTCCAATGGACCAAACCAGTAAAATGAAAATATAATACCCTATAAATAATGACAACTCCAATTTTTTGTCATTGTTTTAGTGCAAAAAAAAACTTACATTTTTTTTTTTTAATTTCATGAGGAAAATTAGGTAAATTTTAACAATATTCAGCTTCAATTTATCATTTGTCCATGTGTTTTACAATGGATCAGTTCTACAAAGACACTAAAGTCTTAGTCACAAAACTAGAAAATGGTTAAAGGTGTCATTCCACTGAAAACCTCTTTTCCACGCTCCTTTTGGAATCTGATGGGTCACCCCTACTTACCAACACATGCTCCTTTGACAGTGGTTCATCACCTCCACTGGCTGCATACTGCATTCACAGAAAACAACAAGAGGAACGAGGGACCCAGAAAAAGCTGGTCCATCTGACTTTAGCATCACCCACGTGGGGTTAAACCCGTCCCCAGCAGCGAATCTGAAGTAGCATTAGCATTAGCATCTACAAGAGAAGACGGCGCCACAGTAGCTGCTGCACAAACTGGGAAAAAATGGTGGATCAAACTGGTTCATGTGCTCTCTGTGGAAATAAAGGCTGTTTTTTTTCCCTGCATGTTTTCAGAACAAGCGACAGCATGAAACCTAGCTGGATGATACTCTGGTAAAGGTAAACACACAGAGAGCAAGAGGGGAGGGGGGAGTGTTCCTTCACGCATTCTAAGCCAATCAGAGACCCCTCGTCACCGTGTCATGGACATGTATGAGGAAGTACCGGTAAGACATTTTTCTAACGTGAAAAAACAGCTGCAAACAAAACAATCTGGACATTTTTTTTAAAAATACAACCAACAAATAATGTATTCAATAACAATGGAGAACACAGTAATATTAATGAAATAACCATGAAATGACAGCTTTAACATTTTGTGTAATTTTCTTTAGGCATTTCAGGTTGTTCACATTTGTTCAGGTTATTACAGGATAGTTTGTAAATGTAAATATTTTCATAATTGAATATTATTTTTTGCAGTAAAACAATGACAACATTTTTTCAGTTGTCATCATTTATAGGCAAAGAAAAAAACTGAGAAGAAAATATGGAGTCATTTAATAGGTTATTACGCATTGGAACCATTGGCGGGCTGCATTTGGCCCCCGGGCCGCATGTTTGACACCCCTGAGTTAGAGTGAACATAATTGAAATATCTTGTGTATTATTATGCAGGATCCTAGTGGTAAAGAATAGAACCATCTTTAACTTATAACTAACTTACAGTTTATTCAATTGGTGTGATGAGTTTAAATTACAATGTCTGATGACTGGGTGATATTTTTATTTTTAGAGGCCTTGTGCTACTAACATTCTGTGAGATATTTAGAAGCTTATAGCATTAAGGTTTAACCATTGAGCCTAATGTCCACTTCAGGGACACTTTATTGTCATTGGTGAGCCACTACCGCCATGGTCAACCCCTCGACACACACACACACACACACATACACACACACACACACACACACACACACATACTGTCTTCCATAGCAACCTAGACAGACAAACAGGAAGCAGCTGTTGCCAGGGAAACAGCCAGAAGGTCTGCAGTGCTACAGAGTGGCAGAGAGTGTGTGTGCGAGGTAAGAAAAAAAATGTAGAGAGAAAAGGATTGCTGTGGCAGTGGAATCTAATTAGACTGTGACAGCGGATAAAAAGGGATATTTCCAGCTTGTGCGGCTCAAGTGAGAAAATGTGTGTTTTGTGTGCCTGCATGTGTGTATATGTATATATTTATATACTCCCATTTGCGCAAACATACCTGCGTCTGTGTCTGGGAATAGGCTGACTGACGCACAGAATGACAGACAAGCTTTGGAGTCCTGGCAACTCTGATATTTATCTCTCTCCCATCACCCCACTCTAGCTCTTCGTCTTCCTCCTCCTCCTCCTCCTCCTCCTCCTCGCCCACCCCCACACCTCCTTCTCATCTCTCATCCCTCTGTCTCCTCTCAGCCATCTCTCCTCCACGCCTGTCTTCTCCCTTGGCATAAAATGATTGCATATGGATCGTCACATAATCCGATTCTGTCACTGAGAATAGATTTGCCTCCACGGGCTTCTCATTTCCTCCAGAATTTGGATCACTTACCCATATAAATTAACAGGATAACCCAGAATCATTACATTAGTATTCACGGTGTTGCTGCAGAGGCTCACTGTGGGAATTAGTTTCATGGAGGCTGACACGGATCTCACCTGTGAAATGGTAGCATGAAGTGGATAGTCAGGTTTTTGGATCAACATAAAAGAACACACTCCCTCCTCTGGGTCTTTACTCAGCGGTGACATACAATGCAAAAGCCTCTGAGCTAATATTAAGGCCACCTGACTTTGATCTTGTGCCGAGAAAACAAACACAAATCTATCAAGAACACTTGAAAGCTTCTCAGGACTGTGTATGTGCACACTATACGTACACACATACACTCCAAGATTTGGATGTGTGGAATCAGATAGAAGGCACTACAGCTGCACAATGTGTTGTTTGAGCATCGATGTCGGAATGTGTGTGCAATAGTTATTTCTTATTGTTTATTTATTTATTTAACTTAAATGAATTATTAATTTATCATTTATTTATTTATTATTTATTTGTCTTTTTTAAAAAAAATTTATTTATCTTTTTTTTCACTTTTTATTCATTTATTTATGTATCTTATTAATTTGTAATATTTGTATTTACTTATGTATTTATTTAGTCTTATTTTTATTTATTTATTATTTTTTAATGTATTTTTTCATGTATTTGTCTTATTTATTTATTTATTTGTTTAATTTTTTTTAACTTATAATTTATTTTATTATTTATAATTATTTTTTATTTATTCATTCATTTTATTATTTATTTGTCTTTTTTACTTGTTATTCATTTATTTATGTATCTTATTAATTTGTGATATTTTTTATTTACTTATTATTTATTCCTATGTTTATTTATTTATTTTTATTTATTTTATTTATGTATTTTTTTCATGTACTTGTGTTGTTTATTTATTTGTTTATATATTTTTTTTATTAATTTATAATTTATTTTATTATAACTATTTTTTTGTTATTTATTCATTCATTTATTAATTAATTTGTCTTTTTTATTTATTTATTTTTTATTTATCTTTTTTACTTTTTATTCATTTATTTATTTATTTTATTAATTTGTAATTATTTATTATTTACTTATTATTTATTTATTTATTAAAATTAAAATTTATTAATTTATTTGTATTTATTTTTTATGTATTTTTTGTATTTATTTATTTTTATTTATTCGTTTTACCACCACTGTTATATACACTCCTGAGTATTTCTTCATATCACATTATATTTTTTCATATTGCAATATTCTGTGTATTGCAGGGTTTAAAAAAAAAACCTAAATAAATCACAATGTCAGTTTTTTCTAGTATCGTGCGGCCAAATGCAAATAATTCTTCATTTTATGTCATATCACCGTATCATATCTTCTTCACCTTTGGGACGTCAGTGCAATGTTTCCAGTTTGGCAGGTGTGCATTAATGCTTCTGGACCTTCTCATCCACCCTTTTTTTGGCAAAGAGCCTGTTTCTGTCTTTGTATTTTTTCCATTGTATCCCTCACACAGCAGCCGAACATGCTCTCATTTTCACTCTCCTTGTCCTGGTCAGTGCCCGAAAGCTTTCACAATGGATTTACATGAAAAACCCTGGAACCAGGAGCATTCATGGCAGCATGCCGAGTCCAATACACTCTGACTGTGCCTCAAGCAACGGCAGTTAATGAACACCCTGAAGCACGAGCCGCTCTGGTGAAAATAACCACAAATAATGAGGAGGAGCTGCAAAAAATAAATGAAATTATAATATAATTAAATCAAATACAACGCTGCTGTCGAAACCAAAGTGCTCATAACCTCCACAAAGGCAGCAGTTCTTTGCAGATCTCATGCTGTTTTGTTTTTTTTCCCCACTTGTCTTTTTCATTTTTCTGAAAACTTGTGTGTTTTTATGACGCTCAACTGAAGTAACTGGCAACTATTGTGATTATCTGGAATAACTGTCCTTTCCAAGACTCTGCCTGGATTTTTCAGAAGCCGAGTCATCAACATTTACTCGTACGTCAATGGACGATGTTGCTCAATCATCTCACAAAACCACAAACTGAGGAAGCTGTGACCTCACCAGAGCTCAGGTTTATGCAGAGGAGCAAATAGAGAACAGCTATAGGAGGCCGGGTGCAACTAGAACACTACATTTTCCATTGAAAAAGAGCAAAAAAGTAAAAAAGCAAAACAAGAGACGCCTACTGATGTTAGTGGTTAATGTCTTTCCATTAGAAAAGACTGACGCCATTTAATATCACTTCATTTATTCTAATTATTATAGCATTTATTAATATAAGTAGTGTTAATTCATTTATTTCAATAGGTTTATGAATGATGTGCACCCTGTGTCATCATTAATTTGAACCAATCTGAACAAAATCTTGATAAAACAAGTCGCAGTAGTGACACATGTCCTTCCACTCAATCATCTTCACACTTCACCTCTTTTCAGTACATACTGTTCCCCACACCCCTTACGCAGTAAACATCATGGGTGGAACTGACCATGACAAGTTTATTTTTAGCTAAATTCCATGAGTAAGTGTGCTAAGAATAATAATAATAATATCAAAAGGAAGTGATATTTTTTTCTGTTTTAAGCACCAAGAGTAGACCCCTGCTCTCTACAATAATGAAATGAGGGCAGTTTTTTTTTTTTTTTTACTGTCAATCCTTGTCGTTGTAATTTTTTAATAAGGTGCAGGTGAAATTTCCCCTGACACCATTTGCAGGTTTGCCAAATCCCCCTTCCACCACGATACACCTAAATGGCCAAAAATAGTTTAACTCATGTAATGCCATGACTGATATGAAAATTATATTTAAGTGTAAGACAGGTAGAGAATATATATATGGATATTTTCAGCCAGCCAATTTGTCTTATCGCTTATTTATAGAAAAGCCTATAAGGAACTAAAACTAAAACAAGGAAGCTTTGTAAACGTCTATGAAAAGGATATGTTTTTGTATCTGGAAGAAATGGTAGAAGTGAGCTTACATTTTAGCTTTGATGAATTGGAAGCTTCTAAAGTAGAGAGTCATAATTAATGCAAATCCTTTAGATTAACTGTTTATTAAATGGGGCAATGGTCGAAAACTTTCTTTTTTTTTCAGTTTTCTACAATATGGCAGGTTGTCCAAAAAATTCTGTCATTTGGAAATACTTTCTGCAAATACCCAAGTCTATAATAACACTGTATATATATATCAAATTGGTTCCAATCAGAGGTGGGTATTTCCAGGTCCATCAAGTCAAATTCCTGCCATGTATTGGTTCAAACCTGTTCATTGAACCAGCCCATTTTGATGAGCACAATGCCTCATCCAGGTAAATGGGATAATTAGTGGAATCACCTGTGTTCAGTGAACAGGTTTGAAGTAATACATGGTAGGACTTTGACTTGATGGACCTGGAATTTCCCACCTCTGGTTCCAATTGATATTCAGGATTTACATGTGCACAAATGTTATATTATGATCCAAATACAAAGAATATATTACCTGAGATTCTTCCCAGACACAGTTTGACAGTTGGTCAGTATTTCATGAGACAGAAAGTGCAATATGTTGTGTGTTTGTATATGGACTAATGTGGAAATGTCTACCTCTGCCTCCTATTTGACTGTATTTATGATTATTTATTATTTTATTTATTGTCTCCTAGGTTGTTTAACAGTTCTTGTCAGGTTCTTACATACGTTTTTATGCAGTTTTATACATATAGTTATTTTACAGGTGTGTGTAGGTTTTTTTTGTTTTGTTTTTTTAGCTGTTTTTATATAGTTCTAAATTTTTCTTGTGTTCTTGTTTTGTGTGATTTGATTCTGGGAGTGACCACACAAAAGCTCTTATAGGTCCTGCACATTCTATTCTATTCTATTCTATTCTATTCTATTCTATTCTATTCTATTCTATTCTATTCTATTCTATTCTATTCCATTCTATTCTATTCTAAAGATATTTTATTTGATTCATTGAAAATCTAAGGGTTATTTCATAATTTGAACTTGCATACATTTCATTATAAGTTGGTTAATAAAGTTTGAAACAGGATACCATTGACTTGCATTCATCACATTCCTCGAAATAAAAGTGTTTTTGTTTAGTTTTTTCGTCTCAAAACAGTGAAATCGAATATACAACATTTTGGAACCAAGCTCTTTTTCTGTTTCTTTCATCACCCTGCTGCACTTTTTTATTGTTTACCTCCATTTTATGGATGATTTGAGCAGAATGATGGTAGATTCCTCCTCTATTTGTAGTGTAGTCCTGAAAAATGTCCTTTTGGAGCCCCCCCCCCCTAGCCCATCCCCTCCAGTTTGTCAAGAATTGCGACACCCCTACCCACTCATGTAAACACACAAAATGGAGAAGTAGGGGTAAGGTGGGGGGGGGGGGGGTTATTGGCATAGTCTCTGCGCTTTTGAGGATAAAAGGCCAATTTATCCTCAAAAGTGTTGCAGATACGTCGCACAGACTTTGCGCACACCTCCCAAAAACTGTAACCACCACAGACACTGTCACAGATAACATCATAAAGAAGACAAGAAAAAAGGCCTCTGATTGGTCCATTCTACATCCGCTCTACACACACTTCCACTTTCCTACTTTTCCGTCTTGTTTTGTGTACATGAGCGTCATTGTTGAAGACGACCCGTGAAGATGGATCAGCAAGAGGAGTGTCTGTTAGAAGAGGTGACGAACTACCAACATCTGTACGAGTCCAATTCAAACCAACACCGACTCAAATCATTCGTGGAGGGAAATAGTGAGGAATCTCCAAGACAAGTTTGTTTGACAATAAAAGCGCCTGATGTCACAAAGGAGCCGACACACACCCACACAATCCTAACGAGTTTGTGAGAGTGCCCCTTGTGTTTTGGCGGTGAATAACACAGCACACACCATGTACTCCCCACAGAGCAAAATTTGGCATAAATTACAAATAAAAAATTTGTAAGTTATGCCAAATAAATTACAAATTTATTTATTTTTATTTATACCAATTAAATTACAAGCTAACTGTGATATTTTGCCACGAGAGCATGCAGAGCACTTAAGTGTTTATAATATGATTCAATACCAGTAGTAACCACTAGATGCTGTTTACTGAGTTTGTGTTTACTGAGCATTAATTCATTGTGTCACAATACGGTGGCCGACAGGGTCAAACTCATTGCATCGACGAAACGCTGCAAACACAAGAAAGATGCAACAACCAAAAACACAACCACATAAAACAAATGCAACACATGTGTCCTGCAAGAGAAAAATGCTGCAAAAATAGAAACGAAGCAGAAACAAAAACATACAAACTCCCAAAACAAATGCAAAAGAAAAATGCTGCAAATTCACTCCACAACAAAACTGAAGTTCACCAAAATAAAGTGGGTTCACCAAAATAAAATGGAAGAAAAAGAAGACGGTGGATGAAGACGAAGTTTAGAGAGATTAGCGTGAAAAGGTCTAGAGCAGCAGAGGAGCTAATTTTAGCCTCTCTGCTGCGCCTCTATTATATCATAGCAGATTATGGTCAAGGCTTTAAAAAAAGACGAAGGAAAACGTACATTTTCACACTAATCTCTTAAATAAATGAACTTCATCTTCATCCACCATCATCTTCTTCCGTTTTATTTTTGGTTTTGTTGTGGAGTGAATTTGCAGCATTTTTCTTTTGCATTTGTTTTGTTGGTTTGTACGTTTTTGCTTCTGTTTGGTTTCTGTTGCCGCAGGGTTTTTCTCTTGCAGCTTCACTTGTGTTGTATTTGTTTAATGTGTTTGTTTTTTTTGGTTGTTGCATCTCTCTTGTATTTGCAGCGTTTTGTCGATGCGGTGAGTTTGCCCCCGTCGGCCACTGTAATTAAGTCAGTAAGTATATATGTAGCATTAGTTCTTGCACTTCTCCACCTTTCTGTCTGTCTCCAAACAAGCCAGGGTGGTGATGGTCATAACACAAATTCCTAGTTTCAAAATGACAAGTCCAAAACCAAAAAGTGACACGACACAAGTTCCCTTCACTTCTTTATATAGTCTATGACTTCATGGACAGGGTTAGGGTTAGAAAAAGGCCAGAGAAAGAGGTATAAGAAAATGACAATCATTGCAACATTAATATTTATTATTTGTTTGGCTTCCCCTTCTTTATTTCACTAAATCAACTTATTTTTTCTTGAGGACAAAATCACAGGTACACAGTGTGCATACTTGAATGGTTTGATGTTCTGGTTCAGTGCTTTATAATACACAGATTTTCTATCTTCTGAAAACGTCTGGTTTCAGCCTGTGCCACTAAGTGTATGCAAATAGTTCAAACTTGACATGACAAGTTTATAATACCTGATCTGGAACTGTTTTTACATACTTTACAAGCTTTTTTTTTTTTTTAACTGTTGGAATGCATATCTGTGTCGTTATGCACTTTATTTTTGTAGTACTTTCTGAAGCAAGAAATGACTGATATACTAAGACACTCCTACATATTATTAAATCAGCCAAGGAACGTTGTGTTTTCACCAGGATTTGTCTGTCTGTTTGTTAGAAGAAGTTACTAAAAACATTAGTTTAAAAAATTTTGTAAAAAGAAGGTATTTTGGATGACATTTTCAAGAAATGTTTATACTGGCGCAAGGAACAAGTGATAAAATGTCGGTGGTCATCGGAGGGAAGGACAGATTGAGGTCACATTTTCAGGAAATGTTAAAGCAGTTATTCCATGGTTATTTCATTATTATTACTGTGTTCTCTATTGTTATTGAATACATTATGTGTTGGTTCTATTTGAAAAAAAACATCTGGATTTCTTTGTTTCCAGCTGTTTTTTCACGGTAGAAAAATGACAACAGAGTTTACCGGTCCGTTTTGAGCTATTTCATAAATATGGTGGTGCAATACGATGGGACTTTCTGAATAACGGGAGGTGCCCAGTTGTCAGAAGTTAGTCAAAAGTTACATGAGGTCGGGAAACTAGTGGACCCAAATGCAAGGCTCACAGACTCAGATTCAGTTTCACAATATTTATTAATCAATGTAATATCAATAATCAGTGAGCTATCTCCAGATCTACTGTTCGTCAGGGGAAATGAATCACCAAGTGGGAGATAGGTCAGAGGGTCAAAAGTCAAACTGTCAGGAGTCAAACATAGACAGTCCAAACAGGAGCAAAAAGGGAATCCAAAAAAGCATTACCGAAAGCAGAAAGAAGTCATGCCGAGGTTCCAAGGTTGATTGAGATACAGATAGGGATCAGACAAACTCATGGTCAGGGACAGGCAAAATATCAGGCAACATGAAATCCACATAACAGACATAGACTGACAAGGAGTAGACAAAAAACAGATCATCAAAACACTTCCAAAACAAGGCAGACAGAGACAAGGTAGATAACACTCATTTGACACAGACAAGGCAGACAAACTCACACTGGAACAGAAGACACAACAGACACGGGTGAAATACGTAAGGGATAATGTATTGCGCACAAAACTAATGTGTTGTGAATTATTGCAATTAAAATATTTAGTTTTCATTTGATACAGGTTCTCTTGACTTTAAAAGTTCTCACTGAAAGAACTGAAATGAGTGATGAATATTTTAAATGCTATGATAGATAAAAGAGGCTGACCATTCTAGACCATGTGCTTGACCTTTTGCTCAGTAGTTGTTATGTTACTGCTGCCTTCATGTCTCTTTAACTTATCTTTACTTTCAATCAGCGAGGGGTCTTAACAAGAAAGAATCTCAGCCACCAGAGTTACTCATATAAGGTGAATTCCCCTCTTTCTAACTGTGTGTGTGTGTGTGTGTGTGTGTGTGTGTGATTGTATTCCTATCTTTCTGGGGACATTGATCTGTTTCCACAGTTACACGATGGGGACCTCTGACCCCATAAGGGCCAAAATTCAGGTCCCCACAGGGGTTAAATATAAATGTTGGTCCTCATTAGTAAAAGAAATGATGTGGCCCTATAAATTATGTTTCCTTTAAACAGATTATTTTTTTCTTGAAGTCCCCATAAAGCACGAGTGAAACAGATACAAAGTGAAACATGTATTTTTCAAAGGTTTAAAGATGTGTTTTCTTTTTTATTATAATTATTTTATTACAGTGTATATAATATCTATTTGTTATTTTATTTTTTTAAAAGATGATAATGTTTTTGCATTTTTTATTATTTTATTTTTTCAAATCAAAATGTTTTTTTTCTTTTAAATTTTGTTTTATATTTATTTATTTAAATAATATATGTTTATGTTCACTACCCAATGACTACTTTACGTAGAAGTGATGATTACAAACTAGGTCCTCATGAGACATTGATACCAGTGTGTGTGTGTGTGTGTGTGTGTGTGTGTGTGTGTGTATGTGCTTGTATTCCTATCTTTATGGGGACATTGATATGTTTACACAGTCACACCATGGGGACCTCTGACTCTATGGGGACCAAAATTCAAGGCCCCACAAGAGTTAAATATAAATGTAGGTCCCCACTAGTAACACAAAAATCTGTGTGAAGAATACATTATTTTAGGTTTGGAAATGTGCTCACGTTTTATTATTATTACTATCATTATTTTTTTATTATTATTTTTAATTTTACTTATTGAATTTAAAATGTAAAAAATTTATAATTTTTTTATTTTATTATAAGTTTTTTTATTAATTATTCCAGATTTTTTAAAAACATGTTTATGCTCACTACCCACTAGAAGTGATGAGTACAAAGTTGGTCCTCATGACACATGTAAATGAGTATGAGTGTGTGTGTGTGTGTGTGTGTGTGTGTGTGTGTGTGTGTGTGTGTGCGTGTGTGTGTGTGCGTGCGTGTGTGTGTGTCTATGGTTCCCCTCTGTTGACCTACAGGAGTGATTATGTCAGACCACCGTGGATGGCGAAGGGAAGAGAAGAATTTGAAAACAAGAGGTGGGGAGAAAAGGGTGAGGAGGGAGGTGTGTGTGGTGTCACTAAAATTAGTCATGCACAGAGTCATTTTGTTTAAGGCCAGTGTATGGAATGAAATGAAGATGTACGAAGGGGGACAGACCAACCTTTCATGTTTTACATCAGTGAGCTACACTACACACTCATCTTCTTACACTTCATACTAGAGCATTAACGACTTTTTTTCAAGTCAACTTATCCGTCACTAAAGTCGGGGTCGAGTCGACGTGTCATAGTGACGTCCTCACATTGTCAGCTGAGGAACAACACAGACACACAGCTAAAAAAAAACAAACAAAGAAACACACATCTGTCCAGCAATGAGCAACTTGTATTAAACTTCACTGCAACGTAACAATGTCCACTGACAAGACACAAGCGTCAACATTTGAACCCCAACAAAACAAAAGCTAACGTTAGCAAAGAGTTTTCTGTAAAATTTAACTGAACATCAGTAGGTGAACATGTGTCCACATTTGGTCTGGACCCGCGGCTCTAAAACTGGACTGTCCACATGTCTGTCATGGCTCCTCACTTTTTATATTAAATGCAAAAGGTTTAAGTCAGCGGCCAAGTCGCACACCACACTGTCCACAACATGTGCTGCTCATATCAGGTTAGCTAGCGGATGCTGCTTATATCACACAGATTAGCTAACGAATGCTTCTTCAGATGACTGTGCCAGGTTTTGTTTTTTTTTTCATCTAAGGTGAAGTAAGGTGAAGTAAAAGAGAGTGACAGACATGTATGTGATGTGTGTCTGTCACTCTCTTTTGTTTTGTTAGCCCAGCACAACTGTCTTACCTGCAGCAGCCACAACTGGTTTAAGTTTGACTGTGTTTACACGCCGAGAGAGAGAGAGAGAGACAGAAAGAATAACTTGTCGACTCGTCCAAATTTAAATCGACTTGTGCTACTGGAGTGGATGTGTCTGTTAATGCGTTAGTATAGACACTTCCTTACAGCCTCAGAGCAGCACATATTAGTTTCCTGATTTATACTCTCACCGCATGTACTGTGCCTGAAGAGATCTACATAATTAAGCTAAACATCTACAAACAGATTCACTCTGCTGAAAGTGTATCCTTCACCGTGCAGACAAAGGAACACTCAGTATCTATAAGTCAGAGACTGGAAGTAGAAATATTTTTGTATTTATTAAACATCCATCAGAGTACATCATCAGTCATTAAGCAAGTAGTGTAAGAGTACGACTCAGCTATATCCAGAGGTGGCAGTAACTAAGTAAAAGTACTTTCTTTACTGTACTTAGGTAGATTGTTTTAGGTATATGGACTTGACTCGAGTATTTATTTTTCTGGCAACTTTTTACTTTTACTCCCTAGATTTTTGTATAAATATCTGTACTTTATACTCTTTACATTTCTATAAATATCTGTACTTTATACTCTTTACATTTCTATAAATATCTGTACTTTATACTCTTTACATTTCTATAAATATCTGTACTTTATACTCTTTACATTTCTATAAATATCTGTACTTTATACTCTTTACATTTATATAAATATCTGTATTTTATACTCTTTACATTTCTATAAATATCTGTACTTTATACTCTTTACATTTATATAAATATCTGTACTTTATACTCTTTACATTTATATAAATATCTGTACTTTATACTCTTTACATTTATATAAATATCTGTACTTTATACTCTTTAAAAGCTCGTTTAACATCAGACATTTTAGGACGAAAGAATCTCAAAAAAGGCCCAAGAAATCCTGGAGGGACTGATAAGGAACAGTGAGCGACCACTGAAAGTGTTCAGGGATGAACTCCAGATGTTCATCAACACTAACTTGAGAATAAATCTGTATCTCCAGGTCTTATCAGTCTTGAGCAGGACACGACACACCGCAGTCAAAACTGAGAAGTGACACAGACCATTGTAACTGTGAGGTAGACATGGTAACTGTGAGGTAGACATGATAACTGACTGTATCATGTATTATTGGGCAAAGTTTCTGTTTTGTTAAGAGTTTATCTGAAGATAATTTGAAGCAAACCAGAATTTGATGCCAGATACAAATTTCAAAAATAGAGATAAAAAGTGCATCTCTGAGTCATTGAAAGAATAATAAAGTGGAATATCATCAGCGTGCAAGTGATATGATAAAAAAAGAATTCAATTGTCCTTTTGTTTTTTCCATTATTTACATTAACACTGGTAAACATCAAATGTTTTTTTTCTCACACAAATCAAAGGCAGTATGTATATATATATATATATATATATATATATATATATATATATATATATATATATATATATATATTGTACATAAACATATAAAATAGGCATATGTACATTTACATACATATATGTTATTTTATATTTCACCTCATAGTCGCCGCTTATATATACACCTACACTGAATTGTTAATATTTTCACATTCTTGCAGCACTTATGGCTATATAATAATAATAATAATAATAATAAGAATAATGCATAATATATATGAGATGGAGGCTGGAGACGGTTACATTCAAAAGAATTTGGAAACATTGTTTAGATTTTGTAAAACCAATTAGATCAGACTTTATATAAGATGTACATCTACAAGACCCCCAGTTCATGTTCTGCAGCTACAGAAGTCGTAAGGTTTAGTTTATTTTTTATTTTATGATATGATACAATTTTAAAACCGCAAATCAGCTGACCAAGAGGTATCAGGTACAACAGGAACAAAACAGGACCCAAAACACAACCCTGGGCAACTCCACATTGTATTGCTCATTTCCACATTAAAAGTTCTTCCTTTTATATATGTGTTAAACCAATGGAGGACAGACCCAGGAAATCCCACCTCCGATTTCAGTCATTCAATCAAAGTACTGTGATCAGCCGATTAAAAGGTAACATAGAAAAATGTGATATAATGTAACATTATGATATGATAAATACTATGCAATATAATGATATGATCAAATAGGATTTGATATTATGAGGCACAAAATGTTTTGGTGTAACATATTACAGTACAATACAGCTTGATTACAATATAATCATGTTTAATTAATATAAAATAATAATAATATAATATAATGAAGGAATATCCTTTATTGTCACTACTCATGTTACAATGAAATTTTGCACCCCCCTCACAGTGCATATATATATATATATATATATATATATATATATATATATATATATATATATATATATATATATATATATATATATATATATACACGATGAATATACACAATAGTATGACACAATATAATATGGATAATTTATAACAATACAGTGATATAATATGATACAATATAATACAGCATGGTTTCATATATCACATGATAAATTACAATGCAGTATATTGCAGTATGATACAATACAATATGATATGATGCAGCACATTTTGTTATATTACAATACAATGCAATAAAAAATGCAATGTTTATGACACACTGAACATCTTTAGAGCAGCTGAAATAATATCCCTTTGTAACATACAACCTTAATAACCCATACTTTGGCCTTAATGTTAATATTAATCATTACAGTTGACTACTGAATGGGTTAAACACCCATTAAACACCATCTAATCTACAGCACACCTTGTACACACCTCAGGCAGTAACATTATTACTTTCAAAATACAGTTGTAGATACCACAGAGCTACTTAAAAATAATAATATTCATGTTCTGCATTGGCTGAGTCAGAACCAGTCTTTATCTTAACATGACAGAGGCTGAACAATTGTACAAAAATAAATGAGGAAAAGATGCCATGTTTTTAAGCCTTTGATTCATTAGGGTCGAGCAGGTCAACATGGCAGCTCCATGTTGTTCTAACCAACCTAGTGCTTCTTTCCTTTATGAGTCTACAGTGTGTGGGCACATGTCAACATAATCATGTGAAGCTGCTTCTTTACTTGCATTGCACTGACATGTTTGCACTACATTTCATAGTACATGCAATGTTGCTGACTGCACTGCCACTGCCTGGAACAGTTTAAATATATTTCATCTCTGCATTTATTTATTACCTGTGTATTATGTGTTTTGCCAGAGTTTGTCTGTCTGTCTGTCTGTCTTGCCTGTTTGTCTGTCTGTCTGTCTGTTAGCTGGGAAGATAACTCAAAATGTTCTGGACGGATCTTGATGAAATTTTCAGGGTAGGTTGGTAATGGGGAGATCTGGAAATGATTAGATATTGGGGGGGGGGGTCAAGATACGTTTTCAGTGATCATCCCTCCAATGGAGTCTCCATGAAGAAATATGGTAGAACAACACCTTCATATTGTTTTTTTCTGCCTGAAATCTCTTCTGTTGACAGATGCTATCATTAACATCCATCAAAAAAAATTTTTTTTTGCAAGAGTTTGCCTGTGTGTGTGTCTGTTAGTTAGCAAGATAACTCAAAAAGCAATGGACAGATCTTGATGACATTTATAAGATAGATTGTTAATGGGGAGATCTGGGAATGATTAGATTTTGGTGGTGGTGGTGGTGGGGTGGGGGTGGGGGGGGTTCAAGATAACTAAAACTTATGGTTGGATTTTGAAATTTTCAGGATGTGTTGGGGGTGTCACAAGGAACAGTTAAGATAAGATAAGATAAGATAAGATAAGATAAGATAAGATAAGATAAGATAAGATAAGATAAGATAAGATAAGATAAGATAAGATAAGATAAGATAAGATAAGATAAGATAAGATAAGATAAGATAAGATAAGATAAGATAAGATAAGATAAGATAAGGTAGTCTTTATTGATCCCACAACAGGGAAATTCACATGTTACAGTAACCAGCAATATAGAGACAATATAGAAACATATAGATAAATTATAATATATGTACACAAACACAGATATTGACAAATAAGAAAAAAAAAGACTATATGCTACATACACTATACAAAATATACAAGATTGAAAAAATATATATACAGAAGGAATAAAACTATCTGAAGATGAGATAAATAAGAATAACAGTATATATATATATATATATATATATATATATATATATATATATATATATATATATATATATATATATATATATATATATATATAATATTGCATATAATGATTGCATTTTGGTGGTGATCCAGGAGAGTTTGTGGATTCTGAATCCATTTTAAATGTATTCTTCATTTACTACAACGTAAAATGAGTCAGAAAAAAAATTAGAATGGTGTTCAGCCTACTTATTTTATTGCTGTGTTTTAAATGATGTCACCCTTTTCATGTTCTCCTTAATCCAAATTCAGCATCACACAACATAAATTGTCAAAGTCATCAAATTTAAAACATTTATTTACTTAGAAACAGATAAATAATACAGAAGAGGAACCTGTGTGCATTTTTTGCAATTTTCTGGAAGGGTCATCTGGATGCTATGACAGGAAATGACCCTTTTCTAGGTTATTTCTTTCATGATTGATGATTGATATGTTGATTCTTATTAGTCATACATGCTAAAACATGCATTTCTTTTTTGTCAAGATGAAACATATATTAGTCATAATAAACTTGTTATACATGACTTTTGATCTTCTATCTACATGGGCTTTCTAACATAATTGTATTTCATGTATAATATCTTATTTACTACCTATCATTAATCAGTAAGTAGGAGGTTAATGAGGGAGAAACTACAAGTTAAAAGTGAAGTAGTCCATGCAATATAAGGTATTATTAACAGCCTTGTAAACGCTAATACTGTATGTTAATAATATTTTTCTGACAAGTAATAAGCTAATTGTGACCACATGTACCTTAATATAATGTCTTGATAATATTAACTTTGTATTTCTGATTTTAACTAAACTTTAGAATATTTTGTAAAGCCATTTTACACATGGACAGTAATGCTTTACTCTTTATCAAAGTAAATAAACCTCTTGAAATCTGTTGGAAACCAGCATTTAAAGACACTAAAACAGGAAAATGACCCAAAACTTAAGCATATCCAACAGAAACTGTGTAAGTACAGGTATATGACATATGTTGTCACCCTGGCACCTGGAGCCGAAGTGTCAAAGAAAGTCATTTTTACTCCCTCACACGGCTGTCAAGCACTCAACATCACTGTCCTAGTTTCCAAATGCTGCCGTCACTCAAAAGAAATCCATGAACCCAAACACATTAATATGAGTATCTATTTTCTGTGCATTTCTCTGTTTGTGTAGCTTCTACAATATGCATGTTACATTCTATGTGAATAATCAAGTGTGAATGAGTGACTCGCACATACTTCATCTTTGTGATTCGCGTTGGTGAGTCACACGTGAAAACCCAAAGTCTCACATGGGTCATCAGCAGTATAAGAGAGGCCGCTCCACAGACTTTCTTGAACAGAAATGGGAGACTTAGAATCATTGCTTTGGAATTTGTCTGCTCTGTGTTTATGGCAAACCTATCTCACTTCCTCTGCCTGCCTTCCTCACAGTTAACACCACACTATTTCACTTGTATAAACCAATCTTTCTCTTTAGGATTATTATGTAAGAACATTCAGTGTATGGAGTTGTGTAGTTGATGAAGTGTGAGTTATGTAGTAAATGCACACGTTTACCAAGAGAGGAAGGAAGTATGAAAAAGACTGATAACATATTGCACAGGATGGATAAACATCCAGATAAGACTTTATTACTCTCTAGAGGAAATGGAGGCACAGCAGCAATAGCTGTAAAGACTTCTTTTGGAAATTACTTTACATTCTTCATCTTCCCTGCTGTTAAATCACAAGGCTCTGCATTAATGACCTACACATGCACTGATATTAAATTCATTATGGCAATCATGTGTCGTACCATCCCTCTCTTTTTTTCTCCATCACTCCATCTCTGAATCAGCCACTTCAGGCTCCAGCTGCCAGTTTGTAATGGCTTCCAGATCTCCATCTCTTCCTCCCACCCCTCCTCTTCACCCCCTTTCCCCGTCTCTGTTATTTTTTTTATTTTTTTTTCTGCAGCATTTTAGATGAACGGCCCAAAGTGGAAGTGGAAATCTGCTGTACTTAAGCTAGTGAGTCAACTACCAAGGCACCCGTTTGAAGGAAAACCACAACCAGAGGTTTGTAGAAGTAATGGATTTAGTTTTTCATAAATCAGAGTAGAGGTTATTAAGGTTTTATATATTTCAAATGGAAGGCCTTTGATGAGTTTACTAGTTAAATATGTGAATTGCACAACAGACACATTCAGAGCACTGTTGAAATCATTTACCTTTAATGGAAACTGTAAAAAACCATTGCTGTTAAATATAATACTTTTATGGTCAGAGTAACATTTGGGGGGGGGTCCAACTGTGAAGGTAATATTAACAATTGTGCTTTTATTAATGTAATCATTGTGATTTCATTACCTTAGAGCAGGGGTGTCAAACTAATTTTAGTTCAAGGGCCACATTCAACTAAATTTAATCAAAAGTGGGCCGAACCAGTAAAAGAAAAATATCTAAATAATAATTAAGCGTCGTCCATATTTTAGAGCAAAAAAAGTCCATTTATATTATGAAAATGTTAACATTTACAAACCATCCTTTAAAACAACATGAACAAACTGAAAAAAATGTATAATTTTCACATTATTGGGCTTTAGTTTGTCACTTACATGTGTATATTATAGCTTACAAATACACAAAATATTTAGTAACAGGTGGATTATTATTAAAATTGTATTTTCTTCTGTTTGGTTGTTCATATTTGTTCTGGTTATAGAGATTTTTTGCAAAATCGTACTTTGTTTAAGTGAAACTATAATGAAAAAATTACATTTACAAAGAGAAAAGGTTTAACTGGTGAGTATTTATAGGTTATTTTCTGAGAGTGAATTGGTCTGAATATGAAACCTCAACTTAAATTATTCATATATTAGTGTAATTTTTACACTTCACAAATTCCTCTAAAGGGCTGAATTGGACCTTTTGATGGGCCAGATTTGGATTGGCCCATATTTGACACCTGTGTCTTAGAGCAACTCACTGGAATCTACATTAACTCCTAATTACCTAAAACTGTTAAGAGACAAAGTATAAAAGAAAAAAATACAACACAAAACTAGACAAATGACAATGTATGAAAACTGTTCTAGACTGGACTGGTTTGGTTCTGTGATAAAACGGGACAAAGTAGCAACAGACAAGGGGAAAACACCTACTATATATAAACAGATATAAGGGTGGGGAAACAACCAGACACAGGTGACACACATCAGGACACACACAAAAACAAGGTGAAAGGTCAGACTAGACCAGGGGTGTCAAACTCATTTTAGTTCAGTACCACATTCAGCCCAATATGATCTGAAAAGGACCAGACCAGTAAAATAATAACAGTGAAAAGGAGTAAAATGACATTATGATAATGTTTAAATCTATAATGTTTCCCTCAAAATGTGAATAACATCAACAACTTGACACGTTTAAAGAAAAAAAGTGAAATTTTAAAAATGTTCTGCCTCTGTCTATCAGTTTTCAATTACAAATACACAAAACACTTATTAACAGGAATGATAGATAATGGGTCAAAGAAGAACCCATTATATTTTGAGCAATTATGGTCAAAAGTCAAGGTCACACTAAAGGTCTAAAGCTAAAGTGGTAATATCTCAGGATTCAGACTTTTTTTTTTTCATTCACATCATCTCACCTTCGCACATCAGATGGGTCGACACCTATGGCTCCATCATGTCACGTTTTGACGTCATATGACGCCATATCACACCTTGGTCTGCTGTCTCCAACTGCCTTGTTGTAATTAGATCCTCAGAAATCTAACACAGTGGACCTTTCAAGCTGTCATTCCATGGTTATTTCATTAACATTTCTATGTTCTCCATTATTATTGAATACATTGTGTGTTGGTTTTATTTAAAAAAGAAAAAAAAAACGTCTGGATTGCTTTGTTTCCAGCTGTTTATTCACAGTAGAAAAATGACTTGAACAACAGAGTTTACCAGTACTTCCTCATACATGTCCATGACGCGGTGATGAGGCATCTCTGATTGGCTCAGAATGGGTGAAGAAACACTCCCACCTCCCTTCTCACTCTCTGTATGTATTTACCTTTACCAGAGTAGCACCCAGCTATGTTTGTGAAAACATGCAGGGAAAAAATCCAGGCTTTATTTCCACAGAGAGCACATGAACCAGTGTGATCTGACATTCTTTTTCAAGCTTGTGTAGCAGCTACTGTTGCGCCGTCTTCTCTTGTAGATGCTAATGCTAATGCTACTGCAGATTCGCTGCAATAACCCCACGTGGGTGACGCGAAAGTCCATCTGACGTCAGATGGACCGGCTTTTTCTCAGTCCCTCGTTCCTGATGTTGTTTTTTGTGTTGGTAATTCAAAGTGAGCCATCAGATTCCAAAAGGAGCGTGAAAAAGTGGTTTTCAGCAGAATGACACCTTTAATACAAGTTTACTGTTGTGTTGTGTTGTCTTAACTTCATGAGAAAACAAAATGAATCACACAAACAAATTCCAGAAAAATGTATTCATGGATTTTTATATATGTATATTTTATTATAAACTTAAACATTAATAATACTTAAAGGAGTGTACACTAAAGCAGAAGCTGCAGTTATGAATATGATGTATGTTTGTGACTGACGATGGACAAATGCCTCACGACAACTAGTACATTGTCAAACTTGACAGGTGACACAGAACCAATCAGATGTATATGTCACATCTGAACAAGCTAACATGCAACACAGACATTAAAAGCCCCATATATATATATATATATATATATATATATATATATATATATATATATATTTATTTATTTATTTATTTTTTACTGTTCACGTGTACTGCTTTTAACTAAGCGCGCACAGACAAACACAAACAGCCTGACCATCTACCAGTGGCTGCGGCACATTCACAAAGAGCAAACACTGCCTTATATCAAGTGCTCGATGACATTTTAATGGTAACAGCCGCTCTTTGTGAAAGCAGGCAAGTTTCTACGACTGTTTTGATTACTCACACTTACTCATCAGCAGCAGCAGCAGCAACAGAAACAGCATCAAGGCTTCATGTGCCACATAACAGTGCGGCCGTGCTGGCACAAAGAAGTCCAGTACGGCTGAGGCCTATCAATCAAATGAGGTCACTGTGGTCAAACCGAAAGGAGAGTGGGCAGCAGCCCTTTTGTTGTATGTTGTCGTGGTGCGGCTAGTGACATCATCCTTTGTTGAGTCTATCATTAAAGAGTGATAAATACCCTGTGTGTGTGTGTGTGTGTGTGTGTGTGTGTGTGTGTGTGTGTGTGTGTGTGTATGCTCCAACAGTGGAAAAGAAGCTCTGCCCCTTGGAGCAGAATTGGCCCCTAATAGAAGGGTTGAGGGTGTTATTGTGCAGCATGTAGGGGGCTGCTGTGGAGAGTTGCTGACCACAAAATGATGTTGATGATCAGTCAGTAGAACAGAGAGACTTTAAGGACCAACGAGCGGTCGCACAAAAAAGCTGACATGAAAACAGCTGAAAAAAAAAAGTACAGCAATAAAACTTGTGGTTTTCACAATGAGAATTTAAGTGCTTTCCATTATGAGGTGCCCCTAAAACTGCTGTAAAAGCTCCAAATTTGAGCACTGTCATCGTTTTACAAGGATACGTCAGCAAGTTATTGTCACACAAGATGAAGTTAGAAAGTAATAAATTCTCAACATGGTGGCAAATATACAATGACTCATCTGAAATATTAGTAGTAGATAGAGTTCACTGACATGAACAAACCTGAGTGACAACTAGGTATCTATCTATCTATCTATCTATCTATCTATCTATCTATCTATCTATCTATCTATCTATCTATCTATCTATCTATCTATCTATCTATCTATCTATCTATCTATCTATCTATCTATCTATCTATCTATCTATCTATCTATCTATCTATCTATCTATCTATCTATCTGTCTATCTGTCTATCTATCTGTCTGTCTGTCTGTCTGTCTAAGGGCTACATTCAAAAGTCATACAAAAATAAATATAAATAACCCCACATTTTCCTAACTTTTTAGTTTCCTTGTTTGTTATTTCTCTTTAATGTATATGTATATTTGTTTCATGTCCATGTGTCATTAATGTAATAATTAGTAATCATAAATATTTTTTTTTATATTTGTGTTTTTATTGTACTGTTTTATTTGCTTTATTTAAGTTATTGTTTTGTTTATTTCTTTCATTTGAAATGTTAATGAAGGGAAGGGAGGACTCTATACAAGCATATTAAGCTTTTGGCCTCCCTTGCATTGTTGTATTACTTATTGCTTATGTATTTGTCATCTTTTAAAGTGCGAAATAAACTATCTATCTATCTATCTATCTATCTATCTATCTATCTATCTATCTATCTATCTATCTATCTATCTATCTATCTATCTATCTATCTATCTATCTATCTATCTATCTATCTATCTATCTATCTATCTATCTATCTATCTATCTATTCGTCTTTATAAGTATGTTTTGGGGGGGGATTTTGTACAGTTCTAACTTGTTATGTCATCAGGTTTCAAAGTAAAGGATCCATGTGCAGTAACAAAGCGCCTCCATGGTGGTGACAGCTGTGCAGACAGCTGCAACTCAGCTCAGTAACGTTCAATACCAGACACTTGTCAAAATCCAAGAGCTCCTATTGAAAGCATGACGGGGCAATCTACCGTGGAGGTATTCAAGCTCCACAGTGCAATTGCCAAAAGGGGGGGGCAGCGGCAAAAAGAAAGTGATGACTCACCAAACTTCCCAAAATCCCCCTCCCTCCCCCTTTCCTGGTTTACGGGAAAAGGAATGCTGTTTTTTTTTCCCTCTCTCTCTCTCTCTTCTCCTCAGACGTTCATCTTCTTGACAAGCTGCCGGGTCAGGGCCTAGGTTAATGTTTGTCTGTGGGATTGTTTCATCTCTCTCTGCAGGGGCCAATATGGGTGAACGGGTCTAATTATGTGAGGCGGACATTTGAAAGTTTGTTAGTAATGTGGGGGAGGGTATGAATGATTGGTGGACTGCTTGGGAAACAGATAAGCCTTTGTTCTGCATCATAACCAGCCCTTTTATGCCAGTGATTTATGTTGGTGAAGCTGGGATTTACCAACTGCCAAATTAATTCACCGTTAATCTAAAAAGGATTACAGAGTCAATTGAGATGAGCTGCTTAGTTTTATATTTCTTCAAGAGATTGTAATAGAACATACTATTTTAAGCCACTGGAAGTTTTAATATACGTTTTGATTGGCTTGTGCATCTTTTCAGTTGACATGTGCATATCCCTCAGGGCATTACATTACATTAAAGCACCTAATGATAATGTACATGTGTTTAACTAACATGCCTGTACAGATGTTTGTAGGTTGCTTCTATTAAAGGATCATTTCAGAATTAATTAGCCTCTTGTCACCTAGTGAATACTAATCATTGACTCCCTTCTTAACTCATGTTTGGTTACAGAGCAAGGGAAATGAAGACAGGGATGAAGTATTTTCAAATTATAATATACCATTGATAGCTGATT
>CM035790.1:11327585-11342585 GCA_020466265.1 Siphamia tubifer
GTCTTTTCCTGCATGTGTGTGTTTACTCGACTGCTCTTGTGATAGCCGTCGCCACTTCAAAGAATTTGAACCTCTCATCAGGGTCACGCTCCCCTTTTCTATCATCGACCTGGTTTTTGTTAAATAGAGATCAGAGGCATGACAACACGTAAGCAGGTCTACTCTGGTTGATGGATCCTGAAGAAATGAGACAGCATGTGGGTTCAGCAGCTTTCACTCATTCAGGTCATCAGCGTGTCAGTCAGAGGCATGGTCATCCAATCATGTGTGTCTGTGCATGAGCTGAATGGACAGTTAGTCCACCTGTGTCCAGATCTGTCACTATAGGTGGTTGTCTGACAAGATGAGTCTCATGTGGACAGTGGGTTTGTGCTGCAGACGACAGGCAACAAGTAGGAGACGAGATAGAGCATGAATATTAAACAGTTAAAGCTGGAATAAGAATTCAGCTGAGGTGTTCAAAGTACTTACATTCTGTACTTAAGTAGAAGTACAGCTACTGGTGTGGAAAAAATACTCTGGTAAAAGTAGAAGTACTGATTCAACTACTTTACTGAAGTAAAAGTAAAAAAAAAAGAACAACTTCTCTTCAATAACAATGGAGAACACAGTAATATTAATGAAATAACAATGGAATGACAACTTTAATGACACCGTTGTTCTTCTTCTATGGTTGTTTCCAGTTGTTTGTCACTTTGTTACGTCTGTCCTCTGACTCTATACTTCACAGATATTCACTAGATACAGTTTCAAGAAAATCTAGCCAAAAGTTAAATTGAGTGTAACTAGGTGACTATGGTAGCACACTATATTTGCTCCCGCTAGTGGTTCTAGCGCGGCTAGGCTAGTGCCAGTACTCTGCTTGATATCTGTAGATATTACTGTGCTTGGTTGTTAGTTGTTAGTTGTTAAATCAGTTTCTAAGCTAACTGCTGATTTGTTTTGGGGGGTTTTTTTTAGATCCATAAACAGCACATGCACTGTTTTCTATGAAAAGGACTCTATGAAAAGGGTTTTTTTTCTCTTAAATTCATCAATATCTCTTTTACAGTCATAAACAGCCATTAGTTTAACTGTAACTAATCAACAATCTGACAATATTCCTGTTTACATGGGAGTTTTTATTCCTAATTAATTCCTAATAAAAGTTAATTCCATAAATAATAAAGTCACTGGTTTATTCCAATCTTAATTCTGAAATAGATAATTCCTTTGACATGTAAACAGTTAATTCTGTTAATTAATTAAGTGATTTAGTTCTGCACATGCTCCTGGTCTCGTCATGATGATGCACACATTTCATGCTGCCAGCTGCGCTTCGTAATTATCACAAAAATAAATGCAAAAATCACATGTAGGATCAGTCCTTCCATGTTGATAGTTGAAACAAATGCAAAACAGGAAGTGGATGCCATTGTTTTCTTCCAGTAGACATCCATACGTTAAGCGGCTGTTCTGTCCAATCAGAATCCTCTGTACCTGTAATGTCTCAATTAAGAGAAAGATGAGACATTGTGCCGCTTTCAAATATGTCTCAATTTGATATTTTGACTTGGAAGCACGTGAAAATGAAAAAAAAAAAAAGTTTTAATTCCGAATTATTTTATTCTGAATAAATACTTCAGAACTAAAAAAAAAACATCATGTAAACATAGCAACTGGAATTTTATCTAGATTTTTTTTTCCCAAGGCATCTGTGTTCTATTTGTATAATCCCTATTTACAGACAAGCAGAAAGTGCATGAGACAAAGCAAATGATTCAGGGCAGAATTGCGCCTATATTATAACTGTATGAGATGAGCCGCAGGGACACTTCTTTTATACTGAACAGTCTACACATTACAAAATGTCAGTGCAAATGCGGTGTGTGAACTGAATTTGTTTTTCATGCAGGATTATTCTTTGTACACGGCCTAAATCGATCACTCTTTTTCAACTAAAGTGGAATATTGCAGCTTCATTTGATTTGCTGCGCATTATGTGAAGGTAATGAATTGGCAATTTAATTTTCAGTCGGGTAATTTATGCAGATGCTTGTGCTGCGTGTGCATGTGAATTAGTGTTTGCCTTGTGCCCACAAGCCTAATTTGTTTGCCCGTGTACTCAAGTGGATGCACTCTGACGTGGATGGGGGAGGACAAAGATGGAAGAAGGTGAGGGTCCCCTCCCCCAGTCTGTCTGCCCTCTCTGCTCCCAGCAGTGTTGAGGTTAACAACACTGTAGCGCCTCAGTGAAATTACAGTCAGGACAGATGCGGGCGTGTTGATTGTGGTGGACAGGTCCAGTAAACAGTGCCTGTGTGCTGCTGAGTCAGGTGAAGTGTCACTCTGGGTGAAGGCCCACAGCTTTACTCAGGCCACACTTGTTGACAGCCCACGCTCTTCCCTCAAAGCCTGGCTGTATAATTTAAGCTGCCAGGGAAGGGTGTCAATTAAACCAGGCTGGGCTGCACTGCTCTGAATGAACGGCTGCAGGGTGAGGATCATGTGGGTGTGTTTGGCAGGAGCATGTGGACCAAAGAATAGGGAAGTTGTGCAACATTGAAGGTGTGGTTGACTCTTTTTTTTTTTTTTTTTTTTTGGCATGTTGACAATTTATTGAGTATGGTCTCACACCCAGCAAACGGTCAAGAACCACTGCTATTAATACACGTTATGCACAAATGTGAAGACCTGACATAGTGGTGCAAGAGTTGTTCAGTTATGTTACTGTGAAAAATGTAGAAATACTCCCTAGAGTTGAACAATATATTGTTTGAGGATCGACATCACAATGTACGTGTGTCGCATCGCAGGTCTTACAATGTGGGAGACAAATGAGCTCAACATTTTTTCATCTAATTTTAATAGAACTTGACATACACTGAATACATTACAATTATTCTGAAGCAGTTTGGAGTGAGTCACTGAGAAAAATCACCCGAAAACCAAGGCTCGATGCCAGAAAGAAAAATAGCAACATCGGGTTTTTTTAATTTATTTATTTAATTTATTTGTATTTTTTTTTATTTTAAATTTGTATTTATTTATATTTCTTTTTATTTATGTTTTCATTTCTGTTTTGTATTTATTTCTGTTTAATTTAGTTTTTATTTATTTGTATTTTCATTTTCATTTTTTAATTGTTTTTTTTAATCATTATTTATTAATTTTATTCATTTAGTTCAGCTACGACAAGTATGATACTGAAACATATGTTCTGTCGACCACTAATCTGTTTGACACAATCTGTTCACTTCCTCCTTTTTAAAAAAAAAAAAAAAAAAAGTGCAAATTGTATGTTCTTTACATTTCTGTACTTTTTTTTTGTATATAACTGAAATAAATATTCATTCATTCAACTCTACCAACTGGACTACTGCATATTTTAACCTATACCTCAATATTGTATTTTGTAAAATTTAGAAAACTTCATATTCTAAGGTTTGGTATCTGAGATATACTGAGAATATATATAATTTAGCGATAAAGTTGCATTAAGTAGAGATGAAGTACAGTACACAGTAAATTTTGCAGTGTTAAATCAACACTTAGAGAGTTTATTTAACTTCTTCTAGAGTGTATTTGGTCCCATTGTCTCCAAATTAACTCTCTAAGTGTTGATTTAACACTGCAAAATTTACTGTGTATGTTGAATTTCTATTTAAGTACATGACATAAAAAAAACACAGTTAGATTCCTCCACTGGACACAACACAGGCACAAACATGACAGTTTGCACAATAAAGTAATAAGTTTACACACTGCTGGCACTAATTTTTTGGATGGAAAGCAGTGGCATGTTTTACTGGGATAACAGGCCTAGTCTTGTTAACAACACACCCAACCAGTATCAGTACAACAAACCTCCACCATCATGACCAGGTCTACCTGCCTTTATAAACCTGTTGCTTTACTGTTGCATTCAAAATTCTACAAAAGGGTGTGTGGTGTGTATGTGAAAAGACAAATAAGGTGGAGGACAGATATACCTGGCTCGTGTTGATGGGGTGGAGTGCACTGCACGTTCCACTATTGTTCCTGTCGATCGTGGGTGTGTGAGGTGTGTTTGCAGAATATGTGCAGGGAGGAGCAGGCTTAAGTACTGTGCCTTAAACCTGTTATTAGTCCTACTTCATAATTATTGCATTCATGACCACTAAATAACACTGTGTTCTAACTCCTGTTAGCCACACTTTAAAAGGTTATATTTGCAGATATTATAAGGTACTTTCAACTGATGACAGCCATATGATGTATTCCTGTTATCACAATTGAAATAAGCCGACGGTACTGTTCTTTAACAAAGCAGTTGTTGGCTTTTATTTAAAACGGCAACATCAATTGTGTCAGTTAGAAGAGGGTTTGCAAAGACGGAAAGAGAAACATGACAAGGTATCTTCATCATCTTTTATTGAAAGGATAAACCCCTTGAGATGTCACATCTCATTTTCGAGGGGGTCCTTTAACAAAACTATACAAAATACTATTTTGTATAGTTCTTTTTTAGTTCTATCTTACTATATATATTGTAAAATATCTTGCCTATTTTAGGCCTAGTTTTGAATTTGCCCCAATATTATGTGTATTTGATATTGATACTATATTTTAGATTTTTTTAAAGTTTATGATTGATATAAATATGGGTTAATGAGTTAAGAACATATGTGTATGTTATATGACTGGTGTTGGTGTCCTCTTTCTACTATGTCTGCTTCAATTTTTTTGTTTATTAATAATTTTTTATCCATGACAACAACCAGATAAATGCCAACATGAAAGGGCGTGTAGTGTAGAGTCGAACATACCTCACTCAATAATTCGATTCACTCAGATTTCTCAGAAACTCCAGTTAAATTCTTAGATTTGTTATATCCAATAGCTTGGCTTAGATGTGGATGTAAATGTTTGATAGGATTAGTCGATCATCTGTTATTCAACATGTCAGATCAGTGCTTTTGTTTGGCAGAAGATTTATTGGTCTTTGTGGTTTAAGGTGAGGTATAATCTGTAACCTTATCATTAAATATTACTAGATTCTTTTACATTAAACAGTTAATCTAGATGCCTTTTTTATTCCTAGTTTTGAATTTGCCCAAATATTATGTGTATTTGATATTCATATTTGATATTATTGATAATATATTTAATATTTTGTAAGTTCATGATTGATATAAATCATATTTTAGGTCAAGAACATATGTACAAGGTTAAAAATGTGGATTTAGAATAATTACAGGATGTTCTATAGTGGATGTTTAATCACCATGGAAACGCTGCATAGTGCTCAGTAACCATTGTTAGTCTGACACGGCGAGAGGAAGGTTGGAGCCCCATAGTTTTCTGACAGTGTCTTCATGTCAACATGTCATGGAAACTCGTGTGATTTTAATAATTACATTTGTGAACATTTTAGAAGCATACTTTTGTTTGAATTCATTTTTGTTATAATTTTAGTATTAGATAAAAGTATAAAACGTGAAGATTAGTGGAAGATTTTATTTCTTTGCATCATAGGGAAACACATGAACCAGAAAGATAAAGCTTTCTAAGAATTTAGTTTGGTTTCTTGAAAATACCAACATATAGTGTTGGACATATTCCATTACTTATTTTCCTTGTATATATTGTATATTGTTCTTTACTGTAAATTAAGCTACCATTCTTACTGTGCTGCTGTAACCATGGAAATGTCCCCTCTATGGGACTAATAAATGATTATCTTATCTTATCTTATCTTATCTTATCTTATCTTATCTTATCTTATCTTATCTTATCTTATCTTATCTTATCTTATCTTATCTTATCTTATCTCATCTTATCTTATCTTATCTCATCTCATCTCATCTCATCTCATCTCATCTCATCTCATCTCATCTCATCTCATCTCATCTCACCTCACCTCACCTCACCTCACCTCACCTCACCTCACCTCACCTCACCTCACCTCACCTCACCTCACCTCACCTCACCTCACCTCACCTCACCTCACCTTACCTTACCTTACCTTACCTTACCTTACCTTACCTTACCTTACCTTACCTTACCTTACCTTACCTTACCTTACCTTACCTTACCATACCTTACCTTATCTCATCTCTTCTCATCTCATCTCATCTCACCTCACCTCACCTCACCTCACCTCACCTCACCTCACCTTACCTTACCTTACCTTACCTTACCTTACCTTACCTTACCTTACCATACCTCACCTTACCTTATCTCATCTCATCTCATCTATAAGTACCAGTGAAAAAACTAGCTTATATAATTTTGAATACCTATTTTTGTTCCTTTATGTTAAAATGCGTATTATTTATTATTAAAATGTGTTCATTAATTATTGCATGGTGGCTGTCGTAGCGTATATAATAATGTTCAGTGTATCAGCTAAAGTCTGAGCTTCTTCTCCGCAGGTTCTTATTTCTAATATTCTCTAAAGTCTACTCTTGCTGCTCGGTGTTTCAAAGAACACATGTCAATATTTCTATTTTTACACGTACCACAAACACAGAAACACTATAAAGCTGCTGTGCCGGTTTACTTTCATTAAATCGGTATCATGTTTCAAAATGTGTTTGGCATGCGTTCATTTTTATTGTAAATATGGAGACAATGGAACTGAGCCTCACGTTGCCCAGAGCAATAGTGCACCTGATACACTGAAGGGGATTGGCCCCAATCACATGGGACACATTGAGGGATTCAGGGACTCTCCCATCGAAGAGGCACTTGTTACCAGACCACTATGACTCATTTGCGCTGGCCATGTGCTCTGTGTGTGTGTGTGTGTGTGTGTGTGTGTGTGTGTGTGTGTGTGTGTGTGTGTGTGTGTGTGTGTGTGTGTGTGTGTGTGTGTGTGTGTGTGTATGTGTGTGTGTGTGTGTGTATGTGTGTGTGTGTGTGTGTGTGTGTGTATGTGTGTGTGTGTGTGTGTGTGTGTGTGTGTGTGTGTATATGTGTGTCTGTGTGTGTATGTGTGTGTGTGTGTGTGTGTGTGTGTATGTGTGTGTGTGTGTGTGTGTGTGTGTGTGTGTGTGTGTGTATGTGTGTCTGTGTGCGTATGTGTGTGTGTGTGTGTGTGTGTGTGTGTGTGTGTGTGTGTGTGTGTGTGTGTGTGTGTGTGTGTGTATGTGTGTGTGTGTGTGTGTGTGTGTGTGTGTGTGTGTGTGTGCTTGTATATCTATCTTTATGGGGACATTAGTCTGTTCACTCAGTCACACCATGGGGACCTCTGACACTAAAGGCACTAGTAAAATAGAAATGATGTGACCTCATAAATACATGAATTAGTTTTGTTTTCATGAAAGTCCTCATGAAGCATGGAGGAAACATGTGCCAAGCAAAATATGCATTTTTCAAAGGTTTGAAGATGTGTTTCCTTTTTTAAAAAGTATTTTTATGTATATTTTATTATGTATTTTTAAATGAATTTATTACTTCCGCCAAGGAGGTTATGTTTTTGCTGGCGTTTGTCTGTTTGTCTGTTCGTCTGTATTCAAGATAACTTGAAAACTCATGGATGGATTTTGATTAAATTTTCAGGATATGTTGGAAGTGTCAACAGGAAGAACTGATTTCATTTTGGGGGTGATCGGGGTAGGGTGGGGGGGCTCTACCTTGGCGGAGGTCTGCGCTCTCAGAGTGCTTTTCTAGTTAATTTATTCATTTTCTTTTTTTCTTTCTATTATTTTCTTTATTTCTTCATTCATTTATTAATTATACCTTTTTATTATTCTTATTGTTATTCATTTATTTATTTATTATATCATTATATGATTTGTATTTTATTATTATTATTATTATTATTAGTAGTAGTAGTAGTAGTAGTAGTAGTAGTAGTAGTAGTAGTAGTAGTAGTAGTAGTAGTAGTAGTAGTAGTAGTAGTAGTAGAAGTATTAGTATTAGTATTAGTATTAGTATTAGTATTAGTATTAGTATTAGTATTAGTATTAGTATTAGTATTAGTATTAGTATTAGTATTAGTATTAGTATTAGTATTAGTATTAGTATTAGTATTAGTATTAGTATTAGTATTAGTATTAGTATTAGTAGTCTGTCTGTAACTATTGTATTGCTGCCCATCTTGGCCAGGACACTCTTGGAAAAGAGAATTTTAATCTCAATGAGGTTTTCTTGGTTAAATAAAGGTTAAATAAAAAAAAAATTATAATAATAATAATATTTTTTTCCTGAACTTACTTACATTTATTCAGTGGGATTGATATTTACTGTGGTTTTTTTTTTATTATAATATTAATAATAATGGATTAGATATATATAGGGCTTTTCAAGGCACCCAAAGCGCTTCACATTAGTGTTAATTATTATATTACTATATTGTTGTTATTAATTTAATTAATTGCCATTGAATTTCATTTTCATGCTATTGGACATTAATGTGCATTTCATTCTTTGCTTTATGTTCATTATGTACAACAAATAAGTTATTATTATTATTATTATTATTATTATTATTATTATTATTATTATTATTATTATTATTATTATTATTATTATTATTATTATTATTATTATTATTATTATTATTATTATTATTATTATTATTATTATTATTATTTATTTGGTGGGGTTTTTTCAATTTTTCTTTTTTATCCAATTTTTCCATTTTTGTATTATTACTTTTAATTTGATTTTACTTATATTTATTTTTTTAAAAGATGTGTTTACACTCATTTCCCAATGGCTACTTGATTACAAACTTGGTCCTCATTAGACATAGAGAAGTAAAGAGAACAAGAAGAAGAGTCAGACTAATTAAAAACACCAATAAGGTTTGACTTCTGCTGCTGCTGCTGCTGCTGCTGCTGCTGCTGCTGCTGCTGCTGCTGCTGCTGCTGCTGCTGCTGCTGCTGCTGCTGCTGCTGCTGCTGCTGCTGCTGCTGCTGCTGCTGCTGCTGCTGCTGCTGCTGCTGCTCTGCCTCTGTTTTTGATGTTACAGTCGGTCGACCCTGAAAAAAACTGAGTGAAGTTTGAGCGCTGCATCTGCCATGAGTCATGTGAACATGCAGATCGATAACTATAAGAGTCAGTGTGTGGCTGTTACACAACTTTTCTAAAACTTTGCTGTTGTTAAGTGGTACAGACACAACAATGGCTAATCATTGAGTCACCAGTAAAATCAGTCAACTAACTGCCTGTGAATTTTGCCAAATAACTATTATAACACTTGAGACGAATTGTGTTGTAAAGTCAGACTTTCTGTTCATAGTGTTTGAATACATGCTTTTAGAGCAAGTTACAGTAGAGTCACAATAGAGATACTTTTTTATAATCAATAGAGATGATAATAATAATAATAATAATAATAATAATAATAATAATAATAATAATAATAATAATAATAATAATAATAATAATAATAATAATAATAATAATAATAATAATAATAATAATAATAATAATAATAATAATAATAATAATAATAATAATAATAATAATAATAATAATAATAATAATGCTTTATTTATTACAACTTTCCAATAAGACCCTAAGCAAACCAGAAATTGGTATCTGAACTCTGGCCAACTATGTACTAAGTCTAAATTCCAAACATAAAAGGAGAGGGTTGGATGATCAGATACATGTTTTATTCAACAGGAAATGTCTTCTATTGATATTTGTTATATCATTTTCATCCATTTCACACTGTGTGAAAACCATAAACCAGGGGTCTCAAACGTGCGGCCCACCAAAGGTTCAAATGCTGAACCTGTGGAACTCATTTTAATTCAGGTTCAACATACATACAAATATTATTTAGAGTCATATTTTAGCAGAATAACCTCCAAAAAACAATGACTCCATATTTTCTTCTCACATTGATGTGAAAATAATTTACATTATGCCCATAAATAATGACAACTTCAAATTTCTGTCTTTGTTTTAGTGCAAAAAATAGCATTACATGAAGAAAATATTTATACTTATAAAACTATGAACTATCCTGTAACAAGAAAATGTGGAAAAACATGAACAAATATGAACATCCTGAATTTACTAAAGAAAATTAAGCAAAATGTTAACAATTTAGTGTCTTTGTAGTAGATCTGCTCCATAATGCATGGGAGTAACAATAAATTGAGGCATAATATTGTTAGAATTGAGTGTATTTTTCTTGAGATATTCAATATTTTTCAGGTTATTCACATCTTTCTTGTTTTTTGTAGTATTTTCATAAGGTAATGGGATTTATTTGCACCAAAACAAAAACAAAAATTTGGAATTGTCTTTTTTTTCTCGGTTATTATGCAATTATTTTACTGGTCCAGCCCACTTGAGATCAAATTGGGCTAAATGTGGCCCCAAAAAGTAATGAGTTTGAGACCCCTGCCATAAACTATATGTAAACAGAGTAAATGTCATTCATTGGTTTCTGAACTGCTGTGTTAAAGACACAAGTTTAGTTATGCCATGACCATATTTGGTGACCATTTAATGACCTTATTTGGATGAAAGATATGGGTCATGGTTGCGCTAAGGCTAAACACATAGTTACTGACTCAGTAAAACAGTAAACTATGTCAAGCACTTACTTTTCATTTCTGTTTGTGGGCTTTATTAACCCTAATTACAGATGATGTGATTATCAGTTTTCTTTCATGGAACTGTCATTTTTCAAAGTTTTATCTTATTTCTTTATTAGTTGTCACTAAAATAAAAGTACTTCATTACTGTACTTAAGTAGATTTTTTTTAAGTATCTATACTTTACTTGAGTATTTATTTTTCTGACAACTTTTTTCTTTTACTCCCTACATTTTTGTATAAATATCTGTACGTTATACTGTTTACATTCTCAGGATAAACTCATTACTTTTTCAAACTAAACAGATGTGACAGTATGAAAAATAAGTCACCAGTGGAGGAGAGAAACTCTGACTATATATATTATAATTATATGACTATTATCTAGTCTATTACCACTATTATTATATCACAATTTTGACTTTTTGTTTCACAATTTTAACATTTTATCTCACAATTGTGTTTTTTTATTTCACAGTTTTAACATGTTATCTCACAATTTTGTCATTTTCTCCTAAAAATCTGCATTTTTAAATCTGATATTTATCATTCTTTTTTAAATCTCATGTTGACTTTTTATCTCAATTGTGACCTTTCCCCCCTGTTTTTTTGTTTTTTTTCTAAATTTCCTGTTCATACCCACAAAACTTGAGTACAGTGACCCTATCAAACATATTATCTACACAGTAACTCACTTTTAAATGTTTTATTTTTGAAACTTTTCAGATTTTTCCTGGTTAAATAAGGATTATTGTGTTCATGGCAAGAAAATAATGCGTAATAAGTAAAGTAGTTGAATCGAATTGAGTTGTGTTTTGTTGTTGTTGTTGTTTTGTTTCTGTATTCTATTCATATTTTGGCACCATGGTTTAGACAATGTTGAATGAGTTGATTCTGAATTAGTTTGGGCCTGTTTTATTTTATTTATTTTATTCATTTGGTTTATGGAGTGAATGTTGAGAACTTGAGTCTTTTTTGAATTGATGAGAATGGGGGTGGGATTAAATAAGTAAGTGTTTCTTCTTCCCACTCCTTTTTAGGTATAAATAGTATTATTTCTTTCCTTATGTATGTGTATATTGTGTGAATTGCTCAAAAATAAACACATTAAATCAAATCAAATCAAAATCAATCAGTACTTCTACTTTTACCAGAGTATTTTTTTACACCAGTAGCTGTACTTCTACTTAAGTACAGAATGTGAGTACTTTGACCACCTCTGTGTATTACCATGTTGTGTATTTAGTTTGACACAATATCCTCAGGCTCTTCTAATGCAAATCAAACACTCATATAGTGTCTGTGATTAACACAACATGTATGAAATCTGTCCATTATCTATAGTGAATATAATACATACACATCTGCACGGTTAGCATTTCACTGGCCACAGCAGAGGACAAAAACCTCTCTGTCCTTTCAGCTGTAAACACCTCATGCCATAGGTGGCACTACAAGCCCCCGAGCAAGGCATGATACCTTGAGCAATTCCGATGTATCCCTCTCCCAACACATCTGATTCAAATAATCAGCCTATCGTCAAACTCTGCAGAATAATGTCAGGTGTGTTGGAAGAGGAAAACCTTCTAAAACATGCAGGACAGGGGTCTTTGAGGACCAGGCTTTGGTACCATTGACCTTGAGGACAATAAAAAAACATTTGATTTGACTCAGGGGCTTACATTCATGTTAACACCCCCACACTGGTTTCTATGATGTGGACTGGAGTCAGTTTTTAGTTCTTATGAGGACATTTCTGTCCAGCAGCTGTAGCTAACGTTAGCTAAAAATGGAGTTTACTAATATCAAAAAAGAACTCAGCATTAAACACACTCCAACACAAACTCCTTGTTGACATGTTTACACTGGTATGTGATATTTACTCATACAACCATTTATAGCTGGTTTAGACCCCCACAGACCCCCACAGACTCTCATGACCCTAGTGAGGATAAAGCGGGTTCAGACTTCTTCAACCCTGTCGTCATTGTGCTAAGCCCCGCCCTACAATCTCGCTACACAAATGGAACGTTGTGATTGGACTGCTAAGATTGAACCGGTTTTGACTGAGGCTCTATGGACCAGTAGTTGTCAAATCCGGTCCTCGTGGCCCACTGTGCTGAATGTTTTAGTTATTTCCCTCTTCTATCGCACCTAGTTCGATTATTGATCAGCTTTTCAGAAGCCTAATCATAATCCAGGTGTGATGGAAGAGGGAGATATTTTTAATTTTTAATTTATTGTTTTACGTTTATTTTTTTTAATTAAATAATTTTTTAACATGTAAAACTTCTTTAAAAAATGTTATTTACATTTTTTTGTTAATTTAAATGTTTAAAATTTTTCCAAAAAAAAGGTAAAACATTTTTTTATTTCAATAAAGGCCAAATGGGGTTTTTTTTATTTTAATTTAATTTATGTATTTATTTTATTTTAAACTATTTTTAATTTATTTGTTTTTACTTTTTACTTTTTTTTATTTAATTTGTTGTTTGTTTTTTTATTTAAAAAAAAGGAAAGGAAAGGAAAGGAAAGGAAAGGAAAGGAAAGGAAAGGAGAGGAAAGGAAAGGAAAGGAAAGGAAAGGAAAGGGGGATATGTAAAACATGCAGGACACTGGGCCACGAGGACCGGTTTTGAGAAGCACTGCGCTAAACCAATGATTCAGGCAAAAATGTTTTTTGCCACTAGAGGCGGGCTAGTTTACTGGGCTAAAGAGATGGGGCAAGTGTGGTATAATGTGTGCAAAGGGGGGCAGGGTTTGTTGTGCACATAGATGTAATAAATTAAGCAAGAATTGAAACGGGTCATAGAAATCAACTGGATTTTTTTGTCAAAATGAATAGAAAGGTAACTTCGCAGCACATGTGGAGTTTAAAGTCAAACTTATTGAACTATTAATGTCCAAACACACAAATAAATGAACCATTATTCATAATAATTATATATATTTTACTGAAACCACCAATGTTAATAATGATAATGGACTGGATTTCTGTAGTGCTTTTCAAGGCACCCAAAGCGCTTTGCCCCCCTTGTCTTATCATTGTGAAAACACATTTTGGGGACTGTGACCTTGACCTTTGACCTACATTCACCAACATTTAATGGGATCTATTCTGGACTACTTTGCACCTTTCCTGAAAATATAATGCAACTTGGTCCAGTAGTTTTTGCATAAACCTACAGTCAGTCAGACAGACCGACAGACAGTCAGTCAGACAGACAGACAGTCAGACAGACAGACAGACAGACAGACAGACTACCTCTTTCCCCTTCAGGGGGTGGGGTAACAACTATTTCAGTCCACATCTTTGAAAACAGACTGGGCACACATTTGTATGTGGAGGATTTAGTTCAATGTTCCCTTTTCTGAGCTCCTCATAACTGTGGCCAAATCTAGTTAATTCTTAGTGTAGAAATGTAGTCAACTAACATCCAAGAAAACACACCCAAAACATTAGTTTTCAGCACAAGATGCCAAAACAAACATCACACAAACTCACATGAATATTCCATGTTGAAATTCATTTATTTTGCAGTGTTACGCAATAATAATGTCAGACAATGTGGACATTTACAATATTATAATCACTGAATAATCAAATACAATGTCTTGATATTGTACATTTAATATAAAATTACAACATTTTCTTCAAATTGATCAACATAAAAAAATTGCCCATTGGTGTGAATGTGACAGTGATTGTCTCTATATGTCAGACATGTGATGAAGTGACAACTCATAGATAGCTTAGATAGGCTCCAGCACTCCAGTAACACTAGTGGGTTCAAAAGAATGAATATATTCTGCAGTGAAATACACTAAACACTGTTTAGAACAGGCTGTGTACATGTCTAAATGAACACTCCCTTCCCAGTTCCAGAACTGAGATTATTATTGACTACCTGCCCACATAAAACACATAAAGCTGAAGTCTACAATGAGGGAGGAGACAGATGATAAGACAGAGAAGGTCATAAATCTCATGGAACTGGTGTTTTTTTCCGACCTCTGTTGTACATGTTATGACAACACATGTACCTATGTGTGACCTCATGTCTAGAAAGGGGCTTTCTTATTAGACTCCTGGGTGTTTTTTCACCTCCAGTCACATGCCCTGGTTTTATTCATGACCTGTCCATTCCCTGTTTGCTGTGGTTTTGTTGTTTTCCTTTCCCTGTAACACCTGGGAAAGCTGTAGGGGAAATAAACCTCTGCCAACATTCCAACACATTCCAGCTCTAAATGCCTGGGCACAGCCGCAGATAGTTGGCATTCTTTCATTTAAAGGTGAAGTGTTTCTTTGTCTCACTAAACTACTTCATTCATTCAAATCTAAGCGTGTGGACCCTTTTAGTTTTCACAACTTGTTGAACTCAGACCGAGGTGCAAAAGTTATGTTTTTGGTACACTCACTTCACAAATAAACACACACATGTGATTTACAGAGGTGGTTAAAGTACTCACATTC